>CM075981.1:39715215-39801603 GCA_038087875.1 Malacoraja senta | reverse complement strand
ACTACATCTCGCAGGACAAATCAAAATAGGGCGTACATGTTAAATGGTAGAGAATTGAGGAATGCAGTTCAAAAGAGGGATCTAGGAATAACTGTGCATAGTTCCCTGAAGGTGGAATCTCGTGTAGATAGGGTGGTAAAGAAAGCTTTTGGGGTGCTGGCCTTTATAAATCAGAGCATTGAATATAGAAGTTGGGATGTAATGTTAAAATTGTACAAGGCATTGGTGAGGCCAATTCTGGAGTATGGAGTACAATTTTGGTCGCCTAATTATAGGAAGGATGTCAACAAAATAGAGAGAGTACAGAGGAGATTTACTAGAATGTTGCCTGTGTTTCAGCAACTAAGTTACAGAGAAAGGTTGAACAAGTTAGGTCTTTATTCTTTGGAGCGCAGACGGTTAAGAGGGGACTTGATAGAGGTCTTTAAAATTATGAGCGGGTTAGACAGAGTTGACGTGTATAAGCTTTTTCCATTGAGAGTAGGGAAGATTCAAACAAGGGGACATGACTTGAGAATTAAGGGACAGAAGTTTAGGGGTAACATTAGGGGGAACTTCTTTACTCAGAGAGTGGTAGCTGTGTGGAATGAGCTTCCAGTGGAAGTGGTGGAGGCTGGTTCGATTTTATCCTTTAAAAATAGATTGGATGGGTATATGGACGGGAAAGGAATGGAGGGTTATGGTCTGAGTGCAGGTAGATGGGACTAGGGGGAAGTATTTATTTAAAAAAAAAAAAAAAAAACTTTTTTAATGTTCGGCACTGTTTCCGTGCTGTAATGGTTATATGGTTATATGGTTATATGATACAATGCTTTCTACGGCACCTCAGTAGAAGTTGGGGAGAGTTGTTGAGGACATGCCAAACTTCCTAAGGAAATTCTAAGGAACTAGAGGCACTGGTGTGCCTTCTTGGCCATTGCTTTGATGGGGCTAGTCTAGGACAAATTGCTGACGATATATATTCATAAGAACTTAAAGCTTTCAACCATCACTACCTCCGTGTATCAATGTTTACTGTGAGTACTGCTTTGCTTCCTGAAGTCAATCACAATATCATTTGTCTTGCACAGATTGAGGGAAAGGTTGTGGGTCTTGGCACCAGGTTAAGAGATTCTCAATCTCCTTCCTGTAATCCATCTTATCATTACTTGACATTCAGCCAACTACGGTGCTGTCGTCTGCGAATTTGTAATCGAGTTGGATTGGTATTTAGCTGCACAGTCATGAGTGTATAAGGAGTATAGAAAGGGGCTGTGAATTAATCTTTGCGGAACATCAGTGTTGAGGATTATCATGGAGGATGATTTGTCCCCTTTCCTCACTGAATGTGATCTATTGGCCAGGAAATCTTGGATCCAGTTGCAGAGTGGTGCTGACTGCAAGTTCTACAAGCTTGGAGAAAAGCTTGGATGGGATAATGGTATTGAAAGCAGAGCTTAGTCCATGAGCAGGGGTCTGACATAGGTGTCTTTTTTAACTAGGTGATGCAGGGATGAGTGTAGGGCCAGGGAGGTGGCATCAGACCTGTTGTGGCGGTGGGCAAACTGCAGCGGATCAGGTTTGTTTTATAGGCTGGATTTAATGTGCTCCATAAACAGCCTCTCAAAGCCCTTCATGATGGTGGGCGTCAAGGCCACTGGATGTCATTAAGACATGAGATCTTGCTTTTCTTTGGCACCGGGATGATAGTTATCTTCTTGAAGCAGGTGGGTACCTCAGAACAAAGTAGGGAGAGATTAAAGATGTCTGTAATGGCAATGTCAAACGTTTCCATTGTCATTACTACGCTGGCAAGGAGGAGTGAATCGGTTTTACGCAGTACGATAACAATGACGAATCTTCCAGTCGATATTTCCAGTTTAATTGATTCTTTAATTGAAGTTATTGTAAATACAAAGAAGTGTCTTATACAAATTGTAGCTTTCCCTTCTTACTATCTGAACTGTCCATTCTTACTATATTTAGAAAGATCAGAGGGGATCTTATCGAAACATATAAGATTATTCAGGGTTTGGACACGCTAGAGGCAGGAACATGTTCCCGATGTTGGGGAGACCAGAACCAGGGGCCACAGTTTAAGAATAAGGGGTAAGCCATTCGGAGACGAGGGAACACTTTTTCTCACAGAGAGTTGTGAGTCTGTGGAATTCTCTGCCTCAGAGGGCGGTGGAGGCCGGTTCTCTGGATACTTTCAAGAGAGAGCTAGATACGGGTCTTAAAATTAGCGGTCAGGGGATATAGGGAGAAGGCAGGAACGGGGTACTGATTGGGGATGATCAGCCACGATCACATTGGATGGCGGTGCTGGCTCGAAGGGCCGAATGGCATATTCCTGCACCTATTGTTTATTGTTTATTGTCTATTGTCTATCCGAACTGTCCATTCTTACTATCCGAACTGGTAAAAACTGTGTCTTCTCTCCGGTGCCAGCTCTCATCAGACCTGACCACCCCTGTCGTATCGCATAGTTCAATGTAAGTCACACCCATCTACATAAATCTGCGCCCATCTACATAAATCTGCGCCCATCTACATAAATCCTCGGCCATCTACATAAATCCTCGGCCATCTACATAAATCCACGCCATCTACATAAATCCACGGCCATTTACATAAATCCACGTCCATTAAATAAATCCACGCCCATCTACATAAATCCACGTCCATTTACATAAATCCACACCCATTTACATAAATCTGCGCCCATCTACATAAATCCACGCCCATGCCCATCTACGTATCAAAATCCCACCCCCAAGCGTTCAAAAATATCTAGACAAAATACTATAATATACTAACAGTAACTAACTTAAGTATAAATGGCTCCTACAATGTCCATGAACACTCCCCCTAATTGGCCTGTGCAGTTCCTAAGCACAAGGTCAGGGACTCAATCAAAGCATGAGCAATCTTGATTGAGTTGATGGAAAGAGAAAACAGCAGATTTAAAAATCAAAGGGCACAGTTAAAGACAAAATTAGCAATAGAATCCAAAGTGAAATGAGGGTAAAACATTTTATGCAGCAACTTATTGTGAAAAAGTAATAGATCCAGAAGAGAATTCGATGGATGTTTGAAAAAGATTAAGCCACCGTGCTTTGGGGAAAGATCAGAGGACCGTGGTCAGGAAATCATGGATGGGACAAGTGTAGGACAGGACATGGACAGGACATATTTGGATGGATATGGACCAAATGCAGGGAGGTGGGACTAGTGTAGTTGGAACATATTGGCCGGTGAGGGCAAGTTGGACCGAAGGGCCTGTTTCCACACTGTATCACTCTATGACTATGACTGGGATTAAAAGCAGGTTCAAGGACAATGGGTCAATGGGTCAATGGTTCTGAATTCTGTTCTATGTTTGTAAGAATTAAGACTCACCAACTGGCACTTTGTGCTGCTTCAAAATGTTAGCAACTCAATGCCACTTTTAAAAGATTGAAGCAGAATTTGGTTGTGAATGATACCTCAGAAGGCCCAACTAGAGAGGGGAAGAAGTCGTTTCATTTTGTATAGAGATACAGTGTAAAGATAAGCCTTTCGACCCACCGAATCCATGCCGACCAGCACACTAACTGGTCAGTTAGTCATAAGTTGGTCATAAAAGGACTGGACAAGCTAGGAAAAATGTTCCCAATGTTGGGCGAGTCCAGAACCAGGGGCCACAGTCTTAGAATAAAGGGAAGGCCATTTAAGACTGAGGTGAGAAAAAACGTTTTCACCCAGAGAGTTGTGAATTTGTGGAATTCCCTGCCACAGAGGGCAGTGGAGGCCAAGTCACTGGATGGATTTAAGAGAGAGTTAGATAGAGCTCTAGGGGCTAGTGGAATCAAGGGATATGGGGAGAAGGCAGGCATGGGTTATTGATTGGGGACGATCAGCCATGATCACAATGAATGGCGGTGCTGGCTCGAAGGGCCGAATAGCCTCCTCTTGCACCTAATTTCTATGTTTCTATGTTTCTATGTTTACTAACGCTATCCTAGATGCACTAGGGACAATTTACAATTATACCAAGCCAATTGATCTACAAACTGTACATCGTTGGAGTGTGGGAGGAAACTGGAGAAAACCCATGCAGGTCACGGGGAGAACGTACAAACTCTGCACAGACAGCACCCATAGTCAGGATTGTAATTGAATCATGTTGTAAAATAGAATGAGTTGCTCACGTTCAGAACCTAATAATGTTGATTGAATAGAATCAACTCATTGGCTCTCCACTCTGCTCCGGACCACTTGGACAATAAACACACATACATCAGGCTGTTCATAGACTACAGATCAGCATTCAATACTGTCACCCTCTGCGAGCTGGTTACCAAGCTCACACAACATCTCTCTGAATCTGATCCTCGACTTCCTCATCAACAGTCCACAGTCTGTATGAATTGGGCATCATAACTTCTTCCACAATAACTATCCGTTCGGCAGGACCTCAAGGCTGTATGCTCAGCCCCCTGCTATACTCACTCTATACTCATGACTGTGTAGCCGGACATAGTGCGAACTCCATCTTCAAGTTCGCCGACAACACCACCGTTGTTGGACGAATTACAGATGGTGATGAGTCAGAGTATAGAAGTGAGATTGATAGATTGACCAAATGGTGCCAGCACAACAACCTGGCTCTCAATGTCAGTAAGCCCAATGAACTGATTGTGGACTTTGGAAGAGGAAGGATGAGGACCCACAAACCTATCTAAATCGACGGGACCATGGTGCTGAGCGTGAAAAGCTTCAAATTCCTGGGCTTGGACATCACTGAAGATATTTCCTGGACCCAGCACACTGATACAATTATAAAGAATGCCCATCAATGCTTCTACTTCCTGAGAAGATTGTGGAGATTCAGGATGTCAGAGAGCACTCTCTTGACCTACAGGTGTACAGTAGAGAGCATATTGACTGGTTGCATCAAGGCCTGGTTCAGCAACTTGAATGCCCAGCAATGAAGAAGACTGCAAAAGTGGTGAACACTGCCCAGTCCATCACGGGTTCTCATCTCCTCAACATCAAAGGGATTTACAGGAGTCTCTGCCACACATTGTGAAGAAGATATAGGAGCCTGAAAACTGTAATATCCGGGTTCAGAAACAGCTTCTTCCTTACAGCCTTCAGGCTACTAAACACTACAACCTCCAAATAAGCTCTGAACTACATAGACTTGGGGGGCAGAGGTTTTGTCTTTTCGCACTATTATTGTTTGTTTGTTTGTTTGTTTAATGTGTATGGATGTGTGTGTGTGTGTGTGTGTGTGTGTGTGTGTGTGTGTGTGTGTGTGTGTGTGTGTGTGTGTGTGTGTGTGTGTGTGTGTGTGTGTGCGCGTGTGTGTGTGTGCGTGCGTGCGTGCGTGTGTTGTGCTGCTGCAAGTAAGAATTTCATTATACAGTTTGGACGTCTGACAATAAAACGCTCTTGATAATATAGAGAATATATTTTTGAATAGGAACATGGGACCTCTTCCCGGGATGGTAGATGTGCTCTGGCTTGATATCTGTTCTGACACTTTCATGACTGAGTACTCCTTGAGTATTGCACTGGGATTTTCGCACTGAGTTATGTATTCAGTTGGGACAGAATGAAGTGGAAAGGAAGACAAAAATAATCAGCCTTCCTTGCTTGCTCCTTCTCACAATCTTGTGATACCTGCTGCGAAGTATGATATTTGTAGACAGGATTAAACTCATTTATACTACCATCCCATGGCTGGACAACCAATCCAGTTGAGTAGGCCCACATGTGAAGGATCATCAGTTTGAGAAATCCCAGCGGTTTTTATCATTGCTCATGAGACTGCGGCAAGTGACAGCAAGGACAGAAGATGCTGCCTTACAGCACTGGAGATCCAGGTTCCATCCCGATTACAAGTGCAGTCTGTACGGAGTTTTATGTTCTACCCGTGACCGCATGGGTTTTCTCCGAGATCTTCGGTTTCCTCCCACACTCCAAAGACATGTAGGTTTGTAGGTACATTGGCTTGGTATAAATGTAGAGTGTATCGGACACTGTTAATGTGCGGAGATCGCTGGTCGGTGCGGACTCGGTGGGCCGAAGGGCCTGTTTCCGTGCTGTATTTCTAAACTAAACTAAAAGGAGGTGGAAGAGACAACGGGTTAAGGATTTGATAAAAGAAAGATGAAAAATCATTGTAATGGAAGTAAGGAAGTCATTGTACTGGATTGCTTCTAAATTACAGATCTTTCGTATTAGCAGACTAACTGTATATATCTGCCCCTTAACTGGGAGATATTTCACTCCTACGCTGCATTTAAACCTATCATTATTTTGTAGTTTAGTCAGCCATTAACTGGGCACTCCACCATGATTAGGTAGTCATGAGCACTGACTACAGGAGTTTAAAAACAATTATCTGAGTGTTTCTGAGTACCAACTTGAAAACCAAACTAGATTCAAAAAGCACAGCACTGATGCTCACAGCAAGACCTTGACCTGGTGTGACAAGTCCTAGTTGTCTAGATGTAGTAACCAGTCACAGTGCGCAGAATATTACCAAATTAATTCCTAGGATGTGGATATCATTGACATAATTTACTGATCTATCCTAATTTATAAACAATATTTGTGCAGGAAGGCACTACAGATGCTGGTTTACACAGCAGATAGACACAAAATGCTGGAGTAACCCAGCAGGACAGGCAGCATCATATTGATCTGTTTTTCCTGTTTATTTCACAGTATGTTTTTCAATCAATTAAATTTTTGTCACAAATTGAAATGCTGCAAACTGAATGGGATATTTCAGTAATTTTGTACGTTCATAAGACATAGGAGCAGAGTTAGGCCATTCAACCCATCGAGTCTGGTCCGTCATTTAATCTTGGCTGATCTATCTTTCCCTCTCAACCCTATTCTCCTGCCATTTCCCCTTAAACTTTAACACCCATACTAATCAGGAACTTTTCAATCTCTGCTTTAAAAATGCCCAAAGACTTGGCCTCCAGAGCCGTCTGTGGCAATGAATTCCACAGATTCACCACCCTCTGGCTAAACTGGTTACAATTGAGTGGCTCGTTACACCACTTCATGTTAGATGTGGGATTAGAGTTCGGACTGACCCATACCTGAACAAGAATGTCTCCTGGTTTAAAGGGTGGTGGAATATAAAAGCATACAGCCGTGTAAAATGAAGCAACCAGTTATGAGAATAAAAATGTTATCCCTGAAACATCGCACCTGTGCCCAAAGGTCAGAGCAACACAATATCACTAATTACTAGTGCTAGATGTGCTTGTACAAGACCCTCTTGGAAATTGGATGAAAGAAGGAACATGAAATGGACTCTTATACATCGACGAGACCAAACGTAGACTGGGCGATCGTTTCGCTGAACACCTTCACTCAGTCCACCTGGACCTACGAGATCTCCCGGTTGCCAAACACTTTAATTCCTCTTCCCATTCCCACACTGACCCTTCTATCCAAGCCCTCCTCCAATGTCAGAGTGAGGTCAAAAACAAATTGGAGGAACAGCATCCCATATTTTGTTCGGGCAGCTTACAACCCAGTGCTACGATTATTGATTTCTCTAACTTTAAGTAACCCTTGCATCTCCGCTCTCGCTGTCCCCCACCTAACACACAGCTAACAATGGTCTGTTTCCTTGATCATAGTTACTTTTTTGCATATCTTTCATTAACTTGTTCTATATCTCAGTACATCGTCTATATATCTCGTTTTCCTTTCCCCTGACTCTCAGTCTGTAGAAGGGTCTTGACCCAAAACGTTACCTATTCCTTTTCTCTAGAGATACTGTCAGACCCGCTGAGTTACTCCAGCTTTTTGTGTCTATCTTTGGTTTAAACCAGCACCTGCAGTTCCTTCCTACACATGAAACAGATAAAAGCTTGACACCAATAATCATTTCTTATTGTGTCCATTAATCATGCATAACCAATGAAAAAATTCCCTACTTCATGTAAACCATTCTCTGAACAGCAGAGGTAACAGCATGGGTCATCTTTAGGAAACATTGCAGAGTAACACAATAGAGTCTTGAGTGGATGATCGCATTACTGAAAGAGACAACCAAAGAGCAGTGCTGAATGACTATCTACCTGTTTGGTGACCCTTGGACTACCCTTGATCGGACTTTGCTGGTTTTACTTTGCACTAAACATTATTCCCTTATCATGTATCTATACACTGTAAATGGATCGATTGTAATCATGTATTGTGTTTCTGCTGACAAAAGCTTTTCACTATACCTTGGTACACGTGAGAATAAACTAAACTGAAACTGAGAATGTAGACTTACATTAATATAGCGCCATTTACACAAAACCAAGTTAGACATAAAAAGCTGGAGTAACTCAGCGGGACAGGCAGCATCTCTGGAGTGAAGGAATGGAGAAATGACCCAGGCAGTCATTTGGCTCATTGTTGTTTAAGTGACTGACATAATTGCAATGGCTCATGTCTTTGTTACTGCAGTACTGTGAGATATGTCAATGTGATATGATAAGGACAAACTTCTCCCTTTATACATCAATTCTGACTTCAATGCCATCAGCTGCCCTTCCGGATTGAGACAATGATGTTTAATTTGTTATTTTGGGCCCTGGTGGAGCTTCTTATATCTGATACGGGTTATTACTCTTCATGTCTGCCCTTGAAAGGAAGTTGAGTAGATGATTTTCTTTTTAAAGTCAGAGCTCAAAATGAAAAGCTGGAGTCTTGGTTTTGTCCTGGGTTGGTGATTGTATGAATGGATTTCACAGACAGCAGGATGTCACATGGCGATGGAACTGTTCCCAGATGGACTTGCGATCCTGCCCGGGCTAGATTACATTCTGCACTGCCGTGACATTCCATCTCTGCAAATAAAGAAGGACTTCCTGGTGTACGTTAAAATACCTTCCAAAATGTTTACAGTCTGACGTATGTACATGCTAATTTTATGTTGTTGATCATTAGGAACCACAAATAGATACACTGACTCTGTGAGAATTTCAGTGCCAACATGCCCTCAGTTGTACAAATTATCTCCATGAGTTCTAAAACAGACACAGAATTTCTCGCCACAGTCCATGTGCACTCTTCCTTATCAGAGACTCTATCTCCTCCCACTGAATGCACCAATCCTCTACTCCCAGTTGCTCTAACCATGTTTTTAATTTCCTTCCTCAACTCATGTTCCAGCTGCCCTTGCCCTTTATGTCCTATGCACCAATTTTACAAATCAGTGTTTTTCCTCTTGAAGTGAGAATACATTCTTTCTGAAAGACAATGTTACCAGAAATGGCAGGCTGACAATATCCTATGCAAGTGGCCATTCTTCACAGTTGAACCGACACACTGCGATGACCAATTCAAGGGATATAATCAGGAATAGGGGAGGAATGGAGAGAGAGGGAAAGCAGTTACTTGAAGTTAGAGAAGCCAATATTCATACCACTGGGTTGTAAGCTGCCCAAGTGAAATATTCCTGAAGATGGGTCTCGAACTGATACATCACCCATTCCTTCTCTCCAGTGATGATGCCGGTCCCGCTGAGTTACTCCAGCATTTTGAGTTTATCTTTGGTGTAAACCAGCATCCGCAGTTCCTTCCTACACAGGATATGTGTTGCTGTGGGAGTCGATTCAGATCAACCAGCTCAACAAGACCTAGAATGGAATGGAGCACAATTCTTATATGTATTGTAGCACCAACCACTTGACTCCAACAAAATCACATTGACTAGGATCTTTGAGCAGGGATTCAATACAACAACAACAAATAAAATCCCATGGCATTCTATGGTGGGCAAATGGGACTAATGTAGATGGGCCTCTTGATCAGCATGGATAAATTAGGCCAAAGGGCCTGTTTCTGAGCTATATGACTCTATGACACAAGGACATATGCACGTCAAAAATTAGATTACATCTGAATTAACTTAAACCCACATATAGAGGTTGATATGGAGAAATGGAGAAAGTGTATTGCATAGTAACTGATCATCGAAGTGTAAACTGCCAGATTAATGAGATCCCTGTCAGATTCTATTTCCATATCATATGATACGATAGAACTTTATTTATCCCAGGTGGGAAATTGATCTGCCAACAGTCATAAAACACAAGATACATGAAACATGAAATTAAAGTGACGAGTGGAAAGGATTGGGGAGGGTGGGGGAGGGTGGGTCAGTCTATCCCACGACAGAAGGGGGAGGAGTTGTACAGTTTGATAGCCACAGGGAAGAAGGATCTCCTGTTGCGTTCTGTCCTGCATCTTGGTGGAATCAGTCTGTTGCTGAAGGTGCTCCTCAGGTTGACCAGTGTGTCATGGAGGGGGTGAGCTGTATTGTCCAAGATGCTCCGCAGTTTGAGGAGCATCCTCCCCTCCAAGACCACCTCCCATGAATCCAACTCCGCCCCCAGGACGGAGCCAGCCTTCCTGATGAACTTTTTAATCCTGTTGGTGTCCGCGGCCTTCGCCCTGTTGCCCCAGCACACGACAGTGAAGAAGTTGGCACTGGCTACCACCGATTGGTAGAACATCTGCAGCATCTTGCTGCAGTCATGGAAGGGGTGGAGCCTTCTCAAAAAATACTCTGTACTTTTTGAGAAGGCTCCACCCCTTCCATGTCTGTCCCTTCTTTTCAGAGCCTCAGTGTTCCTGGACCAGTCCAGTTTACTGTCCAGTTACACTCCAAGGTATTTGTACTCCCTGGTGAACTGCACATCCACACCATTGATAGAGATGGGGACAGGGGTGTTCCTCTCCTCCCAAAGTCCACCATTAACTCCTTTGTATTGTTGCTGTTGAGCAGCAGGTGATTCAGCCCACACCACTCAACAAAGTCGTTGACCTCTGTATTCAGCTTCCCTCCCCTCACTGATGCAGCCCACAATTGCAGTGTCATCCGAAAACTTCTGCAGGTGGCAGGAGTCCAAGTTATATCTGAAATCTGATGGATACAGGACAGCTAACAGGGTTCGTCTGGGCCAGGTGCTTTTCCAGCTAGTCTTTGAGCATTGTCCACAGTCACAATAGATAGGAAAACAAATCATAGGAAAAGCATAAAACTGTGTTTCTTTTATTGACTAAAGATTATTTGCCCTCTTCTGTGTATTAGTTATAGAAATATTGAATAAAGGCATTGACTGAACAACAATTGCATTGATGTGTGCGAAGGAACTGCAGATGCTGGTTTAAACCAAAGAGTAGAGTACGTCGAACAATCCTTGTTCCAGACATACACTGGCCCTATCCACGAACTCTACCTCCGCTACATTGACGACTGCATTGGTGCCACCTCCTGCATCCATGCAGAACTCACTGATCAATAACTTTACTACTAATTTCCATCCTGCACTCAAATTCACTTGGACCATCTCCGACATCTTCTTACTGTTTCTTGATCTCACCGTCTCCATCACAGGAGATAGATTATCGATTGACGTCTATTATAAACCCACTGACTCCCACAACTATCTTGACTACACGTTTTCCCACCCTGCTTCCTGCAAAGACTCTATCCCCTACTCGCAATTCCTCTTTCTTTGCCACATCTGCGGCCAAGATGAGGTATTCCACATCAGGACTTTCGAGATGCCCTCATTCTTTAGGGAACGGGGGTTCCCCTCTTCCATCATAGATGTGGCCCTTACCAGGGTCTCCCCCGACATTTTCGCCAACTCCAACGGGATCCCACCACTAGCCACATCTTCCCATCTCCACCCCTTTCCACTTTCCACAGAGACCGTTCCCTTCGCAACTCCCTCGTTAACTCGGCCCTTTCCACCCAAACCACCCCCTCCCCAGGTACTTTCACCTGCAACCGCAGGAGATGCAAAACCTGCCCCTATACCTCCCCCCTCGACTCCGTCTAAGGATCCCGACAGTCTTTTCAGGTGAGTCAGAGGTTCACTTGCAACTCCTCCAACTTCATCTACTGTATCCGCTGTTCCAGGTGTGGACTCCTCTCGGTGTGGAAACCGAGCGCAGGCTCAGCGATCATTTTGCTGAACACCTTCACTCAGTCCGCCTAAACCTACCTGATCTCCCGGTTGCTAAACACTTTAACTCCCCCTCCCATTCAAGAGTCAAGAGAGTTTTATTGTCATGTGTCCCAGATAGGACAATGAAATTCTTGCTTTGCTGCAGCACAACACAACATGTAAACATATTCCCTCACTGGCATTTCTGTCCTGGGCCTCCTTCATTGTCAGAGTGAGGCCCAGTGCAAATTGGAGGACCTGCACCTCATATTTCGCTTGGGCAGCTTATACTCCAGCCGTATGAACATTGATTTCTCTAACTTCAAGTAACCCTTGCTTTCCCTCTCTCTCCATCCCTCCCCCTTCTCAGTTCTCCGACCAGTCTTACTGTCTCCGACTACATTTTATCTCTGTTTGCTTTATAGTTTACCTTCTCCCAGCTAACAATAATCTATTCTACATTTTTCTTGATCTCCATCCCCTTAGTCCCGTTTTCACACCGTACAAACCTTCTCCATGTATCTCCCTCTTCCCTGATTTCAATCTGAAGAAGGGTCTTGAGCCGAAACATCACCCATTCCTTCTATCCAGAGATGCTGCCTTGTCCTGCTGAGTTACTCCAGCTTTTTTGTGTCTATCTTCAGTTTAAACCAGCATCTGCAGTTCCTTCCCACACGAGACTCAATAAGACGACTTTGAACCGAGTACAGCAACTTGGGTGGGGGAGGGACGGAGAGAGTAAATAAATGTAGATTTATGTAGCATCTTTAACCTCACCAGTCATCCAACAGATATTACCATTATGAATCATGCATTCGGGTAATGAAGATCATTTTTCTGCTCTATTTGTGTTGGGGTGACAGGATGCTACAAAGATGGACAAAAGGTGAGCACAGGTGATTGGAGGCAACAGACTATAACAAAACCACCAGGAAGACAATCAATTAGACTTGACAAACCTATCAACAATACAAGCTAATATCCTTTATCCTACATCATGGGCGGCACGGTGGCGCAGCGTTAGAGCTGCTGCCTCATAGCGCTGGCAGCACCGAAGATCCAGGACTCATCCCGACTATGGGTGCTGTCTGTACGGAGGTTGCACGTTCTCCCCGTGACTGTGTGAGTTTTCCTCGAGTTCTCCAGTTTCCTCAAACGCTCCAAAGACGTACAGGTTTGTAGGTTAATTGGCTTGGTGTAAGTGTAAATTGTCCCAAGTGTGTGCAGGGTAGTGTTACTGTGTGGGGATCGCTGGTTAGTGCGGACTCGGTGGGCCAAAAGGCCTGTTTCCTCACTGTATCTCTAAATTAAACTAAACTTATACTTCTCCTGACCTCAGGACATGTCAAAGCACTTTATGGTCAATGAAGTACTTGTGGAAAGTAGTTCATGCTATTATATGGGAAATACAGTGACCAAGACAAGCATCTACAAACCACGAGTGCGATAATGATTAGGTCTCCATGCAGAGCGAGATGCCCGTCGGGGAATGTTGCCGTCTGGCCCGCTCCCGACTGCAGGAATGCGTGCTGAGGGACGTACTGAAGCTCGGTGCAGCCAACACCAAGGCTCTAATAATAATAATAATAATAATATCTTTTATTGTCATTGCACGTTAGTGCAACGAGATTTAGTATGCAGCTCCACCGATGTACAAGAAAAGTAAAATAAATAAATAAGCAAGCTGAGTGACATGACCATCCGAGGGAGACTGTCCGGGGGGGGGGGGGGGGTGGGGGGGGGTGGGGGGGCACTGAGCAGGGCCGGTTCAGAGCCGCTATAGCTCTTGGAATAAAGCTGTTTCTGAGTCTGGAGGTTCGGGCGTAGAAGGCCTTGTAACGTCTGCCGGAGGGAAGTAGTTCAAACAGTCCGTTACAAGGGTGTGATGAGTCCTTATGGATGCTGACGGCCTTCCTGAGGCACCGTGTGTGGTAGATGCCCTCCAAGGCTGGTAGCTCTGTCCCAATGATCCTCTGCGCTCTGTGGACGACGCGCTGAAGAGCTCTCCTCTCCGCCTCCGTGCAGCTGAGATACCACACAGAGATGCCATACGTTAATATGCTCTCTGTGGTGCAGCGGTAGAACATTGTCAGCAGCTGTTGGGGCAGACCAGTCTTTTTTAATGACCTCAGGAAGAACAGTCGTTGCTGTGCCTTCTTGACCAGCGCAGCGGTGTTGGTGGACCATGTGAGGTCCTCTGAAATGTGAGTGTCCAGAAACTTAAAGCTGGACACTCTCTCCACACTTTCCCCGTAAATGGAGATTGGGGCGTATTCTCCATTATGGGACCTCCTGAAGTCACTAATCAGCTCCTTGGTCTTGGAGGTGTTTAGTGACAAGTTGTTATGAGCGCACCAGTCCGCCAGGTTCTGCACCTCCGCTCTGTATTTTGTTTCATCACCGTTGGTGATCAGCCCAATCACTGTTGTGTCGTCTGCAAACTTCACGATGGTGTTGGTGTCGAATGCAGGGACACAATCGTGAGTGAAGAGGGAGTAGAGCATGGGGCTTAGTACGCAGCCCTGTGGTGTGCCGGTGCTCAGGGTGATAGTGGAGGACAGGTGCGGGCCCAGTCTCACTGCCTGCGGTCGCTCCGTCAGAAAGTTCAGGATCCAATCGCATATCGGCGAGCTGAGGCCTAGCTGGTGGAGTTTGGTGGTGAGCTTGGTGGGGATGACCGTATTGAATGCAGAGCTATAGTTAGCAATGTTACAAAATTTTGAGATTTTAAAAATAAAGTCTGCAATTTATCCCATCAGATAAAGCATAAAAAGAAGTTTAATTTGACACATAATTCACTTTCATATCTTCAGTATTAAAAAAGTTATGGCCATTATCATACTCAGAAATTAGCATCTAGTTCCCTATTGCTTTTCCATTGACTTAACACAAAAGCTGTGATCGAGGACAGTTAAAAGCCCATAACTTTCTTAAAAATTATGGTAACTGAAAGAAATTTTCAGGTATTATAGATTGAAGCATTCTGAAACAAATATGAAACAATCTTACTTCGAAGACATGAAAGTAAAGCATATAATTAGTTAGTTACCTAATTGTAGCTAATTACAAAATTCAATTACTAGATCTAAACATCTATCAATTTCTTAAGAATAGATTAACATTTTTAAATAGCCTAAGTGTCCAAATAACATTCACACAATAATTCACAATATAACATAATTTTTAAATCTAATTTTCATGAATTTACAGGCCAAATGGAAGGAATTGAATGTTTAATACCTGTAAATTAATGGGGATTTAAATTCATCTTGCGAGTGAGGATTACTGGAACGCGATCTTTTGGAACGTTGATTTGCGGTGAATTTAACCCCGTATTGGCATGAAAAATACTGCCGTTAATTCGGGGAATAAAATCACCGTGTCGCATGACAAAATGTGAATTAAAGGCTTCTTAAGAAGCACTTTTATACATTTAAAGAAAGCACTTTCGTTTACCTGTCCATTGTGTGAAATCCGTCCCCGTTATCGGCGTTGACGCTTCAGGAGCTGCTTTTAAAATGACTGTAGCGCTGACATTGACGATTTAATAAAAATAAAAAATTCACAAAACGCCGGTAGGAACGATTTTGTCAGCCAAGGTTTGTACTCCAACAAAATATTTCCAGGACAAGGGAGGAGAAACCGCGTTTTAACCCCGCCCCCCCCTTAAAGGCGCCAAAATCGCGCACACGGCCAGTGGCAGAATTACAGCGCGACTGAAGGTAAGTTTTGTAACATACCTACTATAGTCAATGAAGAGCATCCTCACATACGTGCCCTGTCTGTCCAGGTGAATCAGGACAGTGTGAAGAGCCAGAGAGATGGCATCCTCTGTTGATCTATTTGCCCTGTATGCAAATTGATGGGAGTCCAGTGAGGCAGGGATGCTGGATTTGATATGGGAGAGGACCAGCCTTTCGAAGCACTTCATTGGGACTGGAGTTAGGGCAACCGGGCGGTAGTCGTTCAGGTTGGTGACTTTGGACTTTTTCGGCACCGGCACTATGGTGGCTGTTTTCAGGCACTTGGGGACCGTTGCCAGAGATAGAGACAGATTGAAGATTCTCGTGAATACCTCCGCCAGCTGTACAGCACAGTCCTTTAGTACCCTTCCCTGGACTCCATCCGGGCCTGCAGCCTTGCGTGGATTGATCCTGCGCAGAGCGCACTGTACCTCCTGGGTGCTCAGTGTTAAGGCTTGTCCCTCCGCCATGGCCGGGGTTATTCCACTCCTGGTGGTGTTGCCAGTTTCGAACCGGGCAAAGAAGGTGTTTAGTTCGTTGGCCAGTGTGATATCACCGTGGGGGCAGGCGGGGCTGCTCTTGTAGTCGGTGATGTCCCTGACACCCTGCCACCCTGCCACCCTGCCTCTATGGGGCAGGACCACCATCTAGGGTCCTTCTGCTGCTGGACATTGGAGGAGGCAGGGTGTGGAGGAGATGCCCCTCAAACAAGGGAAGGTATATCAACCCAGGGGGCAAGAGTGGCAAGAGTGCCTGGTATAATGATAGTTTTGTGAACACTACCAAATATAACCATAAAAAACAATTTGAATGATGTTGGCTGCGGAAATTTATTGCGAAGCACACCAAGAGTAAAGGCTAGGGAGAGCTAGCTAACTGGCTTTATGGTAGGAAGCAACGGGTGGGGGTGGAAGGTTGTTTTCGGACTAGGGGCCAGTGGCTAGTGGTGTGCTTCAGCGATCAGTGCTGGGCCCATTGCTATTGGTCATCTATATCAAAGGCATGATTAGTAAGTTTACATTTGACACCAAAATAGGTGGTATCCTAGATAAAAGCAGTAATTACAGTAGGATATTGATCAGGTGGGCAGGTGGGCTGAGGAATGGCGAATGGAGTTTAATTTGGCTATGTATGAGGTGTTCCATATTGGGAAGTCAAACCAGGGCAGGACCTACACAGTGAAGAGTGGGGGACTGGGGACTGTTGTAGAGCAGGCGGATCTCAGAATACAAGTACATAGTTCCCTGAAAGTTGCATCACCGGTGGACAGGATGGCAAAGAAGGCTATTAGTACATTAGGCTTCTTCAGTCAGGGAAATGAGTGTAAAAGTTGAAACGTTATGTTACTGTGTACAAGACCTTGTTGAGGCTGCACTTGACGTGGAATATTGTGTTTAATATTGGTCATCCTGCAATAGGAAAATGTCATTAAGCTGGAAATGGTATAGAGAAGATCTCTGAGGATGTTGCCAGGATTCAAGGGTCTGAGTTATAGCATGAGGTTAGGCTGGCTCGGGCTTTATTCCTTGGAGAGCAGGAAGCTGAGGGTTGGTCTTATAGGAGTGTGTAAAATCATGAGGAGAATAGAGTGGGTGAATGCATAGAGCTGTTTTCCCAGAGAATAGAGAACAAAAGGGCATAGGTTTAAGGTGCGAGGGTAAAGATTTAACAAGAATCTGAGAGGTAATGTTTTCACACAGAGGATGGTTGATATAAGGAACAAACTCTTAATGTTCCATTCACTGGATGTATTCAAGAGAGAGTTAGATTTAGCTCTTAGGGCTAACGGAATCAAGGAATATGGGGAAAAAGCTGGAATGGGGTACTGATTTTGGAATATCAGCTGTGATCATATTGAATGGTGGTGCTGGCTTGAAGGGCCAAATGGCCTACTCCTGCACCCATTGTCTATGTTTTCTATCCACCCAACTGTTTGTTGTTCTGTAGTGTGGCCTTTTGTAAGGGTGAATGAAGTGATGACATCTTGTCAGACCTTTACAACTCTCACCCAATGACACTGATCAAGAAGACTCACCAGCGTCTCTTCTTCCTGAGGAGACTAAAGAAGGTCCATCTTCCTCAGATTCTGGCGAACTTCTACCGCTGCGCCATCGAGAGCATCCTTACTAACTGTATCACAGTATGGTATGGCAACTGCTCTGACTCCGACCAGAAAGCACTGCAGAGGGTGGTGAAAACTGCCCAACGCATCACCGGTTCCTCACTCCCCTCCATTGAGTCTGTCCAGAGCAAGCGATGTCTGCGAAGGGCGCGCAGCATTGTCAAGGACTGCTCTCACCCCAACCACAGACTGTTTACCCTCCTCCCATCTGGGAGGCGCTACAGGTCTCTCCGTTGCTGGACCAGCAGGTTCAGGAACAGCTGCTTCCCCTGCGGCTGTTGCCCTACTTAACTCTGCACCTTGGTGATTGCCAGTCATCCCCCCCCCCCCCCCCCGGACACTCCTTCCTCCAGTGACTGATCTGCCCCCCCCCCCCCCCCGAAATTTGCACTACTGCTACTGTATATACATATATATATATTACCGTTCCATTATTCTGTGTTCACACTTCTGGGTGAGATGCTAACTACATTTTGTTGTCTCTGTACTTGTATACTGCACAATGACAATAAAGTTTGAATCTGAATCTGAATCTGAACCTATTGAAGTATTGTCGGCATGAAAGCTCTCTTTAGCTTCCCCAAATCATTTCTAACATCTTCATATTAACTTGCCTCTTTAGAGATTTCGGAGCTTCACTGACGTGATTGATTTGCCAAGATTTATGAGGAGGATTTTCCTCATATGCTCTCAAACCCTCTGGGAATATTTGCTCAAAATATTAAGGTTGATGATAAGGAATAATGATAATATCTGCTCATATAGTTGAACAGACATTTAAAAAAATCTGATCCTAGCAACCAAGGTGATTCGGCAAAGTGAACAAAGAACACCCTGACTAAGGATTGAGGACACTTGTAAATGATTCATTTGTGATTATTAACCAAAATAAAGATGAAGCATGCGTGGTCACTGGGGTGAAAAATCCAGCTTGGCATTTTTACAGCTAGTATTGAAGTGTAGTATCTTTATATTTTATATTCTTGGTGTTTGTAATACTTAAGATATTTAACTCTTATACTTTGTATTTTAAAACTTTGGAAACTCTGCATGTTTGTGCTCCATGTGAAGGCCTTTGTCCCTTATATTCTGGTTTGATTGTTTTCGTAAGAGATAATGGAGGCCCAAGATTCTCTTGCAGCCAATAGCGTAAATCAGTGGTGCAAGGTTATATGACCTTTGGAACTCTATATCAAGCCCTAGCTAAGAGAAATAAGGGGCCCAAGAAGGGGAAGACATGTGGTTTAAATAAGGGTGGAAAATAACTGGGAAGGAGGAGAAAAGTAAATGCAAGTGATTGGTTAATGCTAAGGGCATGTTTGCAAGTGATTGGTTATTGATAAGGGAATGTCTGCAAGTGATTGGGTATGGAAATGCACCGGGGGTGGGACATACAGGGTTAAACATGCCATAAAAAGGGCAGCTCTTGGTTTGGAGTGAACTCTCAAGTGATTTGCTCTTTGAGTGTTCCAGCTGTAATTTGCAAATAAAGGTTTGAACTTCTTGAAGAATTCTCCGCGTCGCCGGAGTTAATTTTGAGTATCAGTAACCACGACACTAGTATATAAGAAAATAAAAGTATAATACCGGAAACGAGCAGAGTGAAAGAAATGAAAGACAGAGCCATAGAGGACAGTAACAGGCACTTTGGCCCACCGGGACTTTGCTGACCATCAAGTATCCTTTTAGACTCATTCCATTTTATTTCCCCAATCTTCTCATTTATATCTCGCATGTTCTATCACACTCCCCGTTGGTTTGCCACCTTGTCGTGGTTGGGGAGCTTGTGTGTCTCAGTGACCCCTAGAGCTATGCCAGCGGGAGATTCGTCTCCTGTTAGGGTCTCCCATGCTGGACAGGTCGAAGGGTAGAGGCGAGACGAAGAGCGATCCACTGGTCCTCCAGGTTGGAGGTTGAGCACAGGGTTAACAACCCTGTCTCGTAAAACAAATATGTTACAGAAACAGCAACTGAAGGAATCAACACTACTGAGTGGAGGACCTTCGTTGCTGCCCTACATGCCAGGAGGCATAATAGGCAGTAAGTATGTAAGTAAGTATGTTCTACCACAACTACACACGCAGGGCAATTTGCAGTGGCTGATTAACTTGCATGTTGTGGGGTTATGAAAGGAAACGGAAGCACCCGGGAGAAAGTCGTGGCCTTCACTCACCAGGAATGAATAGGTTCACCTATGATGAGTGTCTGTTGGCACTGGGCCTGTACTCGTTGGAGTTTAGAAGAATGATGGGGCACCTCATCGTAACATACAGAATAATGAAAGGATGTGGAGAGGATGTTTCCACTTGTGGGAAAGTCTAGGACTAGAGGTCATAGCCTCAGAATTAAAGGACGTTCTTTTAGGACGGAGATGAGGAGAAATGTCTTTAGTCAGAGGGTGGTGAATCTGTGGAATTCTTTGTCAGTGGATATTTTAAAGGCCGAGATAGATAGATTCTTGATTTGTACAGGTGTCAGAAGTTATGGGGAGAAGGCAGGAGAATGGGGTTAGGAGGGAGAGATAGATCAGCCATGATTGAATGGCGGGGTAGACTTGATGGGCAGAATGGCCTAATTCTACTCCTATCATTTATGACCTTATGACCTTCAATCAATTTACTTTGCAGATATAACAAGGTTTTGCCTGAAATATGTTAATCTCCCAGCGGAGCGAGATGTCTGTCGGGGAATGTTGCCAACTGGCCCGCTCCAGACTGCAGGAGTATGTGCTGAGGGACGCACTGAAGCTCGGTGCAGCCAACGCCAAGGCTCTGTGGGGGAGGACCAAAGTCTAGGGTCCTTCCGCTGCTGGACATTGGATGGCAGGGTGTGGTGAAGATGCCCCTCAAACAAGGGAAGGGATATCAACCCATGGGCCACGCATGAGTGGCAAGGGTGCCTGGTATAATGGTAGTTTTATGAACACTACCAAATATAATGCAAATGGAAGATAGACAAAAAAGCTGGAGTAACTCAGCGGGACAGGCAGCATCTCTGGAGAGAAGGAATGGGTGGCGTTCTGCGTCAAGACCCTTCTTCAGATTGAAGAACCCGAAACGTCACCCATTCCTTCTCTTCAGAGATGCTGCCTGTCCCGCTGAGTTACTCCAGCTTTCTGTGTCTATCTTCGGTTTAAACCAGCATCTGCAGTTCCTTCTTACATCTAACGCTAATGGATGTATGTATAGTTGCTGAGAATGTCGGAAGAGTGTTTGCACTAATCTTGTTTCATATATATTTGTTGTTATTCTGAATAAAGTTTATTTTTGGATTAAAAAAATGAGTGGGGCAGAACAAATACCTTGGCTGGGCGCTGCAATCAGTTTGAAGGAGGGTCCCAACCCCAAAACGTCACCTATCCATGTTCTCCAGAGATGCTGCCTGGCCCATTGAGTTACTCTTGCAATTTGTATCCTCTGGGTGTTGTAATGCTGTGTGTGAAGAAAATGAAGATCTCAGAACTCTGGAAGGGTTGAAACTCACATCCTGCTAGAGTTTCATTCCATAAAATGTTTCCACCAAGACCTAACAAACCACTTTGTGCTCTGGGCAACCTTGGCTGCTTATTCTGTGCCGTTCTGCACAGCCTTACGATGTGAATGATACTTCTTGCACCTATAGAAGCAAAATTATTTCAAATATGATAACACAATTTGGGTGATAGTTGCTACATCTGTATAAGACAGCACTTGTACTGGGATAGGCTTATCCTTCAGATGCAGAGATACTTATGTTAAATTAGAAAGGACATATATAACCATGAACATGCTTCTCATTTTACTTCTTTGCTCCAGTGACCCTTTGAGTTCTCGGCTGTTGGTCTGCTTCACTGTTAGTACATAGAACAAAGAACAGTACAGCTTGGTGCCAGGCACTTTGGCCCACAATGTCCGTGCTGAACATGATGCCAGGATAAGCTAATCCTCACTGCCTGCAAGCGATACACATCCCTCCATTTACTGCATATCTATGTGCCTTTTTAAAAGGCTCTTAACTGCCTCTATCTCCACCACCACCTCTGGCAGTGCATTGCAGGCACCCAGCACTCTCATGTAAAAACCTTGACCTGTGTTTCTACGTTAAACCGCGTGAACCAGCAAGATTTGGCAGGCCTAGCCTCCAATACATCGGCAAGACCAAGTGTAGACTAAGCAACTGTTTCGCTGAACACTTGCACTCAGTCCGCCAAGGCCTGCTGGATGTTCTGGTTGGTGACCATTTTACCTCCCCTTCCCACCCCAATACCGACGTTTCTGTCCTGGGCCTCCTACATTGACACACATTAACTGGAGGAAGAGCTCCTCATATTCCACTTGAGTAGCTCACAAGCAAACTGTCCTCTCCCTCTCTTTTTTCCCTCCCCTCTCTTCCCTGTGCCGCACTCTTCGCTCCTTATTGCACGGCTTTTTATCTCTCTATTATCTTTGGGCTTTGTTCACCCATCTGGCAATCGCCCCCATCATCTGTATCCACTTATCACTTGCCTGGCTTTGCACCGCCTCCCCCCCCCCCAAACTCTCTTCCAGTTTTCCCTTCCTCCTTTAAACAGTCCGGAGAAGGGTCTCGACCCGAAACGTCACCTATTCATGTCCTCCTGAGACGCTGCCTGACCGGCTGAGTTTCGTCAGCACTATGTTCTTTGCTATTCAGGAATCTTTCACACATATGTATTCTACTACTTCTATTTATTCCTTCTCTGGACTCACCTTTGGTCTATTTTTGTCTCACAGCCACATCATTTTGCACCATCATCCTATTTGTCATTTAATCTCATAGAGTCCTAGTCATACAGCACGGAAACAGGCTCTTCGACCCAACTTGCCCTTGCCGACCAAGATGCCCCTCTACACTAGTCTCACTCCCTGAGTTTGACCCGTTTCCTCTAAACCTTTCCTGTTCATGTACAGTACCTGTCCAAATATATTTTAAATGTTGTTATAGTATCTGTCTCAACTACCTCCTCTGGCAGTTCATTCCATATACCCACCAACTTCTGTGTGAAAATGTTGCCCCTCAGATTCCTATTAAATCTTTCCCCCTCACCTTCAACCCTTGTCCTCTGGTATGCGATTGCCCAACTCATAGAAACATAGAAAATAGGTGCAGGAGTAGGCCATTTGGCCCTTCGAGCCTGCACCGCCATTCAATATGATCATGGCTAGTCACTGCCTGCCATTCTGAAAAGGACCCGTTTACTGCTACTCTTTGCTTCCAGCCAGTTCTCTATCCACATCAATACTGTGTGCTTTAAGTTTGTATACTAATCTCTTATGTTGGACCTTGTTGAAAGCCTTCTGAAAGTCCAGATATAACACATCCACTGGTTCTCCCTTATCCACTCTACTAGTTCCATCCTCGAAAAATTCTATAAGATTCGTCAGACATGATTTACCTTTCATAAATCCATGCTGACTTTGTCCAATGATTTCACCACTTTCCAAATGTGCTGCTATCCCATCTTTAATAACTGACTCTAGCAGTTTCCCCACTACCGATGTTAGACTAACTGGTCTGTAATTCCCCGTTTTCTCTCTCCCTCCCTTTTTAAAAAGTGGGGTTACATTAGCTACCCTCCAATCCTCAGAAACTACTCCAGAATCTAAAGAGTTTTGAAAAATTATCACTAATGCATCCACTATTTCTGGGGCTACTTCCTTAAGTACTCTGGGATGCAGCCTATCTGGCCCTGGGGATTTATCAGCCTTTAATCCATTCAATTTACCTAACACCACTTCCCATTCAATTTACCTAACCTGGATTTCACTCAGTTCCTCCATCTCATTTGACCCGCGGTCCCCTGCTATTTCCGGCAGATTATTTATGTCTTCCTTAATGAAGACAGAACCAAAGTAGTTATTCAATTGGTCTGCCATGTCCTTGTTCCCCATGATCAATTCACCTGTTTCTGACTGCAAGGGACCTACATTTGTTTTAACCAATCTTTTTCTCTTCACATATTTATAAAAACTTTTGCAGTCAGTTTTTATGTTTCATGCCAGTTTTCTTTCATAATCTATTTTCCCTTTCCTAATTAAGCCATTTGTCCTCCTCTGCTGGACTCTGAATTTCTCCCAGTCCTCTGGTAGGCTGCCTTTTCTGGCTAATTTGTATGCTTCATCTTTTGTTTTGATAATATCCCTGATAGTATCTAAACTCTGGGTAAAAGACTGTGCATCTAATCTATCTATTCCCCTCATGACCTTGTACACCTCCATAAGATCACCCCTTATCCTCCTTTCTTTCCCTCCTTTCTTTCCACCATTTCACTACCCTTCCATTAAGTTTTTCTCTTTCTTTGCCCATGTTCTTGTTCTCAAGTTATAGGAGTAGAATTAGGCTATTCGGCCCATCGAGTCCACTCCGCCATTCATTCATGGCTGATCTCTGTCTCCTAATCCCATTTTCCTGCCTTCACCCCATAACCTTTGACACCTGTTCTAATCAAGAATTTGTCTATCTCTGCCTTAAAAATATCTACTGACTTGGCCTCCACAGCCCTCTGTGGCAATGAGTTCCACAGATTAACTAACCTCTGACTAAAGAAGTCCCTCTTCACCTCCTTTCTAAAAGAGCGCCCTTTAATTCTGAGGCTATGACCTCTGGTCCTAGACTCTCCCACCAGTGGAAACATCCTTTCCACATCCACTCTATCTATGCCTTTCATTATTCTGTACGTTTCAATGAGGTAATGTCTTTACCTTTTCCCAGTTCTGGTTTACTTTATAGAACCAAAGTGCTTCGTCTATTTCCCTCTTCACAAGTCAATATAAGCATTGCGGGTGCTGGAAATCTGACACAAAAAAAAATAAATGCAGGAAATACTTTGGAGGTCAGGAAAGATCTCTAGAGAGAGAAGCAGAATAGTAAGATTAAATGAGAACTTACCAGTTTGAAGTTTGATCTTTATTTTATGAGGAGTTACGTTGGTGATTACGTGAAGAACCCCGTCAGGGCGCATGCACGTCAATCTTCAAAGCAGCGGTATGAAATCACAGACAACACCATAATTGAAGTAACATATTAAGATGATCAACATGAGAACTACCATTATGACCTTTTTTCTATGAGAGAGGGTTGGGCGTGGCGGGCACGTAATCACCAACGTAACTCCTCATAAAATAAAGATCAAACTTGAAACTGGTAAGTTCTCGTTTAATCTTACTATTTTACTTCGGAGTCACGTGAGTGACTACGTGAAGATTTTAAAGCTCTGTGATTTTTATGCCGCAGATCAAAATCCCGGCTTCTCACTGCATCGATTGACTCTGAGTATCATCAATAATGCTGTAAACATGACATTGCATATCATGCAAAAACAAAAGTTTTATTTTTGGGCATAAAACAACCAATAAACCCTCTTAATGTAGGGCAACAAACGAAACAGAATGAAACAGTATTGAAAACAGACTTTAAATAATAGCAACAGCACTCAATATTGAGTTGGCAAACAGCCCTCCATCGGCAATCGGCCGATGGTAGTATTGCTGAAACACAAGTTCATTTTTCCAACCTGCGGCTTTTAATATATGGTCGATGGGAACGTCCATCGCCCTGGCCACGGATGTTGCTACTGCGCTAGTGGAATGAGATGTAAACACATAAATGTTAATTCCTGCCTGAACCAACTCTTGCTTTAACCACCTTGAAATAGTCTGAACTGCCACTCTTTTATGTTGGCTTCTTGTAACTGAGAAATAATCCTGTTTCTTCTTGTCTTAAAGCCCTTGTGGCTTCAATGTAATGTAACAAATGTGTCCTTACACATAAACATGGAGCTGTAGGATATGCTGAGAACACAATCTTAAAACCTGTCACACCTGGCCTGCTTTGTTTGAGCAGGTCAGAAATATAAAACAGAACCTTCTCTGTATTCACTTCCATTCTCTCGAACTGAAGTTTTTGGAAAGTCTGCACTCTCTGTACTGACACCAATGCCATTAGCATAGCCACTTTCATGGTTAATTTTAACAAAGTTAGACGTGACAAGGACCCAATGACGAAGTATGTTACGAACAACACTTACCTCGCAGATTACCATATACCTAGGCTTAGGCCGTTTGGAATTAAAGATTCCTTTCATCAACCTAGATATGAGAGGGTGAGAACCTATACTTTGTGTCCGTGTACCTATTACAAGATATGCCGACCAAGCACTTCTAGCTGTATTGATAGCAGTATAGCTAAGACCCTCATCATAATAAAGTGTAGATAAACTCTAACACATTTTCAATAACTACAGTATCATATTGAATATTCTTTTGAACACCATATTGTTCCCATTTTTTTTTATTTATTTTTTTATTTTTTTTACATAAGTCATATACTGTTTTTTCTCCAGGCTGCAGTCAGTATATCCACCGTTGGCCCTGAAGCGGCATCCTGCTTGATTTTCTCAAACACCGACCTATGAGGCAGAATGGTGGGAAAATGTACACAAACATATCATCCCAATTTAGTGAAAAAACATCAATTGCCACTGCCCCTGGATCTGGTGCCTATGAAACATATTTTGGCCTTCCATATAGAAGTACTATGTTCTTGAACACATCCTGGTTCCACATCCACTCTGTGTTATGATGGAATTTTCGTGAGCTGCCATCTGGTACTATATTAAGTTTCCCTGGCAGATAGTGAGCTCCAATCCAAATCTCTCTATCCCTACTCCAGGTCCAATTGTATTTGGCAACTTGTCACATGATAACAATTTGATTCCACCCATGTGATTCATATCAGCAACTGCTGTAGTGTTGTCTATTTTGCACTGCACATGCAAACTAGTTTAGTTAGTGCCATAAGCCTTGAGTCCATAAAATACTCTTGGTTAATTCCCCATGTTTGCAGAAGCAATGTTCATCTGTCTCCACCGCTGGTTTGTGTATCAGTAGCACCCTACCCAAGTGCTCTGACATCTGTCTGCAAATCATGGAAGCTTGGTCCAATAACACTTTGGAACTACTAGTGGACACATGCTGAATCCACCATTGTGCAACAGCCTCTATTGATAGAAGCATAGGTCTATTATAATGACCCCAATGTATCCTCAATGCTTGTTCCTTTGACCTTTGTAATTGTAGATAATAAAGTGGCCATATTGAACTGCTGGAAATGCTGCCAGCCATTACCACAGCAGACTTGTCACCTGGCTAATTGAAGGCTGTGTGTCAGCAATTAACTTGATATAGCTCTTAATTAGCTCTACCCTTTTTTGCCTGGGCAAGGTCACAATGATGTTGATTAAGTCCATTGTGAACCCAACTAGTCAATTTGTGTCACAGGTATAAATTTAGATTTCTCTGGATTTTTGTTTTTTACCAACTGCCACTGATGCTTCAGCTGTTTCCTTTGATTGTCCTACAATCAAGATATTATCTAGCTAAGCCATGAGCACATGACCTTGACTTCTCATCATGCCTAGAATAGGTTTTAACAACTTTGTAATCCCTCTAGAAGCTGAAGAGAAACCATTAGGCAGTGGATTGTATTGGCATAATTGCCCCATCCAGCTGAATTTTAAACCTTCAGTATAAACATATCTGAGGTACACATTTAATTGTATCACATTAGATCTGTCTACATGAGAACCAGACCCTCTTACCTCCTTACCACCTGGCATTCTTCCCCGGCCTTGAGCTGGATATCTCACCTCCGTGGCGGTGCTACAGCCGAACGTCAACTGCGCTGCATCGTAGCTGGACTCGTCCCTTGCCCGGACCAGTCTGCTCCCTTATAGGGATACTTCCGCTTTGGTGAATATGTGGCTGCCGTCTTAGCCTCCTCCTCCAGCTCCTTCACCTGCTGTGCGAAATCCTCGCCAAACAGCTGTGCCGGTTGCACTGTGCCAGGCTGCAGAGTGAAGCATATTTAGCATTGATGGTTGGTCTAATCGCATCTTGCGGAGGCAGTTGATCTCAAAGTGGGCACTCCACAATAGCGCCTTTTGTTGTAATTTGTCATGGCCTCTCCATCCACCATCCTGGCAAAGCTCGTTATACCAGATGCCAGCAACTTTAAAAATATGCTGGAGCTTCACATGCTCCTGGGCTTTCATTAGTATGCCCATCTTGCCCCAATTCTTCCTGTTCCCAACAGGAACTTTTAACAGTCCACAGTTGGTTGGGGCTTCATACTTCGTTACTGTCTCATCCATTGTCAGCTCCTGTAGCTGATGTGAGACTTGGTAATTTATGCTGGTGGCAAGTTCCTCACCCAGAGGCTCACCAGCGTCCGACGACATTGCAAACCGTGCTGCACACGGTGTCAGCTCTGACAGCTGCTTGCCCTCCCTTTGGAAGTCGTCGGACTCAGGGTCAGAGCGTATCTGCCCTTCTGCACTCACCTCTTGCAAAGAGGGTGCTTTCAAGCAGGCCTCTACTAGGCACTGCCAGCGGAGCCGTCCCCACGGCCTCCCGCCTGCACAACTCCTCCTGGAGTATGGCTTTATGAAGCAGACCTCTCCTAGGCACTGCCAGCGGAGCCTTCCCTAAGGCTTCCCGCCTGCACTACTCCTCCTGGAGTGTGGCTTTATGAAGCAGACCTCTCCTAGGCACTGCCAGCGGAGCCTTCCCTATGGCTTCCCGTCTGCACAACTCCCCTGGAGCGTCTCTGTGGAGCAGCCCCTGTATGAGCTGCTCCTTTTGGATAACCGCTGGGGAACAGTATCCTGTCCCCGACGGGACTCTCGTGGCCCGACTCTGCGGAGTCTATAGCCCTTACAGACTTAGCTTATGCCTACCGCCCGACTGGCGTTGGCTGTGTACCCGGCTGGGCACTTTGCCAAGTCTGTCGCCGCACCGCTTGCGACTCCCCCGAGGTGACAGGCTGCCTTTCAGAGACTGCGTCCCGCAGCTCTCTCTCTCCTTGTCGGCAGCAGCCTGCACCTTTTCCTTGTTCCTGTATGTGGGGGAAAAACACACAGAAACAATTTATTTACTTTTCTCTAACTCCTCCAAAGTCTCCCCAACTTTGGTGGAGCTGTAATTACTCACCTGCAGCAAGAGGTCCGTGCTCCTGCTGCCGTTGTCGCCAATGCGTCAGACGTAATGACGCGCATGCGCCCTGACGGGGTTCTTCACGTAGTCACTCACGTGACTCCGAAGTAAAATTAATGTTAATGTTGACTATCGAGCACAAATTGACACTATATCTGCAGAAATTCCATTGTATTGTTCCCACATTCTCATCAGTTATGCAGATTATATTCCTTATCATAGTCATAGAGTTATAGAGTGATACAGTGTGGAAGGCCCTTTGGCACCACGCTGGCGGAAATGTCCCAGCTACACTAGTCCTGCCTGCCTACGCTTGGTCCATATCCCTCCAAACCTCCAGTAGCCCATTATTTGTTATTTGCACTTTATCAGTTTATTTATTCATGTGTGTACATATTTATATAATGGTATATGGACACACTGATCTGTTCTGTAGTCAATGCCTACTATGTTCTGTTGTGCTGAAGCAAAGCAAGAATTTCATTGTCCTATCAGGGACACATGACAATAAACTCACTTGAACTTGAACTTGAACTGCCTCAACTACCTCCTCTGACAGCTTGTTCCATGCACCCACCACCCTTTTTGTGAAAAAGTTACCCCTCAGATTCAGATTAAATCTTTTTCCCTTCACCTTAAACCTATGTCCCCTGGTCCTCGATTCACCTACTCTGGGCACGATACTCTGTGCGTCTGCCCGATTTATTCCTCTCATGATTTTGTACACGCATGGGGCAATTTGTAGTGGCCAATTAACCCACCGATCAACCGACCTTTGGGATTTGGGAAGTAACTGAGGTTCCCTGAGGACATCCATGTGGTTATAGGGTGAACATGCAAACTCCACGCTGCTAGCATCGGAGGTCAGTATTTAAACTAGTTTGCTGCAGCTATGAGGCAGCAGCTCACTATGCTACTCCCAGAAGAGCACATTATTACAACCCCCACCAGCACACCTCCAGCCAACACAGTCACCACCACCTTCTGTGCAAAGAAGTTGCCCTTCCGATTCCTACTAAATCTTTCCCCTCTCATCTTCAACCTATATCCTCTGGTTCTCAATTCCCCTACTCTGGATAAAAGACTCTGTGTATCTACTCTATCTATTCCCCTCATGATCTTATATACTGTACCTCTATAAGATCTCCCCATCATCCTCCAACACAGTCACACTAAAGTTAAAATTACCTTTGTTGTACCAAATCATATGAAATCATCAGGACTTATCTGCACCACACTAGATATGCCCCCCTGTGATCCTCCACATTCAGTAAACTAATGACCGTGTCAGGGTTGCTTGAAGCAGAGTTAGTTTGAGCAACCTAACATCATTTTGCTTTTATATCTCAGTTTAATCCAGGCAAGTGCTTACTTGAAATACTTGTTTGCTTTCTAGTTGAAATGAATAGCACAAGATCAGCCCCTTCATCCTAACTGGTCCACAATGGTGTTTAGACTTGGAATGCGGAATCTGCGATTGAATATCAAAAATTAATCTGTAAATGGTGGAAATCTGAAACAAAGTCATTCAACAGGTCAGGCTGCACCTGTGAAAACATAAAGAGCATTCAAGTTTCAGGTTAAGGACCCTTCATCTGTTTCTCTCCTGACACATTGCCTGACCTGGTAAATATTTCCAGCATGTTCTTATTTTGTGCCAATTCTTTCTGTCTGTGCAGAGTGTGCATATCTTGGGATTACTCTGGATACTACAATTTCCTCATATCCCAAAGATGTGTTGGCACATTATTCAGGGGCGGGGCAGGGGTGGGGTGGGAAGGGATGGGCAATAAATTACCGCTTATCATAGTACCAAAATGTGGACATCTTGTATTTCCAAGATGCTACTTGGACCACTGAGTTTCAAGAATATTGTTTTTCATTCCAGATTTCATTCCAGATATTTAGTCTTGGAAATGTTTAAAGTTTAGATTAGTTTAGTTTAGTATAGTTTACAGATACAGCGCGGAAACACAGAGTCTGTGCCAACCAGGGATCCCCGCACATTAACACTATCCTACACACACCAGTGACAATTTACACTTATACCAAGCCAATTAACCTACAAATCAGTACGTCTTTGGCCGGGTCTCTGGCACTGTAAGGCAGCAGCTCTACCGTGCTGCCCTAAGTTATTGGTAAACAAAATTAAAGGCAAGTAAATGGACATGTGCAGGAGTGAAGAAATCGCAGAGATACAGGGAAATATGGAGAAGGGGAATGGGAATAATTCATTTAAACTCCACCCCTGGCATGGAGACAATGGGCCACATATTCTCCTTCATTGTGTAGGAAGGAACTGTAGATGCTGGTTTAAACCGAAGATAGACAAAAAATGTTGGAGTAACTCAGCGGGACAGGCAGCATCTCTGGAGAGAAGGAATAGGTGATGTTTCAGGTCGAGACCCTTTTGGAGACGGAAAGTCACGAGTAAGAGAAACAAGAGATATAGACGATGATGTAGAGAGATATAGAACAATGAATGAAAGATATGCAAAACAAGTAACAATGATCAAGTGGAAACAGGCCATTAGCTGTTTGCTGGGTGTATATGAGAAGCTGGTGCGACTTGGGTGGGGGAGGGATGGAGAGAGAAGGAATGCAGGGGTTACTTGAAGTTAGAGAAAAGAATATTCATACCACTGGGCTGTAAGCTGCCCAAGTGAAATATGAGATGCTGTTCCTCCCATTTACATTTAACCTCACTCTGACAATGGAGGAGATCTAGGACAGAAAGGAAGGGGAATTAAAGCATTTAGCAAGAGGAAGATCAGGTTGTTCCAGGCAGACTGAGTGAAGGTGTTCAGCGAAACGATCGCCCAGTCTATGTTTGGTCTCGCCGATGTGTAAGAGTACACATTTTGAACAACGGATACAGTAGATGAGGTTGGAGGAGGAGCAAGTGAACCTCTGCCTAACCTGAACGGACTGTCGGGGTCCCTGGACAGAGTCGATGGAGGAGGTATAGGGACAGGTGTTGCATCTTCTGCGTTTGCAGGGGAAGATACCTGGGGAGGGTTTGGTTTGGGTGGGAAGGGAAGGGGTGAGTTAACCAAGGAGTTGCGGAGGGAATGGTCTCTGCGGAAGGCAGAAAGGGGTGGAGATGGGATGTGACTAGTGGTGGGATCCCATTGGAGGTGGTGAAAATGTTGTAGTTTTAAGGGTTTTATGCAACGGCTGATGGGGTGAAATTCAGGACTAGGGGGACTCTGTCCCTGTTGTGTCTAGGGGGAGGGGGAAGGGGAGGGGGAGCAAGGGCAGAGCTGCGGAGTACCTAGGGGACACAAATGAGGGCCTCATCTATTATGGGAGAGGGGAACCCCCGTTCACTAAAGAATGAGGCTACCTCGGATGTCCTGGTATGGAAGACCCCATCTTGGGCGCAGAGGCGGCGAATAAGGAGGAATTAGGAGTAGGGGATAGAGTCTTTGCAGGAAGCAGGGTGGGAAGAAGTGTAATCGAGATAGTTGTGGGACTCAGTGGGTTTGACGTCAGTCGATAGTCTATCTCCTGTGATGGAGACGGTGAGATCAAGAAAGGGGAGTGAGATCTCCTTCATTGTTGTGTTAAGTCATTACCCTGCGTTTGTGGTTAGCAGAGCTTCCAGCGCGGGTGGTGCTGACTTCAACATCGCGAAGTCCTGGGGCCCTTTGCCGAGGGCCGCCAGCGTTGAATCTCCGCCCAGCGCGGCCTGTGGACTTCGGGAGCTGCGGACTCCGGTAGGAGGTGGCCGATTCGGATGTCCAAGACGCTGAGGACGTCCTCCAGTCCCGACGTCGGACTTCCATCACCCCGGCGAACGGGCCTGAACATCGGGCCGCCCGTAGCAGCGACAGCGGGGGGTTCAGGAGCCCCCCGACCACGGGAGGACAACAGAGGACAACAGAGGAGGATGACTGAATTTTGGAGCCTTCCCTCACAGTGGGAAACTTTGATCCCGCTGTGTGGGGATGTCTGTGTTAAAGACGTTCGTGTTCTGTGCTGTTTATTATTCGTATGGCTGTATGGTGACCACACATTTCACTGTACCAATTGGTACATGTGACAAATAAATGTATCTTGTATCTTGATCTGGTATCTTGTCCCAGCATGCCTCACAACCAAAAACACAATGAATATAATTATTAATGTAGGTAAATTGTGGTACAATTTTTAGCCTTGCAGGATTGGACACCTTATATGAACAGCCGTCTACCTCCTTGTCAAGGGTAATGCAGCAAACACTGGCCTTGGAACTGAAAATGATTAGTGAAAACACATTTGGCTCTGCGTCATGCACAGACTAGCATTTCAATCATGGAAGATTCTGAGAATAAAAACCCATCTGTGTTTTGGTTGCGATAAGACTGGGATCAGTGGGATTAGTAGAAGAATTGTTGCCCTTTCATCTATGACAGATGCAGTCTTTATTTCAGCATCTCCATTAAATCTCCCATCAGTGTACTCAAGATGGATTCTGTGCAATTGGAAATGAATAGTAGAACAATATTAAAACAAGCAAAAAAGTCTGCCTTCTTGAGGGCCGAAGGGCATTTATCCTCTGACGCTGTATCTCTAAACAAAATGAAACTATTGCCTTATCAATAGGTTTCCAGCTCTTTGGATGCACGTCCAATGTGTCTCAATGCATTCCGATTACATTATAGTTGCACTGGAAAATAAATAAATATTGAACGAATAAGTTTATTGGCCAAGTATATTCACATACAAGGAATTTGCCTTGGTGCTCCGCCCGCAAGTGACAACATGACATACAGTGACAGTTAGGAATGACACATAAAACATTAAACATTAATAATAAAACATTATCGATTAAACATGTGAATTAAATAAAATACCAGAGCAAAAGGAGGCTACAGATTTGTGATTATTGAGTAGAGCTACTACTCGTGGAAAAAAGCTGTTTTTATGTTTGACAATCTGGAGTCGCCTTCCAGAGGGAAGTGATTCAAAGAGTTTTCCCCAGGGCACTGGAGATAGAGGCAGGGACCCTTTCCCCAGGGCAGGGGAGTTATTCGCCAGGGCACTGGAGATAGCTCCCCTGCTGTTCAAAATCACGGCATGGGATCTTCTTGTGCCAGTGCAGAGGAAAGATGAGAACAGACTATAGTTTTTATCCTGAAGACTACACATCTGATTTTAGTTTTGTTTTGTTTAAAGATACAGCGCAGAAACAGGCCCTGCAGCCCACCGAGTCCGCCCCGACCAGCAATTCCCGTACACTAACACTATCCTACACACACATTTATAACAAGCCAATTTACCAACAAACCTCTATGTCTTTGGAGTGTGGGAGGAAATCGAAGATCTTGAAGACAACCCACGCAGGTCACAGGGAGAACGCACAAACCCCGTACGGCCCGCACAGTAACACTACCCTAAACACATTAGGGACAACGTTACATTTATAACCAAGCTATTTAACCTACAAACCTGTACGTATTTGGGGTGTGAGAGGAAACCGGAGATCTCAGAGAAAAACCCACGCGGTCACGTGGAGAACGTACAAACTCCGTACAGACAAGCACCTGTAGTCAGGATCGAACCCGGGTCTCTGGCGCTGTAAGGCAGTAGCTCTACCACAGCGCCACCGGGCCGCCCTGGAACAGATGGTCCACCATTTCCTTACAATGGATTGATATTGGAGAATTGCATTTAGCACATTGTTTAGCACATTACTATTTGATGGCTTTTTTTTTATAGCAGATTCCTTGAGATCTGACAAAATATAGCCCCTAAACTCTGCCACGCCAATTCCCCAATGCCAGCACTCATTTTTCAATCAGAGAGATCAGTGAGCAAACTGAAGAAATGGAAACTTCTGTTAATCCTGGCTGAATTGGACCAGCTAGGACTTCAAAATGGGGTAACACTTCAGGGTGGCTGGGAGATTTTTTATCAATTTGGAGTTGCTCTCTGCAGAGCTGGGACAAGCTTGAGAGAGGTGCCAGAGTGTCTGGAGCTTAGATACAATTTGCAAGCAAAGAATGGGAACATCTGCAAACCCTGTCAATTTGGTACAAAATGCATAGCATGGATTGGATGGCTGCAAACCAGACATACTCCTTGTAAATAATTGTAAATAATGTTGCAGAGTTTAACTTCGCCACCCTTTCTTCCCACTCTGCTTCCTGTAAGGACTCCATCTCCTACTCCCAATACCTCCGTCTACGCCGCATCTGCTCCCAGGATGAGGTGTTCCACACCAGGGCATCGGAAAAGTCCTCATTCTTCAGGGAACGGGTTCCCCTCCCCTACTATAGATGAGGCTCGCACCAGGGTCTCTTCAATACCACGTAACACTGCTCTCTCTCCCCATCCCCCCACTCGTAACAAGGGCAGAGCCCCCCTAGTCCTCACCTTTCACCCCACTAGCCATCACATACAACAAATAGTCCTCTGTCATTTTCGCCACCTCCAACGTGACCCCACCACTCGCCACATCTTCCCATCACCCCCCTGTCTGCCTTTCGCAAAGACCGCTCCCTCCGTAACTCCCTGGTCAATTCTTCCCTTCCCTCCCACACCACCCCCTCCCCGGGTACTTTTGCTTGCAACCGCAAAAGATGCTACACGTGTCACTTTACCTCCCCCCTCGACTCCATTCAAGGACCCAAGCAGTCGTTCCAGGTGCGATAGAGGTTCACCTGCACCTCCTCCAACCTCATCTATTGCATCCGCTGCTCTAGATGTCAGCTGATCTACATCGGTGAGACCAAGCGTAGGCTTGGCGATCGTTTCGCCGAACACCTCCGCTCGGTCCGCAATAACCAACCTGATCTCCCTGTGGCTCAGCACTTAACTCCCCCTCCCATTCCGAATCCGACCTTTCTGTCCTGGGCCTCCTCCATGGCCAGAGTGAGCACCACCGGAAATTGGAGGAACAGCACCTCATATTCCGCTTGGGCAGTTTGTACCCTAGCGGCATAAACATTGACTTCTCCAATTTCCGTTAGCCCTTGCTGATTCCTCCCCTTCTCAGCTCTCCCTCAGCCCTCTGGCTCCTCCTCTTCCTTTCTCGTTTCTTCTCCCCGCCCCCCCCCCCCACATCAGTCTGAAGAAGGGTTTTGGCCCGAAACGTTGCCTATTTCCTTCGCTCCATAGATGCTGCTGCACCCGCTGAGTTTCTCCAGCACTTTTGTCTACCTTTGACTTTGCCAAGTGTTGATTGGATGAGGTGTTGAGCCTTGTCTGGGTTTTCTGTAAATCTGGGTAAATGTTTCTAAGTTGGCTTCCTCTCGAAGTCCGTTTTGAATACAATGCATTGAGCTGTTGTATCATTGGGTTAGGGGAATGCCTGTTATGTATGGGGTTAATCGATATCTGTAATTGGGTTATTAAGAGACCACCCCCATGTGGTTTGGCCCCTCGAGGTCCCGGGACATATAAAGGTCCGCTACCACGAGGCTCAGCGTCGATCTTCTGGGAGAGCACTTCGGACTGCGTGAACTTCTGGACTGTCTCTGTCTGAGTGAGACCTAGAGGGCTTGAACAGGCAGTTACGAGGATTGAACCCGCGGTGGGATAGATACAGTAGTTGAACTGTGACGCGCGTTTAGTAAAATAAAATTTAGTTTTTACAGAAACTAGACTGGGGGGAAAGCTTAGAAACGAGCAATTATCACTTCTATATCAATTTACTATTTTCAAAATATAAAAAAAACTTGAACTAGTTTAATAGAGCTTTATTTGTCACATATGCAACTGCAGAGTGAAATTCTTTTTGCATATATTACACCTGCAGGTGCTGTCATTTTTGGGCCATTTTTCAAAGTCCAAAGTCAGCTCGTCTGGTCATCTGTGTGTCCTGGGGGGGGGGCTCCTGCAGCCGACCTTGAAGGCGCTGGGGGCATTACCCCGGTTCACCTTCCTACCGTCAACACTCCTCACATCTGACATCTCCAGCTCCCTCCCGACCAGCGAGCCTTCGGGAGGGTTCCTGGTTGCACCTTTTATGTACTTTTTTGGACGTCCCATCTGAGAGACCCATCAGGCCATTGCCTCACCTAATCAAAACCTTTCTGCAATATGTTTATACCTACAAACCTGCACGTCTTTGGAATGTTGGAACAAACCGGGGCACCCAGAAAAAAATCCACCAGCACTTCTTGTCCTAATATCTTCTCAGGTGGCTTGAACTGCAACATGGAATCAGTTTAAGCAGCTGGATACCCCACTCTCATGAACTGGGATGGAGTATTTAACAATAATTTAGTTTCAAGTAATGCTCCAATCCATGTGGACAACATCCATCTCCCTACCATTGATCACCTTCATCACTTCCTCAAAAATCCCGATCAACTCAGTAAGACATGGCCTGCCCCCCCCCCCCCCCCGGACACTCCTCCCACCAGGATTTATTAGATTTATTTATTTACTGCTCATATTTATGTCGCTCTTCTAGGGAGATGCTAACTGCATTTCGTTGTCTCTGTACTGTACACTGCACAATGACAATAAAGTTGAATCTGAATCTGAAAGCCATGCTGACTGTCCTTAAGTAATCAATACTCTTCCAAATGGGAATGAATTCTATCATGAAAGATCCTCTCCACTCGCCCCCCTGCCACTGATGTGAGGCTCACTGGTCTATAATTCCCTGCCTTCTCTCTATTATCCTTCTCAAATAAAGGAACAACATTAGCTACTCTCCAGTCCCCCAGGACCTCACCTGTGGCTAGAGAAGATGCAAAGATCTTCGTCAAGGCTCCCACAATCTCCTCTCTCGCCTCTCTCAATTACCTGGGATAGATCCCATCATGTCCTGGGGATTTATCCACATTGCTGCTCTGCAAGACCCATAACACCTCCTCCTTCTTAATCGCAAACTGGTCTTGCCTATTAGCATTCTCCACATTGTTCCCATGTCCTTCGTGAAAATAGATGCAAAATACTTGTTTACTACCTCTCCTACATCCACAGACTCCATGCACAAATTCCCTCTTGATCCTTGAGCGGTCCTACTGCTAGCTTTGATAGAATATGTAGCGCATTGTCAAGCATTAGGCACAGTTGCTCTTGGTTAGCTTTTTATTAGAGATACAGCATTGGTACAGACCCTTCAGCCCACTAAGTTCAAGCTGGCTACCGATCATTCTTTCACATTAGTTCTATGTTATCCCACTTTCTCATCCACACTCTACACACTATGGGCAATTTTACTGATGCCAATTAACTTAGAGACCCGCACATCCATTGAGTGTAGAGGAAACCAGAGCACCCGAAGGAAACACATGTGGTCACAGGAAGAAGGTGCAAACTCCACCAAGACAGCAGCTGAAGTCAAGATTGAACCTGGCTCCCTATTGCTGCGAGATAACACTGTGCTGCCCCTAGTTTCTTGTACACAGAAAACTCCTTCCAAACTTATTTATATCATCTTTCAAAAGTATCCTAACTGGTAGCATCATGGGCTGGTGAGGCAATTCCAACCAGGCCATGAAGCTACTTGAGATCTTTGTCCCATCCCCTCCCCTGACATCAGTCTGAAGAAGGGTCTCGACCCGAAACGTCACCCATTCCTTCTCCCCAGAGATGCTGCCTGTCCCGCTGAGTTACTCCAGCATTTTGTGTCTACCTTTGATTTAAACCAGCATCTGCAGTTCTTTCCTACCCATGATGCTACCACATGCAGGAAGGAACTGCAGATGCTGGTTTACACCGAAGATAGACACAAAATGCTGAAGTAACTCAATGGGTCAGGCAGCTTCTCGGGAGAGATAAATGGGTGAAGTTTTGCGTCGAGACCCTTCTTCAGACTCTCCAGAGATACTGCCTGTCCCGCTGAGTTACTCCAGCATTTTGTGACTATCATGATGCTACCACTTGGGATAAGGGTATGCAAAAGGCTGCAGTGTAATGGACTTAGTCCAATCCATCATTGTCATTCTCATTATACATGAGGTGTTGCCTTAAGAAGGGTCACCTATCATCAAGAATCCCCACCATCGGGGTTTTGTACTCTTCTCACAGCTCCTGTCGTGCAGGAGGTACAGGATACAGATGTCTCACACCACCAGGTTCAGGAACAGCTACTTTCTTACCACTATCAGATTCTAGAGACAACCTGCACAACCTAAATACTCCTTCCTCAGCAATGGAACATTACAGGCCACCTCTTGTAATGCCACAGACATATTTTCTAATTGTGCTTTAGTGCCAATTTTGTACATTTTGCCCACTCTTTTCTCTTACCTTGATACATCAAGGGAAAGATGGTAAGTAGAGAGAGAATAGCACCCCTCAGGAAGCAAAGCTGTCAGTCAACTCAGTGTGGAACCGCAGGAGATGGGCAAGATCCCTAATGAGTATTTCTCCTCTGTTTTTACAGTGGAGAAAGACATGAGGATTGGCAACTTGGGACAGTTAATGGAAATGTCTTGTGGACAGTCCCTATAAAGGTTGAGGAGGTGCTGAACATCTTAAGGCATATAGAAGTAAATAAATCTCCTTGGCCTGATCTAAGAACACCCTGGGAAGTTAGAAGAAATTGCAGGTACCCTGGCTGAGATATAGGGCACGATCTCCCATGTACAAAATCATGGTAACTATCCCTTATCAGCCCTGTCTGTCCAAATGCATATAATCACAGAATCATCACCAGTAACTTTCTTACCACCAATGCTAGCATCAATGGTCTATGAATCAACATAGTAAGATTAAACGAGAACTTATCAGTTTGAAGTTTGATCTTTATTTTATGAGGCGTTACGATGAGGGATTACGTGAAGAAGCCCGCCAGCCCGCATGCGCGTCAACCTTCAAAGCAGCGGTGTGAAATCACAGATAACAGTTGTTGAACTGAACATAGGAAGATTCGAGAGAACTAGAACTACCAGATGACCTTTATGAGAAGAGGGTTGGGAGCGGAGGGCACGTAATCCCTCATCGTAACTCCTCATAAAATAAAGATCAAACTTCAAACTGGTAAGTTCTCGTTTAATCTTACTATTTTACTTCGGTGTCACGTGAGTGACTTCGTGAAGATTTTAAAGCTCTGTGATTTCAGGCCGTGAACACAAGTCCACACGTCACAACGGCCTCAGTTGACCAAGGATGAGTGGGATTTAAAAAATGCATTCAGACATGACATAGATTAAAACATGCTGATGCTATTTAATGAACGAATGATAATAATAGTGACGCCACTCATCCGGGAGGAAATTATAAAATAGAATCCAAATTATAGTTGGCAAATATCCCTGGTCTGGCAATGGGTTTGTTATAAAATGTTTGGAAGATCGCTCGTATGACCATCCTGCAGCCGCTAGGATGTGGTCCAGCGGAACTTCCATAACCCTTGCTGCTGATGTTGTTACAGCGCGCTGGTGGAGTGAGATTTGAAAACATCAGTGTCCACTCCTGCACAAGCCAAACCCGTTTTAACCACCTGGAGATGGTCTGAACTGATACCTTCTTATGAGTTTTTTTGTAACTAACAAACATTGCTAGTTCAGAGCCTCTAAGGCTCTAGGTGACCTTAATGTACTGTTGTAGATGTGTTACCACACACAACCGAGGTCCATGGGGTATGCCATGAAAACTAGTTTGAGACCTGATGCCCCTGGTCTGCTCTGGTTAACTAAATCATAAACATAAAATATTATATTATTTGCAGATGTAACCATCCTGTCCAGTCGCAATTTATGTAGTGACTGGACCCATTGCGCTGAGACCAGCGCCAGAGCATAACTACCTTATGAGAGCCGGGCCAAAGATAAGGATGTAGCTGGAGCCCCCTGGTGAAGTAGTGTTAACATAATGTCAATATCCCATACTTCCGTGTACCTGGGCCTGGGAGAATTTGTGTTAAAGATATCCTTTATAAATCTGGATATCAGAGGGTGAGACCCGACAGAGTGGGTCCCGCTCGCTGCAGCAAATATGATGAGAAGGCACGTTTGGCACAGTTAATGGCATTATAACTTAATTTATTGTCAAAGACCCATTTGAAAATGAACTCCAAGATGTCAATTATCTGTGCCATATTATATGTAACATTAGCATTTAAACAAAACACTTCCCATCTCCTGATGAGGAAATGTACTGCTTTTTTGGTGCTATCCCTGCACTCTGCAGTGAGCACGTACATGGATCGGTCTGACAACTCGAGCCGCAGGAACGGTCTTCTCAGAGTCTGCAAGACAATGAATTAATTTTATCATGCAGAAGATGGTTTCCCGAGTCACGGGCTGAACCAGCAAATTTTGTGCTTAGAATAACCATATAAGGTTCTATTATCATTCCCAACATTAGCGGGAACCATGGCTGCATAGGCCAGTCAGGCAGCATGAAAATGCCTGAAGCGGGATCTTGCTGGATTTTTTGCAAGACACGATGAGGCAAAATGGAGGAAAGACATAAAAGAACATTCCTCCCCAGTGTAGCGAGAATGCATTTATCGCCACTGTTATGCCACATATTTTTGCAACTGGTGATTGAGCCTGGATGCAAACATATTGATATTCGGTGTTCCATCGAGCCACAATGTCATTAAATACTTTGTGATCCAACATCCATTCTGTGTTGTCATTGATTTTATGTGATGATACACCAGCGCCAAATGAGGTTAGGTAAATTATCACAGGATACTTTGACTTGATTGCACCCATGTGATTAACATATGCCACCACCATAGTGTATCAACTTGGAGTTGAGCATGCAGAATATGCATATTCGCACAATAAACCTTTAACCCATAGAATACACCTAGTGTCTATAGGTAGTTGATACCATATAACTGAAGTATTGGTAACTCATGCAAATCCCATCCGCCTCCGTAACTAGAGATGGTATTCATAATTTTCCATCTTTAAATACTAGCATCAGTTTGTAATATAACTGAAGATTTACTAACCTAAAGTTACTGGAGCAATGCTGAATACTGTTCGTCCACAATTGTGACTTTGATAGCTTCAGCTGGTAATAGCATAGGTCTGTTAATAATGACCTACATGGTACTTGAGAGGTTACTCCTTTGCACGTTGTAAGTTCTGATAATGCAAAGGCCCAAATTGCATAGCTGAAACACAGCCACTATATTGCCAATTAAACTTGATGAATAGAAGGCTGCTTCATAACAACAAGGATGTTACAGGCTTCTATTAATTCCAATCTCTTGCCCCAGGGTGGAGTCACAGACAAATTAATAGAGTTAAAGGTAAATCCCAATAATCAATAACTCTAGTTGGTATCAACTTAAATTTAACTGGGTGGATGAGAAACCCCAATTTCTCCAATATAGTTTGCGGCTGAAACAGTTAATTTTAGCAAAATACAGCGTTTAGAATATCATCCAGCTGGCCATAGCAAGTGTTTTGAGCTCTGAGCAGCCCAAGCTCCGGTTTTAGTAATTTGGTAAATAACCTGGGAGCTGAAGTTTAGCCCATTTTGCAACGCTTTAACTGTTATCATTGTCCCATGCAGCTAAATTTCAAATATCTCTGGTGGTCCCTGTGAACGAGAACTGAATAGCATGTATCTTTCAGATCGATGCATGCCATAAAGATCCTACGGAAATCAGTTGTTAGACAGTAACGGAGTTTCCTATGCTGAAAAGTCTATACTGCACATGCGAGTTAAATCAAAGATGAACCGACATCCTCCATCTTTCATAATGATCAGGCCACGCCTGCCATAATTCTGAGCCTGCCTCGAAAGACAACTCTGGTCATATTTCCAAGCCTGTCTCGAAAGGCAATCCTGGCCATAATACTGAGCCTGCCTCGAAAGACAACTCTGGCCACAATTCCAAGCCTGCTTGGAACCCTTGTATACTGTGCAGTATAAACTAATCTCATGTTATCATTTTAGTTTATAAACGGATCTGAATCTCATGTTATCATTGTCATTTGTACAAAAAACAAGTGTAAATATTACCAACTTGTAAATGGTCCACATACCCCTTGTTTCGGAAAGAACCAGACCCACCTACCTCCATGGTTAACGGTGGTCTTATGGTAAGCCCAAAGGCCCCTGATGCAGGTTCTGTTTCCGTCCTCAGGTCCTATTTCCGTCCTTAACTTGGAGGATAGAACTGCTGGGGTGCGTGGATTGCACATTTTACCTGAGGGCCGGCTTGGGTCTTGGCCTGAAAGACCTCTGCCCAGAGAATCAGCTTTCAAGCTGCCAACAGCTCCAGTGAACCGCTTACTGCCGATGGAGGCGTAGGGGTGTTGTCGCCGAAACAGTGAGGCTTTTGCTTGTCAGAGGTACCTTGACTGGTCCGACAGCTTTGCTTCCTCATTCAGGCTTCTTACCTGTTTGGCTAGGTCTTCTCCGAGGAGAAGATTCGGCGGCTGGACATTGCTGGCCTCGCCATTCATAATCTCCCCAGATAGCGCTGTTCACTGCCGGCACTATAGGAATGCACAATTTACAGGTGTATGTTCCTGTAATGATGTGACATGAGGTCACTGATGCTTACCAAGCTTGTAACGTGAGGGGAAACTCTGGCCCCCTCCCCGGGTTTTCTGCCAAAGGCTGGAAGCCAACTTTTCCTGTAGCGGCTCCTTCGTTTGCGAGGATATCGCAACCCATGATGCCATGACAGATAATTCTTGAACCTCACGCATGTACTCCAGTATGTTTCACGGACATACTTCCGAGTTTGGAGTCAGTCACACTCTGACCCCTCGCACTCCCCTCCACAGAGAGGGAGATTTGTAAGCAGCCCTGAAACAGGTGCTGCTGCCGGTCCCCAACGAGACCTGCGCTGAAATGGACCATATCAGGATGGAGCATCACCTCAGTGGGATGAACGCCCTGCGGACGCATCCATGCTCCACCTGGGTAAAACGTCCGAGAATGTACCCATGGAGCGGAACCCTCCTGGCCTGACTTGTCCCAGTCCAGGCCTCTCAGACTCCGTAGCTGCACACCCTCTCGGGGCTGCCGAGTCTGAAGTCGCTGACTGCACTGTCAGCGACTCGGGTAGCGAACCTGACCGCCACCGGCTCCCGCACTCCCGCGGTCCATAGCCGGGTTTACCTGCGGTCTCCGTAGCCGGGTTTGCCCGAAACGAGATTCTCCGCGGTCTCCGTAGCCGGGTTTACCTGCGCTCTCCGTAGCCGGGATTCCTCCGAGCAGGCTTTCCCCGCGGTCTCCGCAGCCGGGATTCTCCCGAGCTGGATTTCCCTGCAGTCTCCGTAGCTTGGTTTCCACCACAGGATTTCGCCCCGGATTGTCATCCAGCAGGACCCCTGTAAAGAGCTTCCTGCAGGCAAAATCACAACCTGAGAGTAAGTTCAAAACTTACCAGCAGGATTTACTTACCGCTGGAGGAGCGACGCGCCTGCCAGCCAGTTTTGCACCATGCGTCGACGTATTGACGTGACTTCGAAGTAAAATAGACATGGGTGAGGTGCCAGAAGACTGAAGGTGTTTAATTTAGTGCTTGTATTTAAGAAGAATTGCAAGGAAAAGCCTGTGAAGTATAGACCATTGATCCTAGCATTGGTGGTAAGAAAGTTACTGGTGATGATTCTGAGTGATATATGCATTTGGACAGACAGGGCTGATTAGGGATAGTTAGCATGATTTTGCACGAGGGAGATCATGGCTTATGAATCAGAGTTTTTTGAAGAAGTAACCAAAAAGATTGATGAGGGCAAAGCTGGCGGTATCATAAATAGCGAAGATGATTATCAATAATTGCAGCGATCAGTTAGGCAAGTTGGCTGAGGAATGGTTAATGCGGCAGGCACTAGAACACCATTTAAAAGGCATTTAGACGGGAACATGGATAGGAAAGGAGGTTGTCCAGAGACGCCTGTCTCACCGTTGCGGAACCAGGAACCCACTGGGAGAGGGAATACAACTAGCCCACCCTGTGGACCAGAGAGGAGCAGAGGGCCGGTGAGCAGAGCGGCTGCAGGAGGCAGTGCAGTGCACCTCGATGGTGCAGTGGGCCGCTGGGGGCCTGGCATCAGCCTGGGGCTCGGCTGCATCCGGTTGCGATCCGAAAGGCCGAGCACCTGGATCGGACACGGCCTGCAGGTGCACGGAGCAGTGGAGCACACAACAACTGGGACTTGACATTGGCGCCAAATCTGGTGAATCTGTATACTGTTCCATCGGGTGGCGCCACCGCAGTGGCTGCCTCGCCAGCAGCTCGTTAGTCCTTTCACCCTTTTCGTTATTTTTAGTGTGTCAAAATGTATGTTTTAATGTTTCACAGTACATCTTGTGTGGGGGGTGGTGGGGGGGAATAGGGGGAAACCATTTTTCAGTCACTTACCTGGAGGGAGATGCGTCTTTTCTCCGTGTCGCATCTTCGCAACTTCTCCCCCCTCGCGGCCTACCAACTGGATTGGCGCAGCCTTTCCTACTGGAGACTGGCCCAGAGCTTCAGCAGTGGGTGCAGTGCTGAATTACCATCGCTGAGCGGGGCGATCCCTTGCCAGGGTCCGCCAGTGTTGAAACTCCGGAGTGTTGGAGCCGGCTGACTTTAACACCGTGCAGCTGTGGTCTGCGGAGCTTGTAGCCGCGGGCGCGGCACTGACTTTAACATCGCGTAGCGGGGCGATCCCTTGCCGAGGATCACCAGTGTTGGAGCTCCGTCCTGCTCGGCCTGTGGACTTCAGAAGCCGCGGTCTCCGGTAAGAAGCGTGCCGATTCGGAAACTCCAAGACACAGAGAGTGTTCCGATTCGTTCCGACGCCGGGGTTTCGATCATCCCGGCGAGAGGGCCTGTACATCGGGCCGTCCGTAGTGGCGACTGTGGAGGGTTCAAAGGCCCCGACCACGGTTGAACAAAGGAGAAGATAGTATCAAAACAAAAGATGAAGCTTACAAATTAGCCAGAAAAAGCAGGCTACCAGAGGACTGGGAGAAATTCAGAGTCCAGCAGAGGAGGACAAAGGGCTTAGTTAGGAAAGGGAAAATAGATTATGAAAGAAAACTGGCAGGGAACATAAAAACAGACTGCAAGAGTTTTTATAGACATGTGAAGAGAAAGAGATTAGTTAAAACAAATGTAGGTCCCTTGCAGTCAGAAACAGGAGAATTGATCATGGGGAACAAGGACATGGCAGACCAATTGAATAACTACTTTGGTTCTGTCTTCACTGAGGAAGACATAAATAATCTGCCGGAAATAGCAGGGTCAAATGAGGTGGGGGAACTGAGTGAAATCCAGGTTAGCCGGGAAGTGGTGTTAGGTAAATTGAATGGATTAAAGGCCGTTAAATCCCCAGGGCCAGATAGGCTGCATCCCATAGTACTTAAGGAAGTAGCCCCAGAAATAGTGGATGCATTAGTGATAATTTTTCAAAACTCCTTAGATTCTGGAGTAGTTCTTGAGGATTGGAGGGTAGCTAATGTAACCCCACTTTTTAAAAAGGGAGAGAGAAAGAAAATGGGGAATTACAGACCAGTTAGTCTAACATCGGTAGTGGGGAAACTGCTAGTCAGTTATAAAAGATGGGATAGCAGCACATTTGGAAAGTGGTGAAATCATTGGACAAAGTCAGCATGGATTTACGAAAGGTAAATCATGTCTGACGAAACTTATAGAATATTTCGAGGATGTAACTAGTAGAGTGGATAAGGGAGAACCAGTGGATGTGTTATATCTGGACTTTCAGAAGGCTTTCGACAAGGTCCCTCATAAGAGATTAGTATACAAACTTAAAGCACACGGTATTGGGGGTTCAGTATTGATGTGGATAGTGAACTGGCTGGGAAACAGGAAGCAGTGGGAGTAAACGGGTCCTTTTCAGAATGGCAGGCAGTGACTCGTGGGGTACCGCAAGGCTCAGTGCTGGGACCCCAGTTATTTACAATAAATATTAATGATTTGGACGAGGGAATTGAATGCAACATCGCCAAGTTTGCGGATAACACGAAGCTGGGGGGCAGTGTTAGCTGTGAGGAGGATGCTAGGAGGCTGCAAGGTGACTTGGATAGGCTGGGTGAGTGGCCAAATGCATGGCAGATGCAGTTTAATGTGGATAAATGTGAGGTTATCCACTTTGGTTTAAAAAACAGGAAAGTATTATCTAAATTATTAGACTATTATCTAAATGGTGGCCGATTAGGAAAAGGGGAGATGCAACGAGACCTGGGTGTCATGGTACACCAGTCATTGAAAGTAGGCATGCAGGTGCAGCAGGCAGTGAAGAAAGCGAATGGTATGTTAGCATTCATAGCAAAAGGATTTGAGTATAGGAGCAGGGAGGTTCTACTGCAGTTGTACAGGGTCTTGGTGAGACCACACCTGGAGTATTGCGTACAGTTTTGGTTTCCAAATCTGAGGAAAGACATTCTTGCCATAGAGGGAGTACAGAGAAGGTTCACCAGACTGATTCCTGGGATGTCAGGACTTTCATATGAAGAAAGACTGGATAGACTCGGCTGGTACTCGCTAGAATTTAGAAGATTGATCGGGGATCTTATAGAAACTTACAAAATTCTTAAGGGGTTGGACAGGCTAGATGCAGAAAGATTGTTCCCGATGTTGGGGAAGTCCAGGACAAGGGGTCACAGTTTAAGGATAAAGAGGAAATCCTTTAGAACCGAGATGAGAAAAACATTTTCCACACAGAGAGTGGTGAATCTCTGGAACTCTCTGCCACAGAAGGTAGTTGAGGCCAGTTCATTGGCTATATTTAAGACGGAGTTAGATGTGGCCCTTGTGGCTAAAGAGATCAGGGGGTATGGAGATAAGGCAGGTACGGGATACTGAGTTGGATGATCAGCCATGATCATATTGAATGGCGGTGCAGGCTCGAATTGCCGAATGGCCTACTCCAGCACCTATTTTCTATGTTTCTATGTTTCTAAGATGTCTGAACTTTATTGCCTTCCATCATAGTGTGAAACATTGACGGCAGTCTCTTCCTACAGCCCGTTTGTTTTTCAATCTTTTTTTAATTTTTAGTCAGTTTAAAGTCTGTTTTGGGGGAATCTTTAACTTTTCTATGTGGGAGAGGGGGGTAGGGTAAGGGGGAAACTGTCTCCCAGGCGCTTCCTGGCGGGGACGCGACTGTTCTCCGAGTCGCGTCCTCGCCCCGCTCCTCGTGGCCTACCACCTGGATTGGCGCAGCCTTTCCTGCCGGGGACCAGGAACCGGACCAGAGCTACAACAGCGGCGGCGCAGCTCTGAATTCATCGCGGAGCGGGCGATGCCGACCTGGATCGCCGGTTGGAGCTCCGGTGCGTTGGGCCACAGCTCCAACATCGCTGATCTGCAGTTTGGGAGAGCTGCCAGCGGGGGCGGCGCTGAACAACATCGCGGTGTCCTGGGGCCCTTTGCCGAGGGCTGCCAGCATAGCATCTCCGCCCAGCGCGGCCTGCGGACTTTGGGAGCTGCGGCCTCCGGTAGGAGGTGCCCGACTCGGATGTCCAGGCCGCTGAGGAGGTCCTCCAGTCCCGACGTCGGACGTACATCACCCCGGCGAGCGGGCCTGAACATCGGGCCGCCCGTAGCGGCGACTGCGGTGGGCTCGGGGAGGCCCCGACCACGGGTGAACATCAGGAATATCAGAGGAAGATGACTGACTTTGGTGCCTTCCCTCACAGTGGGAAACTTTGATTCTGCTGTGTGGTGATGTTTTATGTTGAACTCTATCGTGTGTTGTGTTCTTTATTTTTATTGTATGGCTGTATGGTGATCACATTTCACTGTGCCAACTGGCACATGGGACAAATAAATGTATCTTGTATCTTGTATTCTGCTGTGGTGAATGTTTATGTTAAACTCTATTGTGTATTGTGTTCTTTTTATTCGTATGGCTGTATGGTAACTCAAATGTCACTGTACCAATTGGTGCATGTGACAATAAATCTGAACTTGAACTTGAACTTGAACTGTCTGAGTGTCCAAACACAATGCCGGAGTAACTCAGTGGGACAGGCAGCATCTCTAGAGAGAAGGAATGGGTGAAGTTTCGGGTCGAGACAAACTACACTGTTATCCAACACCAGATCCACGCCCGCAACAAACGCTTTCTTTCCTACCTGGACTCCACAAAGGATAGCAAAATCTCCTCCTGTCTCAGTGTACTACTGCGATACACTTGCACTGTATCTAGGATGCTTATCTAAGATGTATCTGAGTGTTTATGTATCGTGATACCCGTACTGATCTGTATACAACAATGAATTTCACTGTACCTTGGCACACGTGACAATAAAGTACCATTCAACCATTGAAAGATTTAGACAGACATGGACCTAACATGAACAGGTGGGACGTGTAGATGGAGCATCTTGGTTGGCATGGGCAAGTTGTGCCAAAGGGCCTGTTTCCAACCAGACTCTGTCTCATATAATCTATGTATAAATTATGTGTGATTATGATCTGTGCATTGTCTAAATCTACATACCTATGATGCTGCTGCATGCAAGATTTCAATTGTTTCTGTATCTTACAGTGTTTGTTCTATGACAATAAATTTGACTGAAGTATGCTATCCTTCTATTCCTTTCTCCTGCAAATGTCTGTAGAAATGTCATGGCGGCGCTGAGCTGCTCTGACTGAATGTTTCTGGTCATCAATTGGAGGCGGGGGGTTGGCATCCCACTTCTGACACCATGTAAATGACCCAGTCATTCTCACAACATGGTACAACAGAGTTTTATTAAAGATCACTTACAGTACACTTCAGTACGTTGTTGTAGCTGTGTAGTGACGATTAGACTAGCAGCACCAGCTGGGTTAGGATAATATAAAACATGTAGTAGGCGGAGCTTCTAATAATAAGCACTACTAGTGGTTAGTGTGAAGTAACCAATCTACAGCTGTCTTATAGCGAATGCAGCGCCAGAGACCTGGGTTTGATCCCGACTACAGGTGCTTGTCTGTACTGAGTTTGTACGTTCTCCCCACGTGAGTTTTCTCTAAGATCTTCGGTATCCTCCCACATTCCAAAGACGTACAGGTTTGTAAGTTAATTGGCTTGGTAAATGTAAAAATTGTCCCTAGTGTGTGTAGGATAGTGTTAATGTGCGGGGATCGCTGGTCGGCGCGGACCCAGTGGGCCGAAGAGCCTGTTTCCACGCTGTATCTCTAAACTAAACTAACATTACCTTTTATATCACCCATCCCAATCAATGCAATTGTTATTTGTGATTTTATTTCACGTTCTAGTCGTACTTTGGGTAAGATGTTTCTTTTGAATCCTTTCTTTATAGCTGCTAATGTTGATGTCCTCCCACAAGTGACAACATCCCTGCTATCATTCTATTGAACCCGGTTATTGTGTTCTGCAGGACACTGGGGAGGAGTACAATTTCAGCTAAATCTCTCTCACAAGCAGCAAATGGGATCGCTGAATGATGGGATGAGCATCAAGCTGACAGCTAACTCACTAAAGTGATGTTGGCTGACTTGCCAGTGTGAAGCTTTTAAAGTACAGTGGATGACAAAGACTAAACCGTGTCTAACCTGAGCTAACCAGCTTAATTTCCAAATATGGGCATTCTCCAGCTCTTCCTGAGTAAGCAACTAGTTTGGATTCTGCTGCTGTCTCTTTCATAAAAACATAGAAAATAGGTGCAGGAGGAGGCCATTTGGCCCTTCGAGCCTGCACCGCCATTCATTGTGATCATGGCTGATCACCCACAATCAGTAACCCGTGCCTGCCTTCTCCCCATATCCCTTGATTCCACTAGCCCCAGAGCTCTATCTAACTCTCTTTTAAATTTATCCAGTGAATTGGCCTCTAATGCCTTCTGTGGCAGAGAATTCCACAAATTCACCACTCTCTGGGTGAAAATGTTTTTTCTCATCTCAGTTTTAAATGGCCTCCCCTTTATTCTTAGAAAAGGTAAGCATTGCTTTTCTAGCATTGGTAGCGTTGCTATTCCAACTGTCTTCCATAACCCCATACCATTCATCCTCAAACCTAGAATCACAAGCACTATTAATCAGTCTGAAGAAGGGTCTCGACCCAAAACGTCGCCTATTTCCTTCGCTCCATAGATGCTGCCTCACCCGCTGAGTTTCTCCAGCCTTTTTGTCTACCTTCGATTTTCCAGCTTCTGCAGTTCCTTCTTAAGCACTATTAAAATGTTCAGTGATCAATGGGCATGACAGAAATTTCAGATAATTTGCAAGAAAAACCACGGTTGTGTTGGGATGGGAAGTGATCATGGAAGGATTGGAACTGGGGTTAAATGATGGTTCTTTTTTAATATGTAGGAAGGAACTGCAGATGCACTGAAGATAGACACAAAATGCTGGAGTAACTCAGGCAGCATCTCTGGATGGAAGGAATGGGTGAGGTTTCGGGTCGAGACCCTTCCTCAGACGATGAGGAGTTGTTATGATCTAGAACACACTGCCTGAAAGGACAATGTAAGCAGATCCAATAATAACTTTGAAAGGGATAAATATTTTAAAAGTAATTGCCATGTAGGACTACAGGGAAAGGACAGGGGAATAGTCTCTTTCCAAGCACTGGAACATAAATAAATAGAAGCATAAATAGGCCGTTCAGCCCCTCATTCTTCTTGCTCATATGTTCGTGCTCATAATTGATAGGAGCAGAATTAGGCTATTTGGCCCATCAAATCTCCTCTGCCACTCAATCATGGCTGATCTATCTTTCCCTCTCAACCCCATTCTCCTGCCTTCTCTGCATAACCCCTGACATCCATACTGATCAAGAATCTATCCATCTCTGCCTTAAAAATATCCATTGACTTGCCCTCCACAGCCTTCTGTGACCCTGAATTCCACAGATTCACCACCCTCTGACTAAAGAAATCCCTCCTCATCTCCTTCCTAAAGGAACGTCCTTTACTTCCGAGGCTGTGACCTCTGGTCCTAGATTCCCTCACTAGTGGAAACATCCTCTCCACATCCACTCTATCCAAGCCCTCATCCTTCTAAACTCCAGCGAGTAGAGGCCCAGCCGTCAAACGCTCATCATATATTAACCCACTCATTTCTGGGATTATTCTCGTAAGCCTCCTCTGGACCCTCTCCAGCGCCAGCACATCCTTCCTAAGATAAGGGGGCCCATCACCAAGATCATGGCTGATCTTTTAGTTCAATATTATTTTCCTGTTTAGGAGCATGAACAGAACAGGATCAATGAACTTTCATGCTGCATCAGTATAAGAATATATGATTCTTACTCTCTGTTTAACAGTGAACTGCCCAACCTGAGCATTCTCATTTTTATTGCACTACTTGTTAGACCAAATGCTAACATCATAGACCGAATGCTAACCAAATGTTTTCTGAGGCCACAGTGAATTCTCACCCAGCCCGGCAGAACAGACTGATTTAAGCTCATTCCTATTCATTGGCTGCCATCCACAACTATTACAAGTCAATGCGCACAGATTTGGGAAAAAATATTAAAATATCTCTCTCCAATTTTCAACATACTATACAGAGCAGAAATCTATTTGAAGATCTCATTAATCTTGAAGTAGAACTGTTGAAATCCAATGTAATATTTATGTTTGTATCAGGTATGCAATTTTTGTGCAAATTACCCAATTACCAGATTTGTATGATTTTATACAGAAGTGCTGTTCACCCTTTAAATCTGAAACCTGCTTTTGTACAAGGCTTTCCATTTCAAAAGAGATTTGATGCAGGCAATTCTAGAAATGCTTGGTATCTTTTAGGGGCTGTCCCACTTGGGCGACCTAATTGGCAAGTTTAAAAGCGTTTAGGAGAGTTTGATAAAATGACATGTTGAAGACCTCCTTCGACTATGTAGAAGACGTCCTTCGACCTCCTTCGACAATGTTGAAGACCAGCTACGACTAGCTACGACTAACTTCGGGAAGATTGGACAACGAATAGTGGAGAGTGAAGACGACCTCCTTCGATCTCCTTCGACCTCCCTTCGACCTCTCTTCGACTATGGTGAAGACTGTTTACGACTACCTTCGACTACCTTCGACTACCCTCGGTTACCTACGACTAACATGCCGACCTACTACGACCTACTACGAGTAAACCTACGAGTTAAAAAAGTATCGATTTTTTCCATGGCGACCCTATTTTACTCGTGGGCATTTTTTAACATATTGAAAAAAAAGCCGTGACCTAGCTGAGGCCTCAAGTACGCAGAGACTACACTCGAGCATGAAGGAGAGTTACGAAGACCTCCTACGACCTCGTGTTGACCATGCTACGAGTATGAGTCGAAGGCAAACTCGCCAGAACTCGCGGATTAGGTCGCCCAAGTGGGACAGGCCCTTTTATATACATCTGTTAATAATAGATTCAAAGTGCAATACAACATTCTAAGTTATGTGGCTCATCATTCTTCTCCCAACCCATCCGGTCGGCCTAACTAACCCGGTTCTCTCCTCTGTAGCCCAGCAAATTCATCCCTAAGTATTTATTGATTGCGAATTAGTGGCAAAGCCCCATAACATAAATACCTTCATATCCAGCATTTTTCCCTGGAAATTGTGAAATTACTTGCTGAGTAGAGTTGACACATGCATGATGGACTATAGGACCTCCCTCAGGACAGGCAGCATCTCTGGAGAGAAGGAATGGGCGACGTTTCGGGTCAAGAACCTTCTTCAGACTGAAAGTCACGGGAAAGGGAAACGAGAGATATGGGAGCAGTGAGAGAGAGTGTTGCAGAACCCTCGTCAGAGAGAGGAGGAGAAAGTCTTCAAAGTAGACATACCTTGAGGAGATTTCACAGTGGAGCTTACTCCAGCTTTTTGTGACTATCTTCGGTTTAAACCAGCATCTGCAGTTCCTTCCTACATAAGACCACCTTCTGCGGTTTGTTGAGATAATGAGCTGGTAGCCACAAACTATTACTAAAACATTCCCTGGCTCCTATCCTCACTGTTCTACCTCATCCTCAGCAGTTTTTCGACTTTAAGCTCACCCTTTTGCCAGTGCTGGTGCACGGACAGGAATTCAGATTTTTGGACCATTGGGATCATTCTGGGGCAGAGGTGACCTGTACAAGAGGGATGGGTTGCACCTGAAGTGGAGAAGCACCAATATCCTTGCAGGGAGGTATGCTAGTGCCACTCAGGAGGGTTTAAACTAGACTGGCAGGGGGGTTGGAACTGCAGCAGCAGCTCAGCAAATGGAAGGGCCGGTGAGATTGTGGAGGTTATGATAAGTAAGTCACGAAGGAAGGACAATCAGAGAGAGGTTTATGAAAATTATGGATAATGAAGGGCTGAAGCGATTTACTTCAATTCATGGAGTGTAGTGGGTAAAACTGATGAACTCTGAGCCTGGATCAGTGCTTGGAATTATTTTTTGATTAATATTTTTATTAGAAGCAAACATATTATAAGGTATGGTAACATATTATAATAGAAATAAAAGCTTTTCATATACATCAATCATACATTATTAAAATTGTCAATTGTCGATTAATTCTGCTTCTAATGTTTTTTTAATATAGATAGAAAAAGAAAGATAGAAAAAAAAAGCATTACAAATACCATGAGAAAAAATTTAAAAAAAGGTGGAATGAACTACTTATAATACGTCTTTGGAGATAAGTTCGTAGGTTATGAAATATATTTTTACATCTAATCCTGAGTTCAAACTTTAGTTGGGTTTTCGTGCTTGGCCCATCTATCCCTTCAAATAGTTAATGAATGGAGCCCATATTTTAACAAAAAGTTCTTGTTTGTCCATTAAGACAAGTCTAATACTTTCTAGGTGTAGGGTCTCCGACATTTCCACAATCCACATTTTAATTGTGGGGGTTATAGGACCTTTCCAAAATTTTAATATTAATTTTTTCCCTGTTATTATACTGTAGTCAAGGAAGTTTCTTTGGTTTGTTGTGAGTGTTACACTTTGTTCTGATATCCCAAGTATTATTAATTTTGAGTCTGGATCCAATTTTGTATTAACAACTTCAGAAATTATTTCAAAAATATCAATCCAGAAGTTTTTTTATTTTTATACAATTGGCAAAAGTATGTGTTAAATTGGCCTCTAGATGTAAGCATTTATCACAGATAGAAGAAATATGTGGGAAGATTCTATTTAGTTTTACTTTGGAATAATGTAATCTGTGTAAGACTTTAAATTGTATTAAAGCATGTCTGGCATTTAACGAGCATTGATGTATATGTTGTAAACTTTCGTCCCAAATGTCTTTCGTTATAGAATATAACAACAATTACAGCAATTACAGCACGGAAACAGGCCCTCGACCCTTCTAGTCCGTGCCGAACACGTATTCTCCCCTAGTCCCATATACCTGCGCTCAGACCATAACCCTCCATTCCTTTCCCGTCCATATAACTATCCAATTTATTTTTAAATGATAAAAACGAACCTGCCTCCACCACCTTCACTGGAAGCTCATTCCACACAGCCACCACTCTCTGAGTAAAGAAGTTCCCCCTCATGTTACCCCTAAACTTCTGTCCCTTAATTCTGAAGTCATGTCCCCTTGTTTGAATCTTCCCTACTCTCAATGGGAAAAGCTTATCCACGTCAACTCTGTCTATCCCTCTCATCATTTTAAAGACCTCTATCAAGTCCCCCCTTAACCTTCTGTGCTCCAAAGAATAAAGCCCTAACTTGTTCAACCTTTCTCTGTAACTTAGTTGTTGAAACCCAGGCAACATTCTAGTAAATCTCCTCTGTACTCTCTCTATTTTGTTGACATCCTTCCTATAATTAGCCGACCAAAATTATACACCATACTCCAGAATTGGCCTCACCAATGCCTTGTACAATTTTAACATTACATCCCAACTTCTATACTCAATGCTCAGATTTATAAAAGCCAGCACACCAAAAGCTTTCTTTACCACCCTATCTACATGAGATTCCACTTTCAGGGAACTGTGCACAGTTATTCCAAGATCCCTCTGTTCACCTGCATTCTTCAATTCCCTACCATTTACCATGTACGTCCTATTTTGATTTGTCCTGCCAAGATGTAGCACCTCACACTTATCAGCATTAAACTCCATCTGCCATCTTTCAGCCCACTCTTCCAACTGGCATAAATCTCTCTGTAGACTTTGAAAATCTACTTCATTATCCACAGCCCCACCTATCTTAGTATCATCTGCATACTTACTAATCCAATTTACCACACCATCATCCAGATCATTGATGTACATGACAAACAACAGTGGACCCAACACAGATCCCTGTGGCACCCCACTAGTCACTGGCCTCCAACCTGACAAACAACCATCCACCATTACTCTCTGGCATCTCCCATTCAGCCACTGTTGAATCCATCTTGCTACTCCACCATTAATACCCAACCATTGAACCTTCTTAACCAACCTTCCATGAGGAACCTTGTCAAAGGCCTTACTGAAGTCCATATATACAACATCCACGGCTTTACCCTCATCAATTTCCCGAGTAACCTCTTCAAAAAATTCAAGAAGATTAGTCAAACATGACCTTCCAGGCACAAATCCATGTTGACTGTTCCTAATCAGCCCCTCTTTATCCAGATGCTTATATATATTATCTCTAAGTATCCTTTCCATTAATTTGCCCACCACTGACGTCAAACTAACAGGTCTATAATTGCTAGGTTTACTCTTAGACCCCTTTTTAAACAATGGAACAACATGCGCAGTACGCCAATCCTCCGGCACTATTGCCGTTTCCAATGACATTTGAAATATTTCTGTCATAGCCCCTGCTATTTCTACACTAACTTCCCTCAATGTCCTAAGGAATATCCTGTCCGGACCTGGAGACTTATCCACTTTTATATTTCTCAAAAGTGTCAGTACTTCCTCTTCTTTGAATCTCATAGTTTCCATAGCTACTCTACTTGTTTCCCTTACCTCACATAATTCAATATCCTTCTCCTTGGTGAATACCGAAGAAAAGAAATTGTTCAATATCTCCCCCATCTCTTTTGGCTCTGCAGATACCTGTCCACTCTGACTCTCTAATGGACCAATTTTATCCCTCGTTATCCTTTTGCTATTAATATAGCTGTAGAAACCCTTTGGATTTACTTTCACCTAATTTGCCAAAGCAACCTCATATCTTCTTTTAGCTTTTCTAATTTCTTTCTTAACTCATTTTCCCATGTGTGTCTATATAGTTCCATCGGTGGTACCTCATTGTTTAAAAGGGTGTTATAAATATAAGCTATTAATTTTTCAGTGTTAGGATGCTTATTCAAACATTCATCAAGAATTTCTGGTTCCCTAGTCCTATATACTTGTGTATTAGATTTAACATAATCCCTAATTTGTAGATATCTAAAAAAAATATTTGAGTGCAGTCCATGATTCTGTTGTAGCTCTTGGAATGTCAAAAACATGCCTTCCCTATAAAGATGTCCTAGTGCTTGGAATTATGATAGCCATTATAAAAACTTGGTTGCGAGAGGGACAAAACTGGCAGCTCAATGTGCCTGAGTATTGATCTTTCAGATGAGATAGAAAGGGAGGTTAAAGAGGAGGAGTTGCTTTACTAATCAGGGAGAATGTCAAGTCAGTGCTCAGAGGGCACTTTAACTATCCCAATATTGACTTGGAATTACTCAGGGTAAGAGGTAGGCGGGGCAGAATTTGTTAGGTGTGTCCAAGAAAGTTTCCTTAAACAATAAGGGGATTGTCCAATTCAGGGAGGGACCATAATGGACCTTGCATTGGGAAACCATCCTGGCCAGGTGATTGGTGTTGCAGTGGAAGAAGAATTTGGGGATAGTGATCACAACACCATAAATGTTTTGAATAGGGGCCGGTCTGGATGTTGGGAGAAAGTACTTAATTGGGGTAAGGCAGATTACAATGTCATTAAGCAGGAGCTAAAGAGGGTAGATTGGGAACTGTTATTGTTGGGTACCTCCAGTAAAAGGAAACTTATGTCAGGTTTAAGAAAATGCATCAGACACGGCTTAAGAGGAATATAAAGCGAATAGGAAAGAACTCAAGCAGCGATGAGAAGGGCCAGAAGGTGCCATGAAGTGTAATTGGGGAGTCAGATTAGGAAAATCTCAACGCTTTTGTACATATGTTAAAAATATGAGGTAGGACAGCTCAAAGATAAAGGAGGGAATCTATGCTTGGGATTGCAGGATGTAAGTGAGTACTAAATGAGAACTTCCATTACAGTGAGGAATGTGTAGGAGTCACTGTGGTGGATGTTCATGTTAAATGTGTTTTTGAGTGATTTGTTGCTTTTAATTGTATGACTGACCTGGCCAGTGAAATTCCTCGTATGTTGCAAAACATACTTGGCGAATAAAATCTGATTCTGATTCTGATTCTGATTCTGAACTTGAAGTCAGGAAGTCATGATGCAGCTCTGTGAGACTTTGGTCAGGCCGCGTTTGAAATGTTGTGTGTAGTTCTAGTTGCCCCATTACAGGAAAGATGTGAAAGCTTTGGAGAGGGTGCAGAGGAGGTTTACTGGAATGCTGCTTGGATTAGAGGGTTTCAGCTCTCGGGAGAGGTTAGATAGACTCAGACTATTTTCTCTGGAACATTGGTGGTTGAGTGGACACTTGATAGAAGTACATAAAATTATGAGCGGCATAGATCGGGCAGACAGTGAGAACCTTTTTCCGAGGGTGGAAACGCCCAACACTAGAGGGCATAGCTATAAGGTGAGAGGGGGGAGAATAGAATGGAGATGAGCGGGGCAAGTTGTTTACACACAGGGGGGTCGGGGCCTGGAACGCATTGCCACGAGTGGTGGTGGTGGCACATACAATAGTGGCATTTAAGAGGTTTTTGGAAATGCCAATTGAAATGTATGGAATAGAGGTATATGGATCATGTGGAGGCAGATGATATCAGCTCAGTTAGGCATCATGTTTGGCACAAGCATTGTGGGCTGAAGGGCCAGTCTGCTGTACTCTTATATGTTCTATGTTTCATTTTTTAATTAATCTCTTGGGCTTGGTCATTGTTTGGAGAGCCAACATATATATTGGATATTCCTAATTGTCTCTGAGCAGAGGGGCAGGCTGGCACAGTGAATGGAGCTGCTGCCTCTTGGCTCCAGTAACCTGGGTTCAATCCTACCCTCCAGTGTGTGGAGTATGCATGCTTCCTCTGTCCTTGCACATGTTTCCTTTGGGTGCTCCACTTATCTCCGATATCCCCAAAACTGAGTGCTGCAGATTGTCCACAGTGTGCAAGTGAGTGGTACATTTAGGAGAGGGGAGATGAGGCAAATACATGAGAATAAAATAGATTAGGGGTAGTTTAGTTTAGAGATACAGCGCGGAAACAGGCCCTTCGGCCCACCAAGTCCGCACCGAGTTCCACCAGCGATCCCCGCACATTAACACTACTATACACACACTAGGGACAATTTACACTTATACCAAGCACAATTAATCTATAAACCTGTACGTCTTTGGAGTGTGGGAGTGAAGATTTCGGAAACAACCCACGCGGTCATGGGGAGAATGTACAAACTCTGTACAGACATCACTGGTAGTCATGATCTAATCCGGGCCTCTAGCGCCGCAAGCGCTGTAAGGCAGCAACTCTACTGCTGCGCCACTATATCGCCCTAGTAGGAATAGTGTACAAGTGTACGGTTCTTGATGATCAGTGCTGTGAGGTGCGTTGAAAGGCCTGTCTCCATGCTGTATCTCTCCATCACTTTATGAATGCCTCGCTGAGCTATGGCAGGGGGCAGTTAAGAGTCAAACACATTGCACAGTCTGGAGGTCACATACAGGTCACATTAGGTATGTTCCCTTCCCTAAAGGGCATTACTGAGCCAGAAGGGTTTTTACAGCAATCAACAGAATGGCCAGATTCCAAGATTTTACTTTATTCTGGATTTAATTGATTAATTTCATCCAAATCCCCCAGTTTCCAGGATGTTATTCAAACTCATGTATTTGGATCATAGTCCAGGTCCCTGGACCACTTGTCCTGCTGCTATTGTACCATGTGCTGTCACATTTACTTTGATGGTGGAGATCACTGTCTGGTTGCATTGATAACACAGATCTCACAGGATGGTGACCTTTGCTCCCAAATTCCACATTGAACAGTCCCTGTTGCTAGGAGACCTATAAAAGGTTTTGAGGAAACAGAATCTAGACTTCTCTTCTTGCCATGTTTTGACAGCCGTGATTAAACTGCCGTATATTGACATTTCACTCCACCAAAATCAGCTGCTTGGACCTGATTATTTGGAGATTGTTTTGCATATACAGAGCTGAAGCTTGGACGCTAGTATGAGTGGGTTGGTGAGTGCTAGGATGAGCAAGTCAATGCACTCGTGGTTTGACTTATTTGAGAACTGGAAATAAATTGCATTGCCGTTTCTAATGTACTGAAATATTTCAAGGCCATCCACAGAAATTCAGATAATATTTGTCACAAGGAACTTAAAGGGCTATTCGACTAATAACCAAAAAACTGATTATAACTATACATTTTAAATTGAATGTTAGAGGGAAAAGCACTAGGAAGGCAGAGAGATTTAATCAAGGGATATGTTTACAAAATGTCAAATAATACATTTTGTAATTGGGATGAGTGTTGCTGAACTGAACTAATAAATTCTGTGAGAAGAAAGGATTATATTGAGTCATGTTTGATGTGTGATGCAGAAGATAGCAAGAACTTTGTAACCCGTTTAATATAAGTGATATGATGGAAATTCTGAAAATTATAAGAAAGATTAGTGGTTTGTAATATGTTTAACCTAAGAACATATGTACTGGGAAAGCATGCCGGTAAAAGATGCCAACAATGTGAAGGGAACTTAAGGATGTTAGGGGAGGTAATAAATAGATTTATCAGGTATCACAGAGTCATAGAGTGATACAGCGTGGAAACAGGTCCTTCAGCCCAACTTGCCCACACCAGCCAACATGTCCCAGCTATACTCGTCCCACCTGCCTGCGTATGGTCCATATCCCTTCAAACCCGTCCTATATCCGTGTACCTGTCCATCCATTTCATATACGTTGGGATAATCCCTGCCTCAACTACCTCCTCTGGCAGCTTGTTACCCCTCTGATTCATATTAAATCTTTTCCCCATCACCTTAAACCTATGTCCTGTGGTCCTCGATTCACCTACTCTGGACTTTTACCCAATCTACTCCTCTCAATATTTTGTGTCTACCGAAGATAGACACAAAATGCTGGAGTAACTCATCTCTGACAGGCAGCATCTCAGGAGAGAAGGAATGGGTGACGTTTCGGATCGAGACCCTTCTTCAGTGAGAGACAGGGGAGAGGGGGATGAGAGACATGGAAGGGTCAGGTGTGAAAATGACAGATCAAAGCAGACGATGATCAAGGAAAGGTAGAATGGTTCATTGTTAGCTGAATCTGGTGGTATGTGCTATCAAGCTACTTTAAGCTTTCTCCATCACACAACCAACCTCCACTTCCATTGCCACCATTTATACCTCACGCTGCCTCGGCAAGGCCAGCAGCATCATCAAGGACGAGTCACATCTTGGCCACTCCCTCTTCTACCCTCCCCCATCGGGCAATAGGTATAGAAGTGTGAAAACGCACACCTCCAGATTCAGGGACTGTTTCTTCCCAGTTGTTATCAGGCAACTGAATCATCCTACCGCAATCAGAGAGCAGTCCTGCACTGCTATCGACCTCTTTGATGACCCTCAGACTATCCTTGTTCGGACGTTGCAGGCTTTACCTTGCACTAAACGTTATTCCCTTATCATGTATCTGTACACTGTAAATGGATCGATTGTAATCGTGTATTGTCTTTCCACTGACTGGATAGCACGCAACAAAAGCTTTTCACTGTACCTCGGTACACGTGACAATAAACTAAACAGAACATTTCCTGCGGTTACAGGGAGAAGTACCTGGGGAGGTGTGGGGTAGATTGGATGGGATGGAATAAGTGAGATAAAGAGTTATGGAGGGTGTAGTCTCTGTGGGAAGCTGAAGGGGATGGGATCGGGAAGATGTGATTGGTGGTGGGTTCATGTTGGAGGAAGCGGAAATGTCGGATAATGATGCGTTGGATGGGGAGACTGGTGGGGCGAAAGGTGAGGACCAGGGGAATTCTTCCCTTGTTCCATCTAGGGGAAGGGGGCGTGAGATCAGAACTGCGGGACACAGAGAAGACATGGGTGAGGGAATTAATCACAACGGCAAAGGATAACGATGTTTCTTGATGAAAGAGTGCATTGCAAATGTCTGCAGTGGAGATGGAGAAATTGAGTGTGATGGATGGCATTGTTGCAGCAGCCATGGTGTAGTCAAGGACCTGCAGGAGTTAGTGGATTTGCAGTAGATGTCAACCAATAGTCTGTCAACTGTGACGGAGACAGAGAGATTGACAAAGGAGAGAGAGGTGCCCAAGACAGTCCAAATGAATTTGATGACAGTGTTGGAAGTTTGTGGTAAAGTTTTGGAGGAAGGAACTGCAGATGTTTGTTTAAACCACAGATAGACACAAAAAGCTGGAGAAACTCAGTGGGTCGGGCATCATCTCTGGAAAAAAGGAATTGGTGACGTTGTAACGGCGCCTGCTGGAGCACGCAGGTTTCGAACCCGGCATTCGGATACCACGGTCACGTGACTCGGGAGGGGCTGCTGTTTTTCGCACGTTTTGCTTTCGCGCAGCAGTTGAGTGCTGACCACCGTTGTGGCCAGACGTGTTGTAAGAACCTGTGAGCTAAGAAGCTATTTGCAGAATAAAATCAGTTACAAAACGTAGTTGTCGTTCTTGCGACCGCCAAAATGTCACCTATTCCTTTTCTCCAAAGATGCTGTCTGATCCGTTGAGTTACTCCAGTTTCTTGTGTCAATCTTTAGGGGTAAAGTTGATGAAGATGGGAGCAGGAGACAGCCCCAGTTGCTCAACACTGCAGTGGGGAAAGAGTTGGTGAATGTGTCAGTGTACGCCTGGAACAAAGACTGTTCAACGTAAACAACAAATAGGCAGGAATTTTTCTCTGGAACATTGGAGGTTAAGGAAGACAATGGAATGATGAGGTGCATGAAGAGAGTAAACAGTCAGAAACGTTTGCCCAGGGTGGCAATGTCCAACACTTGAGGGCATAGCTACAAGGTGAGAGGGAGGACAATATAATGGAGGTGTGCCAGGAATTTTTTTTCACAGAGAGTGTTGGGGTCCTGGAATGATGGTGGAGGCATATATGACAGTGGCATTTAAGAGGCTTTTATATAGGCACATGGAAGTGTAGGGAATAGAGGGATATGAATCATGTGCAGGCAGATGACATCAGTTCAGCTAGGCATCATGTTCAGCATAAACATTCTTGGGTCAAAGGGCCTGTTTCTGTGCTGAGGTGTTCTATGTTCTAAAGCAGGGGCCCATGCGAGTGCCCAAGGCAATGCCTGTGATTTGAAGAAAGTGAGTGGAGTCAAAAGAGTGGTTGAGAAGTTCTGTCAGGTGGAGGAGAGTGTTAGTTGAGGGCAACTACTGCACTGTATATGGGGTGACGGTGTTAATCCTGGGCAAATTGGGGAGGCCAGGACCCTAAAATTGAGAAAAGGCTTCAGGGCTGCTAGGCCATTTGGTCAATTTGAAAGTGCTCTCTGTAGAAATGGGACAAGCTGCAGAATGGTGCCAGTTTGTCTAGAGCCTAGATCAGAGCTGCAGGAAGAGAATGGGATCATCTGCAGACCCTGGCAATTAGGTGCAAAATGCATTGAATGGATTGCATAAATGCAAACCAGACATACACTTTGTAAATAATTGTAAATAATGTTGCAAAGCTTTACTTTGCTGAATGTTGATTGGATGAGGTATTGAGCCTTGTCTGCTTTTCTTGCATATCAGGGTAAATGTTGCGATGTCCGTTTCCTCTGAGAAACACTGTTTGAATACAATGTATTAGCCACTGTATTATTGGTGTAGGGAAATGTCTGTCATGTACGGGGTTAATCGATATCTGTAATTGGATCGTAAAGAGCACCCCCATGTGGTTCGGCCCCTCGAGGTCCGGGGACCTACAAAAGTCCACTGCCACGAGGTCCAGCGTCGATCTTCTGGGAGAGCTCTTGGTACTGCGTGACCTTCTGGAGTGTCTCTGTTTGAGCGAGGCCTAAAGGGCTTGATCAGGCAGATACGAGGATCGAACCTACGGTGGGATAGGTACAGGAGTTGGAACTGTAATTGTGTTTTGTCAAAATAAAGTTTAGATGTGCAAGTGCTTCAGTGATCTTTGACTGAAACTAGACTGGGGGGAAGCTTAGAATGAGCAATTTACATTGGGGGCTCGTCCAGGATCTCAACAGAACCCCAAACATAAGTTTGCGATCAAGTGTTTTGATCGCGAGTGCAGAAATCGGGCCCACTGTGCGGTTTTCACATTGATTTTTGGCACTTCATTAGTCGGAGCGGATCGATCATTCACGGGCTTAGGAAAGGGTCTAATCGAGATCATTAGAACAGAGTCTAGCAAGCACGGGAGGGGTGGGGGGTGGTGGCTAGCACTCTTTTGGGTTAGGGGCCCATAAAACAGGGCGTGGTGTGGCCCAAAACTTGATTGCATTTGGCAGACTGCAGCTGCTTTAATGAGAGTCTGACGCACTTCATTGGGGGAGGGATGGCCCAAGGTTAAATTTGGTATCCAATTGGTGGGGTATTGAAACACAGGTCTGACCTACGTATTGATCTATCTTTGCCAGGAGCGCGGATTGGAAAAGTGCGCCCGTAAGGTAGAATTAGAATTCTTGTAGATAAAACTTCGGAGTTGATGCATGTCCGTGATCGATTCTGAATAGCGGCTGATCAACAGTGAATAGTAACCCTCTGATTGTTTGTTGATTAGTACCTGATAGCGAAGAGTACTTGAGAGACAGGAACCTGTTTACTTGGGAGGAAAAGTAGTCATTTAAGGAGTAGTACCCCTCAGCAAAGATTAAACTAGGAAGGGGAAATCTTCGATATCGGAGGGAGCGGTTCACTGATTGATAACAGCGTGACGCGGCGTTGAGATAGAGTGTTTGTAAACTGTGCGCCAGTGCTTTAAATCATTTTTGTAAATTGTAAAAATCTAGCTTTATGTGTTGTTTTCGGATCAGAATTGTGTAAATATTCCGTGTATGTAAATAAATTTAGAGTGTATTAAGATTTAGAAGTTAAGATTTAGAGTGTGTTAAGTTCGCGAACCGCTGTTTGTATTGCTGCTTGTGTGAGTGGTTACGGATTTAGATACTTGAAGTAAAAGTGTGTTTGAATTAAATATTTGTAGCTGTTTAGATCGTAGTATTGTGAGAATCTGAGTCGTGGTAGTTCGATCAGAGGTTGTACTCTTTCGATCGCTGTGTTGTGGGAGGAATCATTCCGCTGACCGATTGCGCCACGACGAAGATTTATTAGAGTGTGATTTATTGGATGCTTGTAGTTTATATTGGGGTGTGTCTTGGGTTATTTGTAATCGGGGAAATATTTTCATTTCTGATTATAGTTTTATTAGCATGGTTCAGATTTGTCTGTCTGTGCGAACTTAAAGTGGATTGAGTGAGAGATTGCTGCTTGGAAGAGACTGCGATTGAGAGTTAGACTTGGATTGAGAAACCGGAGATCCTTTGTTTGAAAGTTCAGAGTTGAATGAAGTGATTGTGATCTAACTGATAAGAGAGTTTGGAGAGCGATTGAATACGAGCGAGTGGTTTGAATAATCGAATAGGAGCGATTGAGTGAGTGATTGAGTAAAGGGCCTGTCCCACGAGCATGCGACTGCATGCGGCAAGCGCGACCTAACCAGAAGTGGGGGCCGCGCGGAGGTCGCGCGGAGGTCGAGTGATCCCCGTATAGGGCCGGTCCCACCAGCATGCAACTGCATGCGGATAGCGCGACCAAACTGGAAGCGTGGGCCGCGCAGAGGTCCGGTGATTGACGTGAAGTTCGGGCGAAGTCCGCGGGAAGTTCGCGCGTGATGTACGGCGTCGAGACGCTGCGTACGGCATTAAGAAGCTGCGTACGGCGTCGAGACGCTGTGCACGCCCGTCGAGGCGGTGCGTACGGCGTTGAGGCGGCTGCTGGCCGGCAGGCAGTTGCACGCGGGATTTTTGAACATTGTCAGTTTTTTGGAGCCCCGCGCGATGTCGGGACCAGCTCCGCACAACTCCATACGGCTCCGGCGATCGAAGTGGGACTGGCCCCGCGAGGCCAAATTGCTCAAGCGACCACGTTAGGTCGCGCTTGCCGCATGCAGTCGCATGCTCGTGGGACAGGCCCTTAACGGTTGAAAGGGAGCGATTGTACGAGTAGGTTTGAATCTGAGAGACGATTAGCCATTGTGTGGGAGAGACTCCATTGACCTTGGAGTCTGGAAGGAAAGAGTGAGTTTGAATAGGTGTTAGTGTCTGGAATTTTATTTTGTATTGTAACTATTGTGCAGGAAAAATGGGGAATGTCTCAGAGAAGGACCGATCAAATAGATCAGGAAGCCCGACAAGGATATTGCGAGAAGCTTCCACATGAAGCAGACTAAGAGGATTATCTGGAGAATTAAATGCAGTTTTGAGAAGCGAACTTTGGCCGCTGGGTGGACTAAAATCTGTAATCTTGAATAAACTATATAGAAATGATTGTAAAAAATATGTAAATAGTGAAGAAGGAAATGAGCTAATTGGAATATGGGGGAATGTTCTTCACTAGAAGGAAAATAAATAAAGAGATCGTTTTACTGTCCACTCTAAAAATGGCGGCATATAAATTGGGGATTAGAGGGGAACACGAGAGAACTGGTCCTTCTTGGGACATTCCAGAACAGGGACAGGAAGAACTAGTAAGCGAACAGCAGGAGCAGGAGCAGGAGAGAATACCATCTTCTCAAAGGGAAACAACTGAGATGGCTCTTAAAGGTGATCTAAAGGCCGACTAAAATTAAACTGATTAAATTTGGTAAGAGTGCAGCAGTATCTGTAGACCTCGAAGGGAGAGAGGCTCACTATATGCCAGGGTGGGCAGAATTCTTCAGAGTGGAGCCACAGCATTCCTCACAGCACTCTTATGTTCCCAGTTCGGAGACACCATGTGCAGTTTGCGAGCAGGGCACACGGGAGGAGACAGCGTTATCTTCAGCTCCTCCCACTAAATTCAAATCTGAAGTGGAAAAATCGGGGAAGGATCCTCTAGAAGGAGGGCAGCATGGGAGATCAAGGAGCTAGAAGGAAGGTTCTGCCGAAGTGGGTACCAAAATTAATTAGAAACTCCAGTAGTGGGAAAGTGAAGGAATCCTTCCTGAAGTACAGAGACAGAAAGAATAGATTCTCTTTTTTTAAATTAAAAAAAAAAAAAAAATTAATTTTTATTTATTAGAAGTACATTACATTACAACGACATACATTAGTACTCGTCATTTATATCTTCTTACAATTAATATACTCCATTTATTTTTTACACTAGAAAAGGAAAAGGTTGAAAGAAAGAAGAAAGTGAAGGAAAAAGTGAAAGTGTAGGAAATGTGACAACAAAAAAGGACGAAGACCCTATAAGAGCAAAATTAAAAACAAAAGAAAAAGAGTTAAGAAATAGACCCTAGGAGAGAAAGAGAAAGAGAAAGAGGAAAAAGAGAGAACCAAATATTTTTATGAGCATTACGTAAATGGGACATACCAACTCTTCAACTGTCATCCCCCCCTTACCTGACCTCAATTTTTTTTTTTAAAGTACTTTTGCACCCTATGTTTGTAATAATTCTATAAATGCAAACCACGTCAGGTGGAAGTGATCTGGTTTACCTGCTAGGAGGAGTCTTATCTCTTCTAGGTGTAATGTTTCAAACATATTTGAAATCCACATATTTATAGTTGGTATTGGAGCCTTCTTCCAAAATTTTAGAATTAGCTTTTTTCCAGTTATTAACCCATAGTCCATTAGTTTCTTTTGAAACACATTTAGTTCTGGACTATCTTCCGTTATACCGAAGATAATCCATTCTGCTTTGGGTATCAGTCTTGTTTTAAATAACTTTGTAAAGATTTCAAAAATTTCATTCCAAAATTTTTGAATTTTTGTACAGAAAACGAATGAGTGCGCTATAGTAGCTTCTTGGGATTGACATTTATCACAAATAGCTGATACATTTGGGAAAATTTTATGAATTTTAGTTTTCGAATAATATAATCTATGTAAAATTTTTAATTGTATTAAAGTGTGTCTTACATTAATCGAGCATTTATGCACGTTTAATAAGTGTTCATTCCAACTTTCCTTTGAAATTTTAATAGCTAACTCTTGTTCCCAGTCTCTTCTGATACCCTCCGTAGATGGTATTTGTACATTTAAGATAATATTATACAAATATGATATTAAGTTTGCTGATTCCGCTTTTATCTGCATTGCCTCGTATAGCTTCTCTGAGGGTGAGATAGCAGGATACAGAGGGATTGATCCGGACATTGACGATGGGGGCATAGAACGGATTCCCAGTAGGCAGTTCGTTTGTAGAACTCTGCCTACTCCACCTTTGGTCCTGCATTAGGTGTAAATGTCCCCCTGACCACAGACGTTCAGACTTTAATGCAGCCTGATTCAACAGCAGCTCAGAGACCTATATTAAAGATTTTTAAAAAAGGGAAATAAGGACGGAGGAAGACAAGATCTCAAAGCTTGGATAGATCTACCATTCCGAGAACCGACCTTTCCTCGGTTTGGCTGGAGAGGTTATAGATCAGTCCGACCAGACCAGTGCTACAACTGTGGGGGATTGGGACACTGGAGTCGGTCGTATCCTGCGAGGGAGTACTATCGAGAAGGAAGGGGGCAAAGAAGAGGGCCATGGGGTTTCAGAAACCAGTGGATTCCCGAGAGGTTACCGAGATACGTGGGACCCCAAGGGTAGAGGATCAGGACACTGGCAAGGAGATCAGGGGGCAAGGACATTTTGGCAATCAAACCCATTTCGCTAGCCCTAACCTGCCAGTTAATACCACCTATTAAATTTGAAGGTGTCCTCACATGGCCCAAAAACAGCAATAAAAACCAGTAAGAACATCACCCCCTTCCAAATTCTAGGAGGAGTCACAAAGACAATAGACAATAGACAATAGACAATAGGTGCAGGAGTAGGCCATTTGGCCCTTTGAGCCAGCACCGCCATTCAATGTGATCATGGCTGATCATCCCCAATCAGTACCCCGTTCCTGCCTTCTCCCCATATCCCCTGACTCCGCTATTTTTAAGAGCCCTATCTTGCTCTCTCTCGAAAGCATCCTGAGAACCTGCCTCTACCGCCCTCTGAGGCAGAGAATTCCACAGACTAAAGAATCTAATTCTCGAGAAACCATCACTGAAAGGAAGAAGTAAGAAACATAGTAGCTGGCGTGAGACGGAATGAATGAATGAATGAATGAATGAATGAATGAATGAATAGTTTATTTCGGTCATACATTAAAAAGAACAAAACTTTACAATCTGTGTGAATATGAACCAACACTGTATCCATTTCACACAACGTTCACGTAATCAATGACCGAAAAAGGAATAGGCTGAAGCCACAAAGCTTATTTTTGCCTGTCCTATACAATCCATAAGATAAGATAACCCAGAATATCAGCATTACAAAGGAAAGGAAAAAATAATAAAATTTACTCTAAATTGTAATCCTTTCTTATTTTACATTTTAATCATTTTACATTATAATCCTTAATTATTTTACTTTTTAAGGCTTTTTTGAAACTCGACAGAGAGCTACAAAATTTCAACTCATCACTAAGCCCGTTCCATAATTTGACTCCCAAAACTGAGACACATCTATATTTTACATTGCTTCTCACTTTACATGTTTCAAAAATACACAACCCTCTTAAATTATAATGTCCTTCTCTTAATTTAAATTTTTTTTGAATACAAACAGGAAGGCTTTTATTCCTAACTCGGAAAAGTATTTCTAATGTCTTTACATGCACAATATCCCAAAATTTTAAGGTACCGGACTTTATGAATAATGAATTTGTAGTTTCACGGTAAGAAGCTTTATGTATTATTCTAATAGCTCTTTTCTGGAGTTTAATTATAGGGTCTATATTTGTTTTATATACATTTCCCCAAACTTCAACACAATATGACATATGGCATTATAAGTGAGCAATACAATATATACACACACTTCTTATTCAACAGATCCTTTGTTTTGTAAAGAATAGCAATGGATTTAGATAATTTCCATTTGATATATTCTATATGTGGCTTCCAACAAAGTTTATAATCTATAATCACTCCCAGGAATTTTGTTTGATATACTCTTTCAATTTCAACTCCATTTAAATTCAATTTTATTTCACAATTAACCCTGTCACCACCAAACACCATAAATTTGGTTTTATTTTCATTTAGGGATCATTTATTAATATCAAACCATTTTTTTAGCACTATCAATTCTCTTTCTGCTATTTTCAATAGTTCTTTTATATATTCCCTGAACAAAATACATTTGTATCATCCGCAAACGTAACAAACTTCATCATATTGAATACTTTACAAATATCATTTAAATAAAGTATAAATAACTTGGGTCCCAGTACCGAACCTTGTGGAACACCACAGGTTACTCTTCTAAGCTGTGATTCAGTATTATTAATTTTTACATACTGAAACCTATTACTTAAATAACTCCCCAACCAATTTTGTGTGACACCTCTTATACCATAACGTTCCAATTTCTGCAAAAGTAAGTAATGATCAATTGTATCAAATGCTTTACGTAAATCAATAAATACACCCACAGTGTGTAGTTTCTTATCTATTGCATGGTAACTAAGGAGAAGGAATGGGGCTAGGGAGAGAAGAAACAAACTTATTGTGCAGCAGGTACCGGAGTGGGGAAAGAAGTTATTATACTAACTTGTTACTGAGTTTGTGCCTGCAGGACAGTACAATCAACAACATACTATCTGGGGAGTGAGATAAAGAATATACAGACCCCTTGAGTCAGCAAAGGGAATGTAGCTCCCCAGAAACAGGAATCAACAAGCAGGAGGAACTGATACTGTCCTGCCCCTTTAAGCCAAATTAGAAGAAGAAGAAGACCTACCCTAATGCCCAACTGTAACATCATTTAGGTTTTGAAGGAAAGTAAAGGACACTATCTAATCTTCCCTCAAGAAACAACACCGACAACCTGTAACGACTATTGGGATAAGCTCCTCTTTAAAGAACTGAATTTGAAAAAAAAACATTCCTCTGTGGTTTAGGGTACAACATCTATTTTGCATCTAGATTATGATTATTAGAAATAAATTTATAAAATTTTAGATTCGGTCTCGAAATTGTATGGTGATGAATTAGAGGGACTTTAAAATTTTGAGATTTGGAACTGACTTGTGAGATTTGGCTTAGGAATATTTGGAGTTTGATTAATTGATATTGTTATTGTCTCATCCTGAGACAGGCAGCCAAAGATGGGAAGGATTATTCAGAGAACATCAGGAAAGATGGAACTTGGGAAGATCTGGTAACATTGAAATTATTCAGGGAATATGAGAGTTGGAATTAAAATTGGAATTGAAATTCGAGTTGGAGTTGGAATTGGAAATGGTCAAAAGAGGAACTGTGAGCATCAGGACTTCCCTTTAAGAGACCGGATTAGGAAATGTACTCAGTAGTTAAGAACTAGTATGCGAGAACCCCTAGACTGAGAGTGGAGCCAACATAGTAAGGAAGAAGTACTGGAGGAGAATCTTATGTTGATTGAAAGAAGAAACTTGAATCGGTGTAGGAACAGCAGAGCCGATGCATATTTAACTGATGGATCTGAATTGTTTAACCCTTGATGGTAAAGCTGCTTCTATTATCAAGGTGGAAATAAATTGTTCCTAGATTCGGCATTCTTAATTGCCTTTATGATGAAATTGACTGCATATGGAAATTGATTGCTTAAATTTGAACAGCTGGGAATTCCACAGGAATTGGAATGGAATTGTGTCATCGGCCAGAATGCTGTAGAATAAGAAGGATGAGATGGTCATTGAAAATTAAAATAGTAAATTGAAGGCTAAGACTGAATTTGGTTAAATTGGAACATTTATTATGGTTTGCTTTAAATTAGAGTCACGCCTGTATGGAAATCTGGACTGAACCCAGCTGAAATTTATATGAGAACCCATCATCAGATATACATATTATAACATTGTGTGAATATGGAGAGAGCTGATTAGTGTTGATCCTAGGATAGTAAAGAGTATATTAAAGAATAGGAATAGGAATGCAGTGATAGAGTAGAATATAATAGAGCAGAATAGTGAAATGGAAAACGGGTAGTATTGCAGAATTACAGTGAATGTATGGGAAAGCATTGGTACATGAGTGGTAACTTGCTTTGTCCCAAGTTTTTCAGGAATTATAGGTTATAGGTTCGACTATGGAAAGGGATGGAAGAATGGGCAACAACACGGATGGAGGGAATTCACGCCCATGGAAACCCGGGAAGGTTGACAAGATTCTGGGAAGAAACATCATCATCTTGTGTTGCTGATAAAGGGGAAATGTAATGGGCACACATATGTATATCTGGTTAGCTGCTTATTTGACTATTTGGTTATCATAAATGATGGGTTATCATATATGATCAAAAGGAAGGAATGTTAATCCTGGTCAAATTGGGGAGGCCAGGATGCTAAAATTGAGTAAAGGATCCAGGGGGCTGCTAGGCCATTTGGACAATTTGAAAGTGCTCTCTGTAGAAATGGGACAAGCTGCAGAATGGTGCCAGTTTGTCTCGAGCCTAGATCTGAGCTGCAGGAAGAGAAAGGGAACATCTGTAGACCCTGGCAATTAGGTGCAAAATGCATAGAATGGATTGGATGAATGCAAACCAGACATACACATTGTAAATAATTGTAAATAATGTTGCAAAGCTTTACTTTGCTGAATGTTGATTGGATGAGGTATTGAGCCTTGTCTGGTTTTCTTGCACATCAGGGTAAATGTCGCGATGTTCGTTTCCTCTGAGAAACACTGTTTGAATACAATGTATTAGCCACTGTATTATTGGTTTAGGGAAATGTCTGTCATGTATGGGGTTAATCGATATCTGTAATTAGATTGTAAAGAGACCACCCCCATGTGGTTCGGCCCCTCGAGGTCCGGGGACCTATAAAAGTCCGCTGCCACGAGGTCCTGCGTCGATCTTCTGCGAGAGCGCTTGGGACTGCGTGACCTTCTGGAGTGTCTCTGTTTGAGCGAGGCCTAGAGAGCTTGATCAGGCAGATATAAGGATCGAACCCGCGGTGGTTAGATACAGTAGTTGGAACTGAAATTGTGTTTTGTCAAAAAAAAGTTTAGATGTGCAAGTGCTTGACTCAGTGATTTTTGACTGAAACTAGACTGGGGGGAAGCTTAGAATGAGCAATTTACAAAGTAAGCTGCCCAGCCTTCAGAATTTATTCACAACGCATTGAAATAGACTATCAATTGTCATTAAAATTCATCTTCTACCCTTGAGGAGAAATGTTCATTCACCAAAAGACAAGAGACTGACATATCAAGTGACCTTGTCCTCAAATGAGAAAGAATCTGAGCAGATTAAAAAGGCATAATTATTTTTGTGATTTTTAATTATTATGTTGTGTCCCTGCATTAGATTTCTCAGCCGACCGTGTCTGATTAGATCCTCATTCCTTTTGAGAGACTGCAGTGAGTCTGGTGTCTGCTCTATTGCAGAAGGGGATTTGCAAGGTGGATTAACTGAATGTCATTATGTCTTATGATTGGAAAAAGTATTACTGAACAGTAGTTATCTTCCAAAAAAGCAATATGAATGTCACCGTCATTCTGCAATCTAATGATTCAAAGTATAATTTCTGACGAGGAGTGAGATTTCAAAAAATCATATGTTCATGTGATAGGAGCAGAATTAGGCTATTTGGCCCACTGTCTACTCCGCCATTCAATCATGGCTGATCCATTTCGCCCTCCTAACCCTATTCTCCTGCCTTTTCGCCATGACCCCTGACACCAATACTAATCAAGAATCTAACTATCTCTGCCTTAAAAACATCCATTTGCAGTTTATCCATTAATTCCACAGTTGGGGGACTCAGTGGGGAGTCGCCAAGGACAAAGAGGCACCCGGCGGGGGGCTGCGTGCTGCCATATGTGGCGGGAGGCCTGGTTCACCGCTGCGAGCAGAAGATAAAACTTTTCCATGAACTTGTTGTAACTTTGTCAGCGCCAGAAACATGGCGACTCGTGCATACTGCCTAGGGTGAGGTCTGCTGTATGATTTACCAGGTTGTATAGCAAAACAAGGCATTTCATTGTACCTAGCCACACGTAACAATAATGGATCATTGATTCATTGAATTGAATTGAAATTGATCATCATGTTAAATGGCATGTAACAATTCAGCGATGAGAAGAAACTGGGTAGGAAGGGCTCGTGTTCCTTTGTATTTCCAGCAGTGGAAAAGGCTGAGGGGGAATTAAGATTTTCAAATTCTGGGGTGTATAGTTAAAATGGATAACAAGCATCTTTTCATCTTATCAGTAGTGCCTATATCTAGTGGGCATGAGTTTGAGGTTAATGGGGGAACTTGAGCAGGAATTTATTTCACCAGACAGTGGTTGAAATCTGAAAGTCACTGAGTGAGGAGTGATGGAAGCTCTCACTGCATTTAAAAGTGTGTAGATGAGAACATTATGGCATAGATGTCTGTGGGACGAGTGCTAGAAACAATGATGAGTACTGTAACTCAACGGGTCAGACAGCATCTCCGGAGAAAAGAACTACGTGATGTTTTGGGTTGAGAACCTTCTTCAGACACAACCTGAAAATTTATCTATTCCCGTTTTTTCAGAGATGCTATCTGACCCACTGAGGTACTCCAGCATTTTGTGTCTAGGGTTTAAACCAGCATCTGCAGTTCCTTCCCACACGAATAGTACAAAAGGGTAGTTGGCAGCCAGCAACAGGCATGGAGGGGTGAAGGGTGTGTTTCCACGCTGTGTGACTCGAAGATTCTAACATATATATTCTTGTTTTGCGAATGGGTTAATGTTCATAAAACGATTCATTGTTCTGTTTTTACCCCCAAATGGTTAATTTTATTCATTGAGTGAATGGATCGGCAGTCAAAGTGGTCCTACACCTGAGTAGTGGTGAGGATGGGCTGGGAGGCATCAGAGCATATAGTGGTGTGGAGGAAGGAACTGCAGATGCTGGTTTACACCGAAGATAAACACAACATGCTGGAGTAACTCCGCGGGACAGGCAGCATCTATGGAGAAGCAATGGGTGATGTTTCGGGTCGAGACCCTTCTTCAGAAGGGTTTGTGTACCAGAACAGGACAATAATCACCACCAAGTTGAATAGATCATATAATAGATCATAAACCGTTCACAAAGAGGTCAAATCTTATCATGAAGCACTTAAGATGTACAGGTCTTTATTGCTCTGAGAATCTATTCCTTGAGTGGACATTGTTGGTAGAATGATGACAACAAACATTCAGCTGAGATGATCAATTTGCTTTTATAATCTCTGTTTGGATTAAATAAAATTACATTACTAACTGTTTAATTGCTGATTAGATTAGGATTTGTATAAAATTTCAAAGCAAAGTAATTATTATCTGGACATTCATCTTTCACGTACATGGATCAAAATCAGGAAGGGAAAGGATTATTATTCTAACTTGGAGATCAACGTTTATCCAAAGAACACTTTCTCCTTCCTTAGTGTCTCTTTGTGTTGAGAGAAGTTGTATGTCTGAATCAGGCCTACAGCTGGACATTTATGCCTGATAATTAACTTCTAGGAAAGGTGAGGGCAATTGAATGTGAGTCACTGGTGATTCCTTTCCACATTGTTGCTGCCTTTCTCCAGAATTTGTGTAGGAAGGAACTGCAGATGCTGGTCTAAACCGAAGGTAGACACAAAAAGCTCGAGTAACTCAGCGGGTCAGACAGCGTCTTTGGAGAAAAGGGATAGGTGATGTTTCGGGTCGAGACCCTTCTTCAGACTGAGAGTCAGGGGGAAGGGAAACAAGAGATATAGATGGTGATGTGGAGAGATATAGAACAAATGAATGAAAGAAATATAAAATAATAACGATGATCAAGGAAACGGGTGTAACTGTGGCCCAGATGAAAACGAGTATTGACTCGACAAGATGACTTTGAAGCTAGTACGACTCGGATGGGGGAGGGATGGAGAGAGGGGGGATGCAAGGTTCTTAGACACTTGAAGTTGTCTAACAAGAATATCTTTGAAGAATATCTTTGGTCATTGTTAAACTGTTTCTCATTTGGATAGAATTTGGAAAAACAAGGCATCTTTTTGGATAAGGAATCAACATAAATTACAAAACACATGCTCAACTAATGATGGGTAAAGTAACATAAATGAAAGCTAATGTGAGGAGGAAATCTCTCATTCTGCTCACTGTAGAATTGCAGTGAACCAAACTCTCTCGTTTATTTAGATGAAGATAGACTCAAAATGCTGAAGTAACTCAGAGAGACAGGCAGCATCTCTGGAGAGAAGGAATAGGTTGTAGGAAGAAACCACAGATGCTGGTTTACACCGAAGATAGACACAAAATGCTGGAGTAATAAGTCTCAAGACAGGTCTCGACCCGAAACGTCACCCATTCTTTCTCTCCAGAGATGCTGCCTGTCCCGCTGAGTTACTCCAGCATTTTGTGTCTATCTTCGGTGTAAACCAGCATCTGCAGTTCCTTCCTACACACTCTCTCATTTATTCCCTTTGTGCAAGATCCCAATGAAACCAAAGCATTTTCCGTACCATTCCATACTGTAAACCATTTCCAATGAATTAGTTCCTTCCCCAGTTATTTCCTCCATGAACAATCTTCAAGGACCAGCTCTCTTTCCATGATTTCCCTGTGCTCATTTTCAATCATTTTTGAATGATTGCAATCAAGCACTTCACTTATCTTGTTACCTTCTTATCCCTACAGTGAACATTGATGAAGAGTCAGTGCGTTATTGGCACCTTTAAGAAACTGGATCATCTTCATGACAATAATCCATGGAATGACAACTGGATTCATCTTTGTGTCTTAATTATCTTACCTGCCTCAGCTTGTGAAAGCAGTATCATTAAAGACCCTGTACCACCAGTGATGCCTCTGGAAAATTCCCCCACATTAAGTATCAGTGTTCTCACCAAAGCTGCAAAATGGTGGCCACTGAAGCTTTTGAATTGAGCTGAAACCTCTTTCAAGGGAGAGCCTCTTCAAAGGGAAATGTATGGGCCTTGAATCCAGCAGAAGCACATAGAACCATAGTCAGAGTTGTACAGCACAGAAGCAGCCATTTGGCCCACCTAGTCCACCCCAGCCAAGTTGACCTACTGGGCTGGTCCCATTTGCCTCTATTTGGCAAAACCCTTCATTTCTATATATCCAACTGTCTTTTAAAAAGTCATACATGTCCACCACGGTATTTTCCAGCACCCTTGGTTCTAAACCCCTGCCGTATTATCCGTTTAGCCAGACCGACAGAGGTCAGATAATAATGATGCAACAATACACCTCTGGCCCACTAATTATACCCCTCGCGTGTCTCTAAAGCACCATGGACTACCAGAAACTTAAATAAAATAAATATTAAATGTTAATTAAATTTACAGTGGATTGTGTATTTCTTGCAAGGGCAGCCCGGGCGCCAGTTAACGCGTTTGCCCACGAGGGTTTGAAAGCGGACGCCCGCGGGGACGAGGAGATCCTTTACTGGCAGGACTACCGGGCTGACCCCTGTCGACCTGAGATTTGATGAATCAGCCGAAAGTGCCGTCGCATCGTTCTACGCTGACTTCCAAAACAAGTTGAACGGTATTGAAACAGTCTGCCTAGGTTGCTGGGGAGCCGAGATACCCGCCCTGCAAAGTCGGCCTTGGAAGTCGGCTACGGGAACGGATCAGCCGGGGAGTTCCAGCGCCCTGGCCGCAGGCGGGAAATTCTAAACCCACCGATAGGCCGCAGAAGTCCCAATGATGTTGAAAACAGCCGCCTCATCTGGCCTAGCGCCACAATCTCGGGGGGACTTCCGGGGGTATATATAAAGGGTGCTCTCGAAATTTTGTCCGGATTAAAGGAGGTACCGAATCACCAGTTGCCGGAAAATCGGTAGTGGACCTCTAGTTGTACCTGCTTCTATAGCTTCCTCAGACAGCTCATTCTTGACATGAACATCCCTTTGATTAGCCCTGAGGTCCCTCTTAAATCTCCCCTCTTGTTACCTTCAACATATGCCCTATAATTTTAGAATCCTCTATCCTTGGAAAAAGACTGCGAGTGTTCACTTTAACCATGACCCTAATGATACGGTCATGTCTCTGTCTCCGTCTCCAATGCTCTGACAAAATGTCCAAGCCTCTCCAACCTCTCCAACTTAAGCCTGCTAGCCCAAGCAACATACTGGCGAATCTCTTCTGCACCCTTTCCAACTTAATGACATCCTTCCTATAGCTGGGCAACCAGAACTGCACACATATTCCAAGTGTGTTCTCACTAACGATTAGTGCATGATGTGCCAAAGTTTTTACTCAATATCCCTTCCCAATAAAGGCAAGCGTGCCAAACACAATCTTCACCTGTACGCCGAGATCTCTCTGTTCTGCAACATTCCCCAGGGCTCTACTGTGAGAGCCCTGCCTTGGTTTGACATCACCAAATTGTAATATTCCACACTTGTCAGAGATAAATTCAATTCACCATTCCTTGGCTCACCTTCCCAGCTGATCTAGGTCCTGTTGTAAACTTAAGGATAAGGATTTCTCACATGGAGATGTCTGTAGTATCTGTGATGGATCCATGAGGCTAGGATTGAATGAAGCATTCAACTCGGGATCCAACACTAAATCATGGGAGACATCATGCTAAAGTCTAGGATTTGCCAATTATGATATGAAATTGCTAATTTCAATCTGTTCCCAAATCCATATTTCAGCATAAAGGCTTCATTTGTAGTCTGACTAAATGCACGCCACTGTTGTTTCATTTGCAATTATTAACATGTTGGAAAATAATTGCTTCATGTGCAAAAATTGCAGTTTTCTTTGAGCATTTTGTGTTTTTTGTACTTAGAATGAATCACTCAATGAATGAATAATAGCATGCAATGCAAACGTTTACAAATGGGCTATTTTGGCATGGAATCTGCCATATATTCTGAGGCAACTAGAGTCTTTCATTGCAATCAGCAGAATGTGCCTGCATGTTGTTTCCTGCAAGTATCCCCCCCCCTCCCCTCCTCTCCACCCCCCTTACAAGAACTTGGAATGTTGGTAAACTAAAGATGGAAGTATGAGTCATTGGATTAGGAAAGATAACGGTGCATCAGGTTGGCGGCATGGTGGCGCAGCAGTAGAGCTACTGCCTTCCAGCACCAGAGACCCGGGTTCGATCCTGACCACGGGTGCTGTCTGTACGCAGTTTGTACATTCTCCCCATGACCTGTGTGTGTTTTCTCCAGGATTTCCGGTTTCCTCCCACACTCCAAAGACGTACAGGTTTGTAGGTTAATTGGCTTGGTATAATTGAAGATTGTCCCCTAGTGTGCATAGGATAGTGCTAGTGTGCAGGGATCGCTGGTGGGCACGGACTCAGTGGGCCAAAGGGACTGTTTCCACGCTGTATCTCTAAAACAAACTAAACTAAGCTACTGAGAGCCAGAAAAATGAAATGCCTGTTCTCAGCTCATGTGCATCATTTAGCATGGAAGTGTGAGTCTTGACTCTGGCTTGCTCTATCCCACTGCTCACAGAGAAATAAATACACTTAACTGGAATAAAACTCTGGGATTGATGCCAACTCCTGGAAGCATTATCAGTGCCTACTATTCTGTCAGTTTTCCAACTAACATATATCAAAAAATGCTTCAATTAGCCGTTATAGATTATAAAGATACCATTTGGATTCAACTGTCTGCTGATCTGGCAATTACCAGCACTTAGTGAAATGAGCTTCATCTTCGCTGGCCCAAGTGAATGAAAGTTTTTGCTGTTGTAAGTGGGTGACTCCCCTCAGAAGCCCTGATTTCTGAATGCAGCCTGATCCCATCTGGGTGGGAAAAGCTAGCCGAGACTCACAAAGCAGGACAACTTGGGCAGCACGGTGGCGCAGCGATAAAGATGCTGCCTTGCAGAGCCAGACCCAGGTTTGATCCTGACTATGGGCGCTGTCTGTACAGAGTGTGTACATTCTCCCCGTGACCACGTGGGTTTTCTCTGAGATCTTCGGTTTCCTCCCACACTCCAAAGATGTACAGGTTTGTAGGTTAATTGGCTTGGTATAAATATAATATTGTCCCTAGTGTGTTTGGATAGTGTTAATGTGCAGGCGATCGCTGGTCGGTGTGGACTTACTAGGCTGAAGGGCTTTTTCCTCGCTGTATCTCTCAACTAAACTAAACTATTCTAAGCTTGCTATTCTTGTCTCAGTGTATCTTACTTACAAATGCTGTACAAATACTAATCTGCTGTACATTTTAGTACACGGTTCACAACTTTGAACATTACTGACGTGCAACTTTAAGTATTTAATTTCAAACACCAATCGCTTGACAAATTCATTCCTTTCGTTCAGAAAACCAATCTTGTCAGCAGTTCCCTTGCAAGCTGCCAAACATTCCTTTACTGGACAAAAATTACTCTCATACCAAGTTGATTGATGTTACACAACCATTTATTTTGAGACTGTGACTCTAGTTCTAGACACCTAAGCAAGGGGACACATTATTCCTACAGCTATTCTGTCAAGTCCCAGAAGAATTTTATACATTTTAATGACATTAGCAGCTTTGGGTCCTGGAGATTTATAGCCTTTCAGTTCAATTGATTTCTTTATTACCAATTTTTTAATAGTGTTAAATTAAGCTCGTCATTCACTTTGGACCTAAGGCTCACCACCATTTCAGGAAGAATTTTCGTATCTACTTCAGTGAGGATAGAAATAAAATATTTGTTCAGTTTCTTTTTCCCAGTAAAATTTCACCTTACCCGTTCTGTAAGGGGCTCACATTAAACACAGCTATTCTTTTGTTTCCTTTTGTCATTTATATTGAAACTTTATCGTGCTTTTTATGTTCCACTGTCCCAGTCCTTTTCCATGCATTGGTCCTCTGCTGAATTTAGCCTAAGAGATTTAATTTGGAAATACTGCATGGAAGCACGCCAAGTCTACACTGAACCGTTCACACTAGTTCTACGTCATTCCACTTTCTCATCTCCTCTAAAATTGTCCCAATCCTCAGGCTTTTGCTTTATAAACCTTTTCTTCTAATCTTTAATTTCTCTTGACAGTCATAGCTGCATCACTTTTTCCTGTTTCCCCCCCCTCCTAACGTTGTATGTATGACCTGTAAACTACGTATCAGTCACTTAAATGCTGGTCATCGCTCATTCATTGCCATATCTTTTAAGATCGCTTTTCAATCCACCACAGCAAATTCACGTGTCCATCAGATTTAAGACCCTATTTTCAGTCTGCACTAAATCACTTTAATTTGTATTTATAATTCTATCATGGTATGATGTTGTTCCCTGACGGCCCCTAAACTTCCAGCTCATTCATTGTCTAACATCTGTGGTAGGCAGGTTGCAGGAGAGGATTTTGAGGGATAAGATATATACGCAATTGAAAGGCAAGGGATGATGAGAGATTTCAGCTTGGTTTTGTACGTTGGTGATCATGTCTAACGAATCTCATTGAGTTTTTTTGAAGATATAACCAGAAAGAATGATGAAGGCAAAGCTGTAGACGTTGTCTATAGGGACGTCAGTAAGGCATCTGACAAAGCTCCGCATGGTAGGCTGCTATGGAAGGTTAGATCACATGGGATCCTGGAGAGCCAGCTGTCTGGAAAGAGAAGATAGACAGTAAATGTTGGAGTAACTTAACGCGACAGGCAGCATCTCTGGAGAGAAGGAAAGAGAATTGGCTTCATGGAAGGAAGCAGAGGGTGATGGTAGAGGGTTGTTTTTCAGACTGGAGGCCTGTGATTAGTGGTGTGCCTCAGGGTTCAGTGCTGGGCCCATTGCTCTTTGTGGTTTATATCAGTAATTTGGATGAGAATGTACAAGGTATGGTTAGTAAGTTTGCAGTTGACACTAAAGTGGGTGGTATTGTAGTTAGCGAAGATGGATGTCACAAATTAAACTGGGATCTTGATCAGTAAAGGGACAGAGGGTTACTGGAGCTGAAAGCAGGCAAGGTGAGGTGTGCAATTTGGGAAGTCAAACCAAGGCAGGACCTTCACAGTGAATGCCAGGAACCTGGGGAGTGTTGTGGATCTTGGAGATAGACACAAAATGATGGAGTAATTCAACGGGACAGGCAGCATCTCTGGAAAGAAGGAATGGTGAATGAGAGAAGGATGGGTGAATGGGAAGGATCAAGGAGTGCATGTACATAGTTCCTTGAAAGTGGCATCACAGATAGATAAGGTGGTCAAGAAGGCTTTATCAGTCCTATATCGAATATAGAAATTGGAATATTGTGTCAAGTGTTTTATTGTCATATGTCCCAGATAGAACAACAACGTTCTTACTTGCAGCAACACAACAGAATATGTAAATACAGTACCCTGTAAACAATATAATAAATGAGAAAAAAAGTTCAATGTGTGCATATGTGTCAATGTGTCTCAAGCCTTTCTTGACGTCCTCTGAGTGAGGGCTATATGTATGTATTTATGTATGTACTTAATCTATGCACCACTGTTGTATAACGTTAGTACCTCCACCAATGTAAAGCACTTTGGCCAACGAGAGTTGTTTTTTAAATGTGCTATATAAATAAAAATGACTTGACTTGACTTGAAGTGACTATATACATATGCACATACATACCTACACATAAAAAACAAACAAACAATAATAGTGCAAAAAAACAATAATAGTCTTTGTAGTTCAGAGCTTATTTGAGGTTATTGTCTTTAGTAGCCGAATGGCTGTAGGGAAGAAGCTGTTGCTGAACTTGGACATTACAGTTTTCAGGCTACTGTACCTTCTTCCCGATGTCAAGGGTGAAATGAGTGTGTGGCCGGGGTGGTGTGGGTCTCTGATGATGCTGGCTGCCTTTTTGAGGCAGCAACTCCGGCAAATCCCTTAGATGGTGGGGAGGTCAAAACCCGTGATGGACTGGGCAGTGATACAGTTGTACAAGACATCGGTGAAGCCGCACTTATAGTACTGTGTTCAGTTTTAGTTACCTTGCTACAGAAAGGATGTTGTTAAGCTGGTAAGCGTGCAGGCCTTGTTGCCAGACCTTGAGGACATGAGCTATAGGGAGAGGTTGGCAGGTTAGAACTTTATTCCTTTGAGCGCAGGGGTCTGAGCGGTGATCTTATAGTGGTGTGTAAGATCAGGAGGGGAATATATAGGGTGAATTCACAGTCTATTACCCAGAGTAGGGGCATGAAGAAGTTTGTGAGAGGGGAAAGATACAATAGAAACCTGAGAGGCATTTTTTTCAGACAAAGGGTGGTGGGTTATTACATTATTGCATTATTCTTGTTACATAAGCCAACAATGTTTTCTGCCCCTTATACATTCATAGCTCCTGCCAAACTGAAACTACTTCTTCATTTTTCCAAAATAAGAACCTTAAAATATAGGCATTCAGTCAATTTATTTCATACTGAATGACGGAATCTTTCCCATCATATTCTATTCTTTTGGATTTATTTATTAGACACAGCATAGAATGTATTTATTTGTTTCAATCTGCTTCTTTACCAAGTTTACATCTGTATCCTTGGCATGTGTGACATTGAAGTTATATTTCATGCCTTGTGCGCTATTGTTCCTCAGTCGTATCAGAACCCTCTGTTAATAAACACAAAAAGCTGGAGTAACTCAGCGGGACAGGCAGCATCTCTGGAGAGAAGGAAAGGGTGACACTTTGGGCCGAGACCCTTCTTCAGACTGAGAGTCACTAGAGATATGTGGAAGGGTAAGGTGTGAAAACCACAGATCAAAGTAGACGATGATTAAAGATATGTACAATGGCACATTGTTGGCTGAGGGGAAGGTGACAACGAGGCATACAATCAGTAAAATTAATCAGGAGGACAGTGATACTAGTTGGAGAACTAGGGTGGGGGAAGGACGGAGAGAGAGGGAAAGCAAGGGTTACTTGAAGTTAGAGAAGTCAATATTCATACCGCTGGGCTGGAAGCTACTCAAGCAAAAATATGAGGTGCTGTTCCTCCAATTTGTGCTGGGCCTCACTCTGACAATGGAGGAGGCCCAGGACAGAAAGGTCAGTGTGGGAATGGGAGGGGGAGTTGAAGTGTTTAGCAACCGGGAGATCAGGTAGGTTTAGGTGGACTGAGCGGAGGTGTTCAGCGAAATGATCGCTGAGCCTGCACTTGGTCTTGCCGATATATCGGAGTCCACACTTGAAACAGCAGATGCAGTATTCAACACCTGCATCCCCCTGTTGCTATTTTCCAAGATATTGGAGCTAATACTAATGGCCCCTGTATTATAATGGATATATTATCACCTTGCATGGTTCTCCATTTTATCACGACAAGCTAGGATATGAAGGTTTGTTAATTTTATATGCAAAGATCACGGAACGTCTTTCTGAGTACAGCAGTCTAACCTCTATAGTGCTATGTCTTTGGGAGCATTCTCGCCATAAGCCTAGCTATGATGCATCTTTAGGGCGGCACGGTGGCACAGCAGTAGACTTGCCGCCTTACAGCGCTTACAGCGCCAGAGACCCGGGTTGCATCCAGTTTCCTCCGAGATCTTCGTTTTCCTCCCACACTCCAAATACATGCGGATTTGTGGGTTAATTGGCTTGATCTAAATGTAAAAATTGTCCCTGGTGTTAGTAGAATAGTCAGTGTACGAGGATCGCTGGTCGGTGCCGACCCGTATTAAGCCAATTATGTATGTAAACATATCACTTACCCACACGCAGACATTTATGTGAGCATGTACTTGCGTGGGTGGCTGTGCAAGTGAGAATGTAGTTTGCACAATTCTTCCATCTTTAGCTTTGAAAAATAGATTTATTTTTAATCACATCATTGCACTTGCACTGTTGCACTTGCTGTCAAACATTACCTGCCCAGCATAGATAAAGGGTAAAACATCCTCTGCACTGTCTCATTAAATGCTCCCTGGGTAGCATTGGAAGTGTATAGGTTTATTATAAAATTGTCCTTTATATTTTCCAATCAAGCACTCCTGGGCCAAATGCAGGCACATGGAACTAGCCTAATATCTCACTTGGGCAGCATGGACAAGGTGGAGACAGAGACAAGGTGAGCCAAAGGGCCTGCTTCTGTGCCACCCAGCTATATCAATCTCTGGGCCCTGTAGTAGGCAGAGTACTGAGGAAAGCATCCTTTACATTGCCCAAACAATCTCTCCATCAGCAAATTAAGAAATTGTGATTTGGTGATTCTTTTAAAAAATATTTCCCCCAAAATTTCAACTGTTATGTTGACGCCTATTTCCTGATTACGCGGTCATTTCATTGAGAGGTGAAATAAACTATCTGAACCCCTCTATTGGATTCCAGTATGAAATTCGCCCCCAGATACTTGCAATTCCATGAGTAAATCACTTAAATCTGTTGAATAGAATCTAGATAGAATCTTACTCATGGATAAGTGTTATTCTATATGTAAACCATGTTAGCATCCCATCTGGATTTCAAGTTTCCTTGCTCCATTGTCTGTCATTTCATACATAAACCATCCAAACCCTTCAGTTAGATTACTGCCTGTTAGTCACCCATCACTAGGGCAGCAAGGTGGCGTAACAGTAGAGCTACTGCCTTACAGCGCCAGAGACCTGGGTTCGACCCTGACTACGGGCTCTTGTCTGTACGGAGTTTGTACGTTCTCCCCGTGACCTGCGTGGGTTTTCTCCGGTTTCCTCCCACACTCCAAAGAGATACAGGTTCGTGGGCTTGGTATAAATGTAAATTGTCCCTAGTGTGTGTAGGAAAATGTAAGTGTGCGGGGATCGCTGGTTGGTGCGGACTCAGTGGGCCGAAGAGCCTGTTTCCGTGCTGTATCTAAACTAAACCATGCTAAAAATATCCATTGGCTCTAAAATATATGTGGCTTTGCTTAAACATAATGATCAAACAGGCCAGATTAATCCCTACCCAACCAAGCTACTATAGGAGTTTATGGCTCTCTAATCGATTTGGGGTCATTACAAGGTTTGTGGGATTTAGATCTCATACTTGTAACAAAGTGTTTAATGTTCAAAGGCTAAGGGGCAGTTTTAAAATTAATCAATTCCGAAATGAATTGACTAAGATGTTCTCATGAGAACAAGGTCACATCTTAATGCCCTTTACAATCATGTTTACTGTTTCTCCTCAAGTGAGCCTTGAACAAGCACAAAGATTTATTTGACGTGGTGTTGTATGAGGGGACTATCCCAATGTCAAAAAATAATTCTACTTTTAACAACAAAGAAATGATATTGGGGAAAAACAAACTCCTTTTTTATTGTTAATGTCTACCTATCAGTTATTATTTATTTTTTGAAATGTAGGGTTGCTCATTCTTAATAAGCGAGTTCGGTATTCCGACTGTGCATGCCCAGGTCATAGGTCACTGGAGATAAACATTCTCGGCAGCTGAACTGCTGCACGTATACAGACCTGCGTTTTATCTGTAGTCAGGATCAAACTGGGTCTTCGGCTCTGCAAGCGCTGTTGGATTGACACTAGTTCTTCCTTCTCCACTGGTCCATGCAGAAATCTCAGCAGTGACAATCTAATGAATCTAA
>CM075981.1:39502752-39715015 GCA_038087875.1 Malacoraja senta | reverse complement strand
GCTACAGATTTGTGATTATTGAGTAGAGCTACTACTCGTGGAAAAAAGCTGTTTTTATGTTTGACAATCTGGAGTCGCCTTCCAGAGGGAAGTGATTCAAAGAGTTTTCCCCAGGGCACTGGAGATAGAGGCAGGGACCCTTTCCCCAGGGCAGGGGAGTTATTCGCCAGGGCACTGGAGATAGCTCCCCTGCTGTTCAAAATCACGGCATGGGATCTTCTTGTGCCAGTGCAGAGGAAAGATGAGAACAGACTATAGTTTTTATCCTGAAGACTACACATCTGATTTTAGTTTTGTTTTGTTTAAAGATACAGCGCAGAAACAGGCCCTGCAGCCCACCGAGTCCGCCCCGACCAGCAATTCCCGTACACTAACACTATCCTACACACACATTTATAACAAGCCAATTTACCAACAAACCTCTATGTCTTTGGAGTGTGGGAGGAAATCGAAGATCTTGAAGACAACCCACGCAGGTCACAGGGAGAACGCACAAACCCCGTACGGCCCGCACAGTAACACTACCCTAAACACATTAGGGACAACGTTACATTTATAACCAAGCTATTTAACCTACAAACCTGTACGTATTTGGGGTGTGAGAGGAAACCGGAGATCTCAGAGAAAAACCCACGCGGTCACGTGGAGAACGTACAAACTCCGTACAGACAAGCACCTGTAGTCAGGATCGAACCCGGGTCTCTGGCGCTGTAAGGCAGTAGCTCTACCACAGCGCCACCGGGCCGCCCTGGAACAGATGGTCCACCATTTCCTTACAATGGATTGATATTGGAGAATTGCATTTAGCACATTGTTTAGCACATTACTATTTGATGGCTTTTTTTTTATAGCAGATTCCTTGAGATCTGACAAAATATAGCCCCTAAACTCTGCCACGCCAATTCCCCAATGCCAGCACTCATTTTTCAATCAGAGAGATCAGTGAGCAAACTGAAGAAATGGAAACTTCTGTTAATCCTGGCTGAATTGGACCAGCTAGGACTTCAAAATGGGGTAACACTTCAGGGTGGCTGGGAGATTTTTTATCAATTTGGAGTTGCTCTCTGCAGAGCTGGGACAAGCTTGAGAGAGGTGCCAGAGTGTCTGGAGCTTAGATACAATTTGCAAGCAAAGAATGGGAACATCTGCAAACCCTGTCAATTTGGTACAAAATGCATAGCATGGATTGGATGGCTGCAAACCAGACATACTCCTTGTAAATAATTGTAAATAATGTTGCAGAGTTTAACTTCGCCACCCTTTCTTCCCACTCTGCTTCCTGTAAGGACTCCATCTCCTACTCCCAATACCTCCGTCTACGCCGCATCTGCTCCCAGGATGAGGTGTTCCACACCAGGGCATCGGAAAAGTCCTCATTCTTCAGGGAACGGGTTCCCCTCCCCTACTATAGATGAGGCTCGCACCAGGGTCTCTTCAATACCACGTAACACTGCTCTCTCTCCCCATCCCCCCACTCGTAACAAGGGCAGAGCCCCCCTAGTCCTCACCTTTCACCCCACTAGCCATCACATACAACAAATAGTCCTCTGTCATTTTCGCCACCTCCAACGTGACCCCACCACTCGCCACATCTTCCCATCACCCCCCTGTCTGCCTTTCGCAAAGACCGCTCCCTCCGTAACTCCCTGGTCAATTCTTCCCTTCCCTCCCACACCACCCCCTCCCCGGGTACTTTTGCTTGCAACCGCAAAAGATGCTACACGTGTCACTTTACCTCCCCCCTCGACTCCATTCAAGGACCCAAGCAGTCGTTCCAGGTGCGATAGAGGTTCACCTGCACCTCCTCCAACCTCATCTATTGCATCCGCTGCTCTAGATGTCAGCTGATCTACATCGGTGAGACCAAGCGTAGGCTTGGCGATCGTTTCGCCGAACACCTCCGCTCGGTCCGCAATAACCAACCTGATCTCCCTGTGGCTCAGCACTTAACTCCCCCTCCCATTCCGAATCCGACCTTTCTGTCCTGGGCCTCCTCCATGGCCAGAGTGAGCACCACCGGAAATTGGAGGAACAGCACCTCATATTCCGCTTGGGCAGTTTGTACCCTAGCGGCATAAACATTGACTTCTCCAATTTCCGTTAGCCCTTGCTGATTCCTCCCCTTCTCAGCTCTCCCTCAGCCCTCTGGCTCCTCCTCTTCCTTTCTCGTTTCTTCTCCCCGCCCCCCCCCCCCACATCAGTCTGAAGAAGGGTTTTGGCCCGAAACGTTGCCTATTTCCTTCGCTCCATAGATGCTGCTGCACCCGCTGAGTTTCTCCAGCACTTTTGTCTACCTTTGACTTTGCCAAGTGTTGATTGGATGAGGTGTTGAGCCTTGTCTGGGTTTTCTGTAAATCTGGGTAAATGTTTCTAAGTTGGCTTCCTCTCGAAGTCCGTTTTGAATACAATGCATTGAGCTGTTGTATCATTGGGTTAGGGGAATGCCTGTTATGTATGGGGTTAATCGATATCTGTAATTGGGTTATTAAGAGACCACCCCCATGTGGTTTGGCCCCTCGAGGTCCCGGGACATATAAAGGTCCGCTACCACGAGGCTCAGCGTCGATCTTCTGGGAGAGCACTTCGGACTGCGTGAACTTCTGGACTGTCTCTGTCTGAGTGAGACCTAGAGGGCTTGAACAGGCAGTTACGAGGATTGAACCCGCGGTGGGATAGATACAGTAGTTGAACTGTGACGCGCGTTTACTAAAATAAAATTTAGTTTTTACAGAAACTAGACTGGGGGGAAAGCTTAGAAACGAGCAATTATCACTTCTATATCAATTTACTATTTTCAAAATATAAAAAAAACTTGAACTAGTTTAATAGAGCTTTATTTGTCACATATGCAACTGCAGAGTGAAATTCTTTTTGCATATATTACACCTGCAGGTGCTGTCATTTTTGGGCCATTTTTCAAAGTCCAAAGTCAGCTCGTCTGGTCATCTGTGTGTCCTGGGGGGGGGGCTCCTGCAGCCGACCTTGAAGGCGCTGGGGGCATTACCCCGGTTCACCTTCCTACCGTCAACACTCCTCACATCTGACATCTCCAGCTCCCTCCCGACCAGCGAGCCTTCGGGAGGGTTCCTGGTTGCACCTTTTATGTACTTTTTTGGACGTCCCATCTGAGAGACCCATCAGGCCATTGCCTCACCTAATCAAAACCTTTCTGCAATATGTTTATACCTACAAACCTGCACGTCTTTGGAATGTTGGAACAAACCGGGGCACCCAGAAAAAAATCCACCAGCACTTCTTGTCCTAATATCTTCTCAGGTGGCTTGAACTGCAACATGGAATCAGTTTAAGCAGCTGGATACCCCACTCTCATGAACTGGGATGGAGTATTTAACAATAATTTAGTTTCAAGTAATGCTCCAATCCATGTGGACAACATCCATCTCCCTACCATTGATCACCTTCATCACTTCCTCAAAAATCCCGATCAACTCAGTAAGACATGGCCTGCCCCCCCCCCCCCCCCGGACACTCCTCCCACCAGGATTTATTAGATTTATTTATTTACTGCTCATATTTATGTCGCTCTTCTAGGGAGATGCTAACTGCATTTCGTTGTCTCTGTACTGTACACTGCACAATGACAATAAAGTTGAATCTGAATCTGAAAGCCATGCTGACTGTCCTTAAGTAATCAATACTCTTCCAAATGGGAATGAATTCTATCATGAAAGATCCTCTCCACTCGCCCCCCTGCCACTGATGTGAGGCTCACTGGTCTATAATTCCCTGCCTTCTCTCTATTATCCTTCTCAAATAAAGGAACAACATTAGCTACTCTCCAGTCCCCCAGGACCTCACCTGTGGCTAGAGAAGATGCAAAGATCTTCGTCAAGGCTCCCACAATCTCCTCTCTCGCCTCTCTCAATTACCTGGGATAGATCCCATCATGTCCTGGGGATTTATCCACATTGCTGCTCTGCAAGACCCATAACACCTCCTCCTTCTTAATCGCAAACTGGTCTTGCCTATTAGCATTCTCCACATTGTTCCCATGTCCTTCGTGAAAATAGATGCAAAATACTTGTTTACTACCTCTCCTACATCCACAGACTCCATGCACAAATTCCCTCTTGATCCTTGAGCGGTCCTACTGCTAGCTTTGATAGAATATGTAGCGCATTGTCAAGCATTAGGCACAGTTGCTCTTGGTTAGCTTTTTATTAGAGATACAGCATTGGTACAGACCCTTCAGCCCACTAAGTTCAAGCTGGCTACCGATCATTCTTTCACATTAGTTCTATGTTATCCCACTTTCTCATCCACACTCTACACACTATGGGCAATTTTACTGATGCCAATTAACTTAGAGACCCGCACATCCATTGAGTGTAGAGGAAACCAGAGCACCCGAAGGAAACACATGTGGTCACAGGAAGAAGGTGCAAACTCCACCAAGACAGCAGCTGAAGTCAAGATTGAACCTGGCTCCCTATTGCTGCGAGATAACACTGTGCTGCCCCTAGTTTCTTGTACACAGAAAACTCCTTCCAAACTTATTTATATCATCTTTCAAAAGTATCCTAACTGGTAGCATCATGGGCTGGTGAGGCAATTCCAACCAGGCCATGAAGCTACTTGAGATCTTTGTCCCATCCCCTCCCCTGACATCAGTCTGAAGAAGGGTCTCGACCCGAAACGTCACCCATTCCTTCTCCCCAGAGATGCTGCCTGTCCCGCTGAGTTACTCCAGCATTTTGTGTCTACCTTTGATTTAAACCAGCATCTGCAGTTCTTTCCTACCCATGATGCTACCACATGCAGGAAGGAACTGCAGATGCTGGTTTACACCGAAGATAGACACAAAATGCTGAAGTAACTCAATGGGTCAGGCAGCTTCTCGGGAGAGATAAATGGGTGAAGTTTTGCGTCGAGACCCTTCTTCAGACTCTCCAGAGATACTGCCTGTCCCGCTGAGTTACTCCAGCATTTTGTGACTATCATGATGCTACCACTTGGGATAAGGGTATGCAAAAGGCTGCAGTGTAATGGACTTAGTCCAATCCATCATAGTCATTCTCATTATACATGAGGTGTTGCCTTAAGAAGGGTCACCTATCATCAAGAATCCCCACCATCGGGGTTTTGTACTCTTCTCACAGCTCCTGTCGTGCAGGAGGTACAGGATACAGATGTCTCACACCACCAGGTTCAGGAACAGCTACTTTCTTACCACTATCAGATTCTAGAGACAACCTGCACAACCTAAATACTCCTTCCTCAGCAATGGAACATTACAGGCCACCTCTTGTAATGCCACAGACATATTTTCTAATTGTGCTTTAGTGCCAATTTTGTACATTTTGCCCACTCTTTTCTCTTACCTTGATACATCAAGGGAAAGATGGTAAGTAGAGAGAGAATAGCACCCCTCAGGAAGCAAAGCTGTCAGTCAACTCAGTGTGGAACCGCAGGAGATGGGCAAGATCCCTAATGAGTATTTCTCCTCTGTTTTTACAGTGGAGAAAGACATGAGGATTGGCAACTTGGGACAGTTAATGGAAATGTCTTGTGGACAGTCCCTATAAAGGTTGAGGAGGTGCTGAACATCTTAAGGCATATAGAAGTAAATAAATCTCCTTGGCCTGATCTAAGAACACCCTGGGAAGTTAGAAGAAATTGCAGGTACCCTGGCTGAGATATAGGGCACGATCTCCCATGTACAAAATCATGGTAACTATCCCTTATCAGCCCTGTCTGTCCAAATGCATATAATCACAGAATCATCACCAGTAACTTTCTTACCACCAATGCTAGCATCAATGGTCTATGAATCAACATAGTAAGATTAAACGAGAACTTATCAGTTTGAAGTTTGATCTTTATTTTATGAGGCGTTACGATGAGGGATTACGTGAAGAAGCCCGCCAGCCCGCATGCGCGTCAACCTTCAAAGCAGCGGTGTGAAATCACAGATAACAGTTGTTGAACTGAACATAGGAAGATTCGAGAGAACTAGAACTACCAGATGACCTTTATGAGAAGAGGGTTGGGAGCGGAGGGCACGTAATCCCTCATCGTAACTCCTCATAAAATAAAGATCAAACTTCAAACTGGTAAGTTCTCGTTTAATCTTACTATTTTACTTCGGTGTCACGTGAGTGACTTCGTGAAGATTTTAAAGCTCTGTGATTTCAGGCCGTGAACACAAGTCCACACGTCACAACGGCCTCAGTTGACCAAGGATGAGTGGGATTTAAAAAATGCATTCAGACATGACATAGATTAAAACATGCTGATGCTATTTAATGAACGAATGATAATAATAGTGACGCCACTCATCCGGGAGGAAATTATAAAATAGAATCCAAATTATAGTTGGCAAATATCCCTGGTCTGGCAATGGGTTTGTTATAAAATGTTTGGAAGATCGCTCGTATGACCATCCTGCAGCCGCTAGGATGTGGTCCAGCGGAACTTCCATAACCCTTGCTGCTGATGTTGTTACAGCGCGCTGGTGGAGTGAGATTTGAAAACATCAGTGTCCACTCCTGCACAAGCCAAACCCGTTTTAACCACCTGGAGATGGTCTGAACTGATACCTTCTTATGAGTTTTTTTGTAACTAACAAACATTGCTAGTTCAGAGCCTCTAAGGCTCTAGGTGACCTTAATGTACTGTTGTAGATGTGTTACCACACACAACCGAGGTCCATGGGGTATGCCATGAAAACTAGTTTGAGACCTGATGCCCCTGGTCTGCTCTGGTTAACTAAATCATAAACATAAAATATTATATTATTTGCAGATGTAACCATCCTGTCCAGTCGCAATTTATGTAGTGACTGGACCCGTTGCGCTGAGACCAGCGCCAGAGCATAACTACCTTATGAGAGCCGGGCCAAAGATAAGGATGTAGCTGGAGCCCCCTGGTGAAGTAGTGTTAACATAATGTCAATATCCCATACTTCCGTGTACCTGGGCCTGGGAGAATTTGTGTTAAAGATATCCTTTATAAATCTGGATATCAGAGGGTGAGACCCGACAGAGTGGGTCCCGCTCGCTGCAGCAAATATGATGAGAAGGCACGTTTGGCACAGTTAATGGCATTATAACTTAATTTATTGTCAAAGACCCATTTGAAAATGAACTCCAAGATGTCAATTATCTGTGCCATATTATATGTAACATTAGCATTTAAACAAAACACTTCCCATCTCCTGATGAGGAAATGTACTGCTTTTTTGGTGCTATCCCTGCACTCTGCAGTGAGCACGTACATGGATCGGTCTGACAACTCGAGCCGCAGGAACGGTCTTCTCAGAGTCTGCAAGACAATGAATTAATTTTATCATGCAGAAGATGGTTTCCCGAGTCACGGGCTGAACCAGCAAATTTTGTGCTTAGAATAACCATATAAGGTTCTATTATCATTCCCAACATTAGCGGGAACCATGGCTGCATAGGCCAGTCAGGCAGCATGAAAATGCCTGAAGCGGGATCTTGCTGGATTTTTTGCAAGACACGATGAGGCAAAATGGAGGAAAGACATAAAAGAACATTCCTCCCCAGTGTAGCGAGAATGCATTTATCGCCACTGTTATGCCACATATTTTTGCAACTGGTGATTGAGCCTGGATGCAAACATATTGATATTCGGTGTTCCATCGAGCCACAATGTCATTAAATACTTTGTGATCCAACATCCATTCTGTGTTGTCATTGATTTTATGTGATGATACACCAGCGCCAAATGAGGTTAGGTAAATTATCACAGGATACTTTGACTTGATTGCACCCATGTGATTAACATATGCCACCACCATAGTGTATCAACTTGGAGTTGAGCATGCAGAATATGCATATTCGCACAATAAACCTTTAACCCATAGAATACACCTAGTGTCTATAGGTAGTTGATACCATATAACTGAAGTATTGGTAACTCATGCAAATCCCATCCGCCTCCGTAACTAGAGATGGTATTCATAATTTTCCATCTTTAAATACTAGCATCAGTTTGTAATATAACTGAAGATTTACTAACCTAAAGTTACTGGAGCAATGCTGAATACTGTTCGTCCACAATTGTGACTTTGATAGCTTCAGCTGGTAATAGCATAGGTCTGTTAATAATGACCTACATGGTACTTGAGAGGTTACTCCTTTGCACGTTGTAAGTTCTGATAATGCAAAGGCCCAAATTGCATAGCTGAAACACAGCCACTATATTGCCAATTAAACTTGATGAATAGAAGGCTGCTTCATAACAACAAGGATGTTACAGGCTTCTATTAATTCCAATCTCTTGCCCCAGGGTGGAGTCACAGACAAATTAATAGAGTTAAAGGTAAATCCCAATAATCAATAACTCTAGTTGGTATCAACTTAAATTTAACTGGGTGGATGAGAAACCCCAATTTCTCCAATATAGTTTGCGGCTGAAACAGTTAATTTTAGCAAAATACAGCGTTTAGAATATCATCCAGCTGGCCATAGCAAGTGTTTTGAGCTCTGAGCAGCCCAAGCTCCGGTTTTAGTAATTTGGTAAATAACCTGGGAGCTGAAGTTTAGCCCATTTTGCAACGCTTTAACTGTTATCATTGCCCCATGCAGCTAAATTTCAAATATCTCTGGTGGTCCCTGTGAACGAGAACTGAATAGCATGTATCTTTCAGATCGATGCATGCCATAAAGATCCTACGGAAATCAGTTGTTAGACAGTAACGGAGTTTCCTATGCTGAAAAGTCTATACTGCACATGCGAGTTAAATCAAAGATGAACCGACATCCTCCATCTTTCATAATGATCAGGCCACGCCTGCCATAATTCTGAGCCTGCCTCGAAAGACAACTCTGGTCATATTTCCAAGCCTGTCTCGAAAGGCAATCCTGGCCATAATACTGAGCCTGCCTCGAAAGACAACTCTGGCCACAATTCCAAGCCTGCTTGGAACCCTTGTATACTGTGCAGTATAAACTAATCTCATGTTATCATTTTAGTTTATAAACGGATCTGAATCTCATGTTATCATTGTCATTTGTACAAAAAACAAGTGTAAATATTACCAACTTGTAAATGGTCCACATACCCCTTGTTTCGGAAAGAACCAGACCCACCTACCTCCATGGTTAACGGTGGTCTTATGGTAAGCCCAAAGGCCCCTGATGCAGGTTCTGTTTCCGTCCTCAGGTCCTATTTCCGTCCTTAACTTGGAGGATAGAACTGCTGGGGTGCGTGGATTGCACATTTTACCTGAGGGCCGGCTTGGGTCTTGGCCTGAAAGACCTCTGCCCAGAGAATCAGCTTTCAAGCTGCCAACAGCTCCAGTGAACCGCTTACTGCCGATGGAGGCGTAGGGGTGTTGTCGCCGAAACAGTGAGGCTTTTGCTTGTCAGAGGTACCTTGACTGGTCCGACAGCTTTGCTTCCTCATTCAGGCTTCTTACCTGTTTGGCTAGGTCTTCTCCGAGGAGAAGATTCGGCGGCTGGACATTGCTGGCCTCGCCATTCATAATCTCCCCAGATAGCGCTGTTCACTGCCGGCACTATAGGAATGCACAATTTACAGGTGTATGTTCCTGTAATGATGTGACATGAGGTCACTGATGCTTACCAAGCTTGTAACGTGAGGGGAAACTCTGGCCCCCTCCCCGGGTTTTCTGCCAAAGGCTGGAAGCCAACTTTTCCTGTAGCGGCTCCTTCGTTTGCGAGGATATCGCAACCCATGATGCCATGACAGATAATTCTTGAACCTCACGCATGTACTCCAGTATGTTTCACGGACATACTTCCGAGTTTGGAGTCAGTCACACTCTGACCCCTCGCACTCCCCTCCACAGAGAGGGAGATTTGTAAGCAGCCCTGAAACAGGTGCTGCTGCCGGTCCCCAACGAGACCTGCGCTGAAATGGACCATATCAGGATGGAGCATCACCTCAGTGGGATGAACGCCCTGCGGACGCATCCATGCTCCACCTGGGTAAAACGTCCGAGAACGTACCCATGGAGCGGAACCCTCCTGGCCTGACTTGTCCCAGTCCAGGCCTCTCAGACTCCGTAGCTGCACACCCTCTCGGGGCTGCCGAGTCTGAAGTCGCTGACTGCACTGTCAGCGACTCGGGTAGCGAACCTGACCGCCACCGGCTCCCGCACTCCCGCGGTCCATAGCCGGGTTTAGCTGCGGTCTCCGTAGCCGGGTTTGCCCGAAACGAGATTCTCCGCGGTCTCCGTAGCCGGGTTTACCTGCGCTCTCCGTAGCCGGGATTCCTCCGAGCAGGCTTTCCCCGCGGTCTCCGCAGCCGGGATTCTCCCGAGCTGGATTTCCCTGCAGTCTCCGTAGCTTGGTTTCCTCCACAGGATTTCGCCCCGGATTGTCATCCAGCAGGACCCCTGTAAAGAGCTTCCTGCAGGCAAAATCACAACCTGAGAGTAAGTTCAAAACTTACCAGCAGGATTTACTTACCGCTGGAGGAGCGACGCGCCTGCCAGCCAGTTTTGCACCATGCGTCGACGTATTGACGTGACTTCGAAGTAAAATAGACATGGGTGAGGTGCCAGAAGACTGAAGGTGTTTAATTTAGTGCTTGTATTTAAGAAGAATTGCAAGGAAAAGCCTGTGAAGTATAGACCATTGATCCTAGCATTGGTGGTAAGAAAGTTACTGGTGATGATTCTGAGTGATATATGCATTTGGACAGACAGGGCTGATTAGGGATAGTTAGCATGATTTTGCACGAGGGAGATCATGGCTTATGAATCAGAGTTTTTTGAAGAAGTAACCAAAAAGATTGATGAGGGCAAAGCTGGCGGTATCATAAATAGCGAAGATGATTATCAATAATTGCAGCGATCAGTTAGGCAAGTTGGCTGAGGAATGGTTAATGCGGCAGGCACTAGAACACCATTTAAAAGGCATTTAGACGGGAACATGGATAGGAAAGGAGGTTGTCCAGAGACGCCTGTCTCACCGTTGCGGAACCAGGAACCCACTGGGAGAGGGAATACAACTAGCCCACCCTGTGGACCAGAGAGGAGCAGAGGGCCGGTGAGCAGAGCGGCTGCAGGAGGCAGTGCAGTGCACCTCGATGGTGCAGTGGGCCGCTGGGGGCCCGGCATCAGCCTGGGGCTCGGCTGCATCCGGCTGCGATCCGAAAGGCCGAGCACCTGGATCGGACACGGCCTGCAGGTGCACGGAGCAGTGGAGCACACAACAACTGGGACTTGACATTGGCGCCAAATCTGGTGAATCTGTATACTGTTCCATCGGGTGGCGCCACCGCAGTGGCTGCCTCGCCAGCAGCTCGTTAGTCCTTTCACCCTTTTCGTTATTTTTAGTGTGTCAAAATGTATGTTTTAATGTTTCACAGTACATCTTGTGTGGGGGGTGGTGGGGGGGAATAGGGGGAAACCATTTTTCAGTCACTTACCTGGAGGGAGATGCGTCTTTTCTCCGTGTCGCATCTTCGCAACTTCTCCCCCCTCGCGGCCTACCAACTGGATTGGCGCAGCCTTTCCTACTGGAGACTGGCCCAGAGCTTCAGCAGTGGGTGCAGTGCTGAATTACCATCGCTGAGCGGGGCGATCCCTTGCCAGGGTCCGCCAGTGTTGAAACTCCGGAGTGTTGGAGCCGGCTGACTTTAACACCGTGCAGCTGTGGTCTGCGGAGCTTGTAGCCGCGGGCGCGGCACTGACTTTAACATCGCGTAGCGGGGCGATCCCTTGCCGAGGATCACCAGTGTTGGAGCTCCGTCCTGCTCGGCCTGTGGACTTCAGAAGCCGCGGTCTCCGGTAAGAAGCGTGCCGATTCGGAAACTCCAAGACACAGAGAGTGTTCCGATTCGTTCCGACGCCGGGGTTTCGATCATCCCGGCGAGAGGGCCTGTACATCGGGCCGTCCGTAGTGGCGACTGTGGAGGGTTCAAAGGCCCCGACCACGGTTGAACAAAGGAGAAGATAGTATCAAAACAAAAGATGAAGCTTACAAATTAGCCAGAAAAAGCAGGCTACCAGAGGACTGGGAGAAATTCAGAGTCCAGCAGAGGAGGACAAAGGGCTTAGTTAGGAAAGGGAAAATAGATTATGAAAGAAAACTGGCAGGGAACATAAAAACAGACTGCAAGAGTTTTTATAGACATGAGAAGAGAAAGAGATTAGTTAAAACAAATGTAGGTCCCTTGCAGTCAGAAACAGGAGAATTGATCATGGGGAACAAGGACATGGCAGACCAATTGAATAACTACTTTGGTTCTGTCTTCACTGAGGAAGACATAAATAATCTGCCGGAAATAGCAGGGTCAAATGAGGTGGGGGAACTGAGTGAAATCCAGGTTAGCCGGGAAGTGGTGTTAGGTAAATTGAATGGATTAAAGGCCGTTAAATCCCCAGGGCCAGATAGGCTGCATCCCATAGTACTTAAGGAAGTAGCCCCAGAAATAGTGGATGCATTAGTGATAATTTTTCAAAACTCCTTAGATTCTGGAGTAGTTCTTGAGGATTGGAGGGTAGCTAATGTAACCCCACTTTTTAAAAAGGGAGAGAGAAAGAAAATGGGGAATTACAGACCAGTTAGTCTAACATCGGTAGTGGGGAAACTGCTAGTCAGTTATAAAAGATGGGATAGCAGCACATTTGGAAAGTGGTGAAATCATTGGACAAAGTCAGCATGGATTTACGAAAGGTAAATCATGTCTGACGAAACTTATAGAATATTTCGAGGATGTAACTAGTAGAGTGGATAAGGGAGAACCAGTGGATGTGTTATATCTGGACTTTCAGAAGGCTTTCGACAAGGTCCCTCATAAGAGATTAGTATACAAACTTAAAGCACACGGTATTGGGGGTTCAGTATTGATGTGGATAGTGAACTGGCTGGGAAACAGGAAGCAGTGGGAGTAAACGGGTCCTTTTCAGAATGGCAGGCAGTGACTCGTGGGGTACCGCAAGGCTCAGTGCTGGGACCCCAGTTATTTACAATAAATATTAATGATTTGGACGAGGGAATTGAATGCAACATCGCCAAGTTTGCGGATAACACGAAGCTGGGGGGCAGTGTTAGCTGTGAGGAGGATGCTAGGAGGCTGCAAGGTGACTTGGATAGGCTGGGTGAGTGGCCAAATGCATGGCAGATGCAGTTTAATGTGGATAAATGTGAGGTTATCCACTTTGGTTTAAAAAACAGGAAAGTATTATCTAAATTATTAGACTATTATCTAAATGGTGGCCGATTAGGAAAAGGGGAGATGCAACGAGACCTGGGTGTCATGGTACACCAGTCATTGAAAGTAGGCATGCAGGTGCAGCAGGCAGTGAAGAAAGCGAATGGTATGTTAGCATTCATAGCAAAAGGATTTGAGTATAGGAGCAGGGAGGTTCTACTGCAGTTGTACAGGGTCTTGGTGAGACCACACCTGGAGTATTGCGTACAGTTTTGGTTTCCAAATCTGAGGAAAGACATTCTTGCCATAGAGGGAGTACAGAGAAGGTTCACCAGACTGATTCCTGGGATGTCAGGACTTTCATATGAAGAAAGACTGGATAGACTCGGCTGGTACTCGCTAGAATTTAGAAGATTGATCGGGGATCTTATAGAAACTTACAAAATTCTTAAGGGGTTGGACAGGCTAGATGCAGAAAGATTGTTCCCGATGTTGGGGAAGTCCAGGACAAGGGGTCACAGTTTAAGGATAAAGAGGAAATCCTTTAGAACCGAGATGAGAAAAACATTTTCCACACAGAGAGTGGTGAATCTCTGGAACTCTCTGCCACAGAAGGTAGTTGAGGCCAGTTCATTGGCTATATTTAAGACGGAGTTAGATGTGGCCCTTGTGGCTAAAGAGATCAGGGGGTATGGAGATAAGGCAGGTACGGGATACTGAGTTGGATGATCAGCCATGATCATATTGAATGGCGGTGCAGGCTCGAATTGCCGAATGGCCTACTCCAGCACCTATTTTCTATGTTTCTATGTTTCTAAGATGTCTGAACTTTATTGCCTTCCATCATAGTGTGAAACATTGACGGCAGTCTCTTCCTACAGCCCGTTTGTTTTTCAATCTTTTTTTAATTTTTAGTCAGTTTAAAGTCTGTTTTGGGGGAATCTTTAACTTTTCTATGTGGGAGAGGGGGGTAGGGTAAGGGGGAAACTGTCTCCCAGGCGCTTCCTGGCGGGGACGCGACTGTTCTCCGAGTCGCGTCCTCGCCCCGCTCCTCGTGGCCTACCACCTGGATTGGCGCAGCCTTTCCTGCCGGGGACCAGGAACCGGACCAGAGCTACAACAGCGGCGGCGCAGCTCTGAATTCATCGCGGAGCGGGCGATGCCGACCTGGATCGCCGGTTGGAGCTCCGGTGCGTTGGGCCACAGCTCCAACATCGCTGATCTGCAGTTTGGGAGAGCTGCCAGCGGGGGCGGCGCTGAACAACATCGCGGTGTCCTGGGGCCCTTTGCCGAGGGCTGCCAGCATAGCATCTCCGCCCAGCGCGGCCTGCGGACTTTGGGAGCTGCGGCCTCCGGTAGGAGGTGCCCGACTCGGATGTCCAGGCCGCTGAGGAGGTCCTCCAGTCCCGACGTCGGACGTACATCACCCCGGCGAGCGGGCCTGAACATCGGGCCGCCCGTAGCGGCGACTGCGGTGGGCTCGGGGAGGCCCCGACCACGGGTGAACATCAGGAATATCAGAGGAAGATGACTGACTTTGGTGCCTTCCCTCACAGTGGGAAACTTTGATTCTGCTGTGTGGTGATGTTTTATGTTGAACTCTATCGTGTGTTGTGTTCTTTATTTTTATTGTATGGCTGTATGGTGATCACATTTCACTGTGCCAACTGGCACATGGGACAAATAAATGTATCTTGTATCTTGTATTCTGCTGTGGTGAATGTTTATGTTAAACTCTATTGTGTATTGTGTTCTTTTTATTCGTATGGCTGTATGGTAACTCAAATGTCACTGTACCAATTGGTGCATGTGACAATAAATCTGAACTTGAACTTGAACTTGAACTGTCTGAGTGTCCAAACACAATGCCGGAGTAACTCAGTGGGACAGGCAGCATCTCTAGAGAGAAGGAATGGGTGAAGTTTCGGGTCGAGACAAACTACACTGTTATCCAACACCAGATCCACGCCCGCAACAAACGCTTTCTTTCCTACCTGGACTCCACAAAGGATAGCAAAATCTCCTCCTGTCTCAGTGTACTACTGCGATACACTTGCACTGTATCTAGGATGCTTATCTAAGATGTATCTGAGTGTTTATGTATCGTGATACCCGTACTGATCTGTATACAACAATGAATTTCACTGTACCTTGGCACACGTGACAATAAAGTACCATTCAACCATTGAAAGATTTAGACAGACATGGACCTAACATGAACAGGTGGGACGTGTAGATGGAGCATCTTGGTTGGCATGGGCAAGTTGTGCCAAAGGGCCTGTTTCCAACCAGACTCTGTCTCATATAATCTATGTATAAATTATGTGTGATTATGATCTGTGCATTGTCTAAATCTACATACCTATGATGCTGCTGCATGCAAGATTTCAATTGTTTCTGTATCTTACAGTGTTTGTTCTATGACAATAAATTTGACTGAAGTATGCTATCCTTCTATTCCTTTCTCCTGCAAATGTCTGTAGAAATGTCATGGCGGCGCTGAGCTGCTCTGACTGAATGTTTCTGGTCATCAATTGGAGGCGGGGGGTTGGCATCCCACTTCTGACACCATGTAAATGACCCAGTCATTCTCACAACATGGTACAACAGAGTTTTATTAAAGATCACTTACAGTACACTTCAGTACGTTGTTGTAGCTGTGTAGTGACGATTAGACTAGCAGCACCAGCTGGGTTAGGATAATATAAAACATGTAGTAGGCGGAGCTTCTAATAATAAGCACTACTAGTGGTTAGTGTGAAGTAACCAATCTACAGCTGTCTTATAGCGAATGCAGCGCCAGAGACCTGGGTTTGATCCCGACTACAGGTGCTTGTCTGTACTGAGTTTGTACGTTCTCCCCACGTGAGTTTTCTCTAAGATCTTCGGTATCCTCCCACATTCCAAAGACGTACAGGTTTGTAAGTTAATTGGCTTGGTAAATGTAAAAATTGTCCCTAGTGTGTGTAGGATAGTGTTAATGTGCGGGGATCGCTGGTCGGCGCGGACCCAGTGGGCCGAAGAGCCTGTTTCCACGCTGTATCTCTAAACTAAACTAACATTACCTTTTATATCACCCATCCCAATCAATGCAATTGTTATTTGTGATTTTATTTCACGTTCTAGTCGTACTTTGGGTAAGATGTTTCTTTTGAATCCTTTCTTTATAGCTGCTAATGTTGATGTCCTCCCACAAGTGACAACATCCCTGCTATCATTCTATTGAACCCGGTTATTGTGTTCTGCAGGACACTGGGGAGGAGTACAATTTCAGCTAAATCTCTCTCACGAGCAGCAAATGGGATCGCTGAATGATGGGATGAGCATCAAGCTGACAGCTAACTCACTAAAGTGATGTTGGCTGACTTGCCAGTGTGAAGCTTTTAAAGTACAGTGGATGACAAAGACTAAACCGTGTCTAACCTGAGCTAACCAGCTTAATTTCCAAATATGGGCATTCTCCAGCTCTTCCTGAGTAAGCAACTAGTTTGGATTCTGCTGCTGTCTCTTTCATAAAAACATAGAAAATAGGTGCAGGAGGAGGCCATTTGGCCCTTCGAGCCTGCACCGCCATTCATTGTGATCATGGCTGATCACCCACAATCAGTAACCCGTGCCTGCCTTCTCCCCATATCCCTTGATTCCACTAGCCCCAGAGCTCTATCTAACTCTCTTTTAAATTTATCCAGTGAATTGGCCTCTAATGCCTTCTGTGGCAGAGAATTCCACAAATTCACCACTCTCTGGGTGAAAATGTTTTTTCTCATCTCAGTTTTAAATGGCCTCCCCTTTATTCTTAGAAAAGGTAAGCATTGCTTTTCTAGCATTGGTAGCGTTGCTATTCCAACTGTCTTCCATAACCCCATACCATTCATCCTCAAACCTAGAATCACAAGCACTATTAATCAGTCTGAAGAAGGGTCTCGACCCAAAACGTCGCCTATTTCCTTCGCTCCATAGATGCTGCCTCACCCGCTGAGTTTCTCCAGCCTTTTTGTCTACCTTCGATTTTCCAGCTTCTGCAGTTCCTTCTTAAGCACTATTAAAATGTTCAGTGATCAATGGGCATGACAGAAATTTCAGATAATTTGCAAGAAAACCACGGTTGTGTTGGGATGGGAAGTGATCATGGAAGGATTGGAACTGGGGTTAAATGATGGTTCTTTTTTAATATGTAGGAAGGAACTGCAGATGCACTGAAGATAGACACAAAATGCTGGAGTAACTCAGGCAGCATCTCTGGATGGAAGGAATGGGTGAGGTTTCGGGTCGAGACCCTTCCTCAGACGATGAGGAGTTGTTATGATCTAGAACACACTGCCTGAAAGGACAATGTAAGCAGATCCAATAATAACTTTGAAAGGGATTAAATATTTAAAAGTAATTGCCATGTAGGACTACAGGGAAAGGACAGGGGAATAGTCTCTTTCCAAGCACTGGAACATAAATAAATAGAAGCATAAATAGGCCGTTCAGCCCCTCATTCTTCTTGCTCATATGTTCGTGCTCATAATTGATAGGAGCAGAATTAGGCTATTTGCCCATCAAATCTCCTCTGCCACTCAATCATGGCTGATCTATCTTTCCCTCTCAACCCCATTCTTCTGCCTTCTCTGCATAACCCCTGACATCCATACTGATCAAGAATCTATCCATCTCTGCCTTAAAAATATCCATTGACTTGCCCTCCACAGCCTTCTGTGACCCTGAATTCCACAGATTCACCACCCTCTGACTAAAGAAATCCCTCCTCATCTCCTTCCTAAAGGAACGTCCTTTACTTCCGAGGCTGTGACCTCTGGTCCTAGATTCCCTCACTAGTGGAAACATCCTCTCCACATCCACTCTATCCAAGCCCTCATCCTTCTAAACTCCAGCGAGTAGAGGCCCAGCCGTCAAACGCTCATCATATATTAACCCACTCATTTCTGGGATTATTCTCGTAAGCCTCCTCTGGACCCTCTCCAGCGCCAGCACATCCTTCCTAAGATAAGGGGGCCCATCACCAAGATCATGGCTGATCTTTTAGTTCAATATTATTTTCCTGTTTAGGAGCATGAACAGAACAGGATCAATGAACTTTCATGCTGCATCAGTATAAGAATATATGATTCTTACTCTCTGTTTAACAGTGAACTGCCCAACCTGAGCATTCTCATTTTATTGCACTACTTGTTAGACCAAATGCTAACATCATAGACCGAATGCTAACCAAATGTTTTCTGAGGCCACAGTGAATTCTCACCCAGCCCGGCAGAACAGACTGATTTAAGCTCATTCCTATTCATTGGCTGCCATCCACAACTATTACAAGTCAATGCGCACAGATTTGGGAAAAAATATTAAAATATCTCTCTCCAATTTTCAACATACTATACAGAGCAGAAATCTATTTGAAGATCTCATTAATCTTGAAGTAGAACTGTTGAAATCCAATGTAATATTTATGTTTGTATCAGCTATGCAATTTTTGTGCAAATTACCCAATTACCAGATTTGTATGATTTTATACAGAAGTGCTGTTCACCCTTTAAATCTGAAACCTGCTTTTGTACAAGGCTTTCCATTTCAAAAGAGATTTGATGCAGGCAATTCTAGAAATGCTTGGTATCTTTTAGGGGCTGTCCCACTTGGGCGACCTAATTGGCAAGTTTAAAAGCGTTTAGGAGAGTTTGATAAAATGACATGTTGAAGACCTCCTTCGACTATGTAGAAGACGTCCTTCGACCTCCTTCGACAATGTTGAAGACCAGCTACGACTAGCTACGACTAACTTCGGGAAGATTGGACAACGAATAGTGGAGAGTGAAGACGACCTCCTTCGATCTCCTTCGACCTCCCTTCGACCTCTCTTCGACTATGGTGAAGACTGTTTACGACTACCTTCGACTACCTTCGACTACCCTCGGTTACCTATGACTAACATGCCGACCTACTACGACCTACTACGAGTAAACCTACGAGTTAAAAAAGTATCGATTTTTTCCATGGCGACCCTATTTTACTCGTGGGCATTTTTTAACATATTGAAAAAAAAGCCGTGACCTAGCTGAGGCCTCAAGTACGCAGAGACTACACTCGAGCATGAAGGAGAGTTACGAAGACCTCCTACGACCTCGTGTTGACCATGCTACGAGTATGAGTCGAAGGCAAACTCGCCAGAACTCGCGGATTAGGTCGCCCAAGTGGGACAGGCCCTTTTATATACATCTGTTAATAATAGATTCAAAGTGCAATACAACATTCTAAGTTATGTGGCTCATCATTCTTCTCCCAACCCATCCGGTCGGCCTAACTAACCCGGTTCTCTCCTCTGTAGCCCAGCAAATTCATCCCTAAGTATTTATTGATTGCGAATTAGTGGCAAAGCCCCATAACATAAATACCTTCATATCCAGCATTTTTCCCTGGAAATTGTGAAATTACTTGCTGAGTAGATCTCTCAAGAGTTGACACATGCATGATGGACTATAGGACCTCCCTCAGGACAGGCAGCATCTCTGGAGAGAAGGAATGGGCGACGTTTCGGGTCAAGAACCTTCTTCAGACTGAAAGTTGCGGGAAAGGGAAACGAGAGATATGGGAGCAGTGAGAGAGAGTGTTGCAGAACCCTCGTCAGAGAGAGGAGGAGAAAGTCTTCAAAGTAGACATACCTTGAGGAGATTTCACAGTGGAGCTTACTCCAGCTTTTTGTGACTATCTTCGGTTTAAACCAGCATCTGCAGTTCCTTCCTACATAAGACCACCTTCTGCGGTTTGTTGAGATAATGAGCTGGTAGCCACAAACTATTACTAAAACATTCCCTGGCTCCTATCCTCACTGTTCTACCTCATCCTCAGCAGTTTTTCGACTTTAAGCTCACCCTTTTGCCAGTGCTGGTGCACGGACAGGAATTCAGATTTTTGGACCATTGGGATCATTCTGGGGCAGAGGTGACCTGTACAAGAGGGATGGGTTGCACCTGAAGTGGAGAAGCACCAATATCCTTGCAGGGAGGTATGCTAGTGCCACTCAGGAGGGTTTAAACTAGACTGGCAGGGGGGTTGGAACTGCAGCAGCAGCTCAGCAAATGGAAGGGCCGGTGAGATTGTGGAGGTTATGATAAGTAAGTCACGAAGGAAGGACAATCAGAGAGAGGTTTATGAAAATTATGGATAATGAAGGGCTGAAGCGATTTACTTCAATTCATGGAGTGTAGTGGGTAAAACTGATGAACTCTGAGCCTGGATCAGTGCTTGGAATTATTTTTTGATTAATATTTTTATTAGAAGCAAACATATTATAAGGTATGGTAACATATTATAATAGAAATAAAAGCTTTTCATATACATCAATCATACATTATTAAAATTGTCAATTGTCGATTAATTCTGCTTCTAATGTTTTTTTAATATAGATAGAAAAAGAAAGATAGAAAAAAAAAGCATTACAAATACCATGAGAAAAAATTTAAAAAAAGGTGGAATGAACTACTTATAATACGTCTTTGGAGATAAGTTCGTAGGTTATGAAATATATTTTTACATCTAATCCTGAGTTCAAACTTTAGTTGGGTTTTCGTGCTTGGCCCATCTATCCCTTCAAATAGTTAATGAATGGAGCCCATATTTTAACAAAAAGTTCTTGTTTGTCCATTAAGACAAGTCTAATACTTTCTAGGTGTAGGGTCTCCGACATTTCCACAATCCACATTTTAATTGTGGGGGTTATAGGACCTTTCCAAAATTTTAATATTAATTTTTTCCCTGTTATTATACTGTAGTCAAGGAAGTTTCTTTGGTTTGTTGTGAGTGTTACACTTTGTTCTGATATCCCAAGTATTATTAATTTTGAGTCTGGATCCAATTTTGTATTAACAACTTCAGAAATTATTTCAAAAATATCAATCCAGAAGTTTTTTTATTTTTATACAATTGGCAAAAGTATGTGTTAAATTGGCCTCTAGATGTAAGCATTTATCACAGATAGAAGAAATATGTGGGAAGATTCTATTTAGTTTTACTTTGGAATAATGTAATCTGTGTAAGACTTTAAATTGTATTAAAGCATGTCTGGCATTTAACGAGCATTGATGTATATGTTGTAAACTTTCGTCCCAAATGTCTTTCGTTATAGAATATAACAACAATTACAGCAATTACAGCACGGAAACAGGCCCTCGACCCTTCTAGTCCGTGCCGAACACGTATTCTCCCCTAGTCCCATATACCTGCGCTCAGACCATAACCCTCCATTCCTTTCCCGTCCATATAACTATCCAATTTATTTTTAAATGATAAAAACGAACCTGCCTCCACCACCTTCACTGGAAGCTCATTCCACACAGCCACCACTCTCTGAGTAAAGAAGTTCCCCCTCATGTTACCCCTAAACTTCTGTCCCTTAATTCTGAAGTCATGTCCCCTTGTTTGAATCTTCCCTACTCTCAATGGGAAAAGCTTATCCACGTCAACTCTGTCTATCCCTCTCATCATTTTAAAGACCTCTATCAAGTCCCCCCTTAACCTTCTGTGCTCCAAAGAATAAAGCCCTAACTTGTTCAACCTTTCTCTGTAACTTAGTTGTTGAAACCCAGGCAACATTCTAGTAAATCTCCTCTGTACTCTCTCTATTTTGTTGACATCCTTCCTATAATTAGCCGACCAAAATTATACACCATACTCCAGAATTGGCCTCACCAATGCCTTGTACAATTTTAACATTACATCCCAACTTCTATACTCAATGCTCAGATTTATAAAAGCCAGCACACCAAAAGCTTTCTTTACCACCCTATCTACATGAGATTCCACTTTCAGGGAACTGTGCACAGTTATTCCAAGATCCCTCTGTTCACCTGCATTCTTCAATTCCCTACCATTTACCATGTACGTCCTATTTTGATTTGTCCTGCCAAGATGTAGCACCTCACACTTATCAGCATTAAACTCCATCTGCCATCTTTCAGCCCACTCTTCCAACTGGCATAAATCTCTCTGTAGACTTTGAAAATCTACTTCATTATCCACAGCCCCACCTATCTTAGTATCATCTGCATACTTACTAATCCAATTTACCACACCATCATCCAGATCATTGATGTACATGACAAACAACAGTGGACCCAACACAGATCCCTGTGGCACCCCACTAGTCACTGGCCTCCAACCTGACAAACAACCATCCACCATTACTCTCTGGCATCTCCCATTCAGCCACTGTTGAATCCATCTTGCTACTCCACCATTAATACCCAACCATTGAACCTTCTTAACCAACCTTCCATGAGGAACCTTGTCAAAGGCCTTACTGAAGTCCATATATACAACATCCACGGCTTTACCCTCATCAATTTCCCGAGTAACCTCTTCAAAAAATTCAAGAAGATTAGTCAAACATGACCTTCCAGGCACAAATCCATGTTGACTGTTCCTAATCAGCCCCTCTTTATCCAGATGCTTATATATATTATCTCTAAGTATCCTTTCCATTAATTTGCCCACCACTGACGTCAAACTAACAGGTCTATAATTGCTAGGTTTACTCTTAGACCCCTTTTTAAACAATGGAACAACATGCGCAGTACGCCAATCCTCCGGCACTATTGCCGTTTCCAATGACATTTGAAATATTTCTGTCATAGCCCCTGCTATTTCTACACTAACTTCCCTCAATGTCCTAAGGAATATCCTGTCCGGACCTGGAGACTTATCCACTTTTATATTTCTCAAAAGTGTCAGTACTTCCTCTTCTTTGAATCTCATAGTTTCCATAGCTACTCTACTTGTTTCCCTTACCTCACATAATTCAATATCCTTCTCCTTGGTGAATACCGAAGAAAAGAAATTGTTCAATATCTCCCCCATCTCTTTTGGCTCTGCAGATACCTGTCCACTCTGACTCTCTAATGGACCAATTTTATCCCTCGTTATCCTTTTGCTATTAATATAGCTGTAGAAACCCTTTGGATTTACTTTCACCTAATTTGCCAAAGCAACCTCATATCTTCTTTTAGCTTTTCTAATTTCTTTCTTAACTCATTTTCCCATGTGTGTCTATATAGTTCCATCGGTGGTACCTCATTGTTTAAAAGGGTGTTATAAATATAAGCTATTAATTTTTCAGTGTTAGGATGCTTATTCAAACATTCATCAAGAATTTCTGGTTCCCTAGTCCTATATACTTGTGTATTAGATTTAACATAATCCCTAATTTGTAGATATCTAAAAAAAATATTTGAGTGCAGTCCATGATTCTGTTGTAGCTCTTGGAATGTCAAAAACATGCCTTCCCTATAAAGATGTCCTAGTGCTTGGAATTATGATAGCCATTATAAAAACTTGGTTGCGAGAGGGACAAAACTGGCAGCTCAATGTGCCTGAGTATTGATCTTTCAGATGAGATAGAAAGGGAGGTTAAAGAGGAGGAGTTGCTTTACTAATCAGGGAGAATGTCAAGTCAGTGCTCAGAGGGCACTTTAACTATCCCAATATTGACTTGGAATTACTCAGGGTAAGAGGTAGGCGGGGCAGAATTTGTTAGGTGTGTCCAAGAAAGTTTCCTTAAACAATAAGGGGATTGTCCAATTCAGGGAGGGACCATAATGGACCTTGCATTGGGAAACCATCCTGGCCAGGTGATTGGTGTTGCAGTGGAAGAAGAATTTGGGGATAGTGATCACAACACCATAAATGTTTTGAATAGGGGCCGGTCTGGATGTTGGGAGAAAGTACTTAATTGGGGTAAGGCAGATTACAATGTCATTAAGCAGGAGCTAAAGAGGGTAGATTGGGAACTGTTATTGTTGGGTACCTCCAGTAAAAGGAAACTTATGTCAGGTTTAAGAAAATGCATCAGACACGGCTTAAGAGGAATATAAAGCGAATAGGAAAGAACTCAAGCAGCGATGAGAAGGGCCAGAAGGTGCCATGAAGTGTAATTGGGGAGTCAGATTAGGAAAATCTCAACGCTTTTGTACATATGTTAAAAATATGAGGTAGGACAGCTCAAAGATAAAGGAGGGAATCTATGCTTGGGATTGCAGGATGTAAGTGAGTACTAAATGAGAACTTCCATTACAGTGAGGAATGTGTAGGAGTCACTGTGGTGGATGTTCATGTTAAATGTGTTTTTGAGTGATTTGTTGCTTTTAATTGTATGACTGACCTGGCCAGTGAAATTCCTCGTATGTTGCAAAACATACTTGGCGAATAAAATCTGATTCTGATTCTGATTCTGATTCTGAACTTGAAGTCAGGAAGTCATGATGCAGCTCTGTGAGACTTTGGTCAGGCCGCGTTTGAAATGTTGTGTGTAGTTCTAGTTGCCCCATTACAGGAAAGATGTGAAAGCTTTGGAGAGGGTGCAGAGGAGGTTTACTGGAATGCTGCTTGGATTAGAGGGTTTCAGCTCTCGGGAGAGGTTAGATAGACTCAGACTATTTTCTCTGGAACATTGGTGGTTGAGTGGACACTTGATAGAAGTACATAAAATTATGAGCGGCATAGATCGGGCAGACAGTGAGAACCTTTTTCCGAGGGTGGAAACGCCCAACACTAGAGGGCATAGCTATAAGGTGAGAGGGGGGAGAATAGAATGGAGATGAGCGGGGCAAGTTGTTTACACACAGGGGGGTCGGGGCCTGGAACGCATTGCCACGAGTGGTGGTGGTGGCACATACAATAGTGGCATTTAAGAGGTTTTTGGAAATGCCAATTGAAATGTATGGAATAGAGGTATATGGATCATGTGGAGGCAGATGATATCAGCTCAGTTAGGCATCATGTTTGGCACAAGCATTGTGGGCTGAAGGGCCAGTCTGCTGTACTCTTATATGTTCTATGTTTCATTTTTTAATTAATCTCTTGGGCTTGGTCATTGTTTGGAGAGCCAACATATATATTGGATATTCCTAATTGTCTCTGAGCAGAGGGGCAGGCTGGCACAGTGAATGGAGCTGCTGCCTCTTGGCTCCAGTAACCTGGGTTCAATCCTACCCTCCAGTGTGTGGAGTATGCATGCTTCCTCTGTCCTTGCACATGTTTCCTTTGGGTGCTCCACTTATCTCCGATATCCCCAAAACTGAGTGCTGCAGATTGTCCACAGTGTGCAAGTGAGTGGTACATTTAGGAGAGGGGAGATGAGGCAAATACATGAGAATAAAATAGATTAGGGGTAGTTTAGTTTAGAGATACAGCGCGGAAACAGGCCCTTCGGCCCACCAAGTCCGCACCGAGTTCCACCAGCGATCCCCGCACATTAACACTACTATACACACACTAGGGACAATTTACACTTATACCAAGCACAATTAATCTATAAACCTGTACGTCTTTGGAGTGTGGGAGTGAAGATTTCGGAAACAACCCACGCGGTCATGGGGAGAATGTACAAACTCTGTACAGACATCACTGGTAGTCATGATCTAATCCGGGCCTCTAGCGCCGCAAGCGCTGTAAGGCAGCAACTCTACTGCTGCGCCACTATATCGCCCTAGTAGGAATAGTGTACAAGTGTACGGTTCTTGATGATCAGTGCTGTGAGGTGCGTTGAAAGGCCTGTCTCCATGCTGTATCTCTCCATCACTTTATGAATGCCTCGCTGAGCTATGGCAGGGGGCAGTTAAGAGTCAAACACATTGCACAGTCTGGAGGTCACATACAGGTCACATTAGGTATGTTCCCTTCCCTAAAGGGCATTACTGAGCCAGAAGGGTTTTTACAGCAATCAACAGAATGGCCAGATTCCAAGATTTTACTTTATTCTGGATTTAATTGATTAATTTCATCCAAATCCCCCAGTTTCCAGGATGTTATTCAAACTCATGTATTTGGATCATAGTCCAGGTCCCTGGACCACTTGTCCTGCTGCTATTGTACCATGTGCTGTCACATTTACTTTGATGGTGGAGATCACTGTCTGGTTGCATTGATAACACAGATCTCACAGGATGGTGACCTTTGCTCCCAAATTCCACATTGAACAGTCCCTGTTGCTAGGAGACCTATAAAAGGTTTTGAGGAAACAGAATCTAGACTTCTCTTCTTGCCATGTTTTGACAGCCGTGATTAAACTGCCGTATATTGACATTTCACTCCACCAAAATCAGCTGCTTGGACCTGATTATTTGGAGATTGTTTTGCATATACAGAGCTGAAGCTTGGACGCTAGTATGAGTGGGTTGGTGAGTGCTAGGATGAGCAAGTCAATGCACTCGTGGTTTGACTTATTTGAGAACTGGAAATAAATTGCATTGCCGTTTCTAATGTACTGAAATATTTCAAGGCCATCCACAGAAATTCAGATAATATTTGTCACAAGGAACTTAAAGGGCTATTCGACTAATAACCAAAAAACTGATTATAACTATACATTTTAAATTGAATGTTAGAGGGAAAAGCACTAGGAAGGCAGAGAGATTTAATCAAGGGATATGTTTACAAAATGTCAAATAATACATTTTGTAATTGGGATGAGTGTTGCTGAACTGAACTAATAAATTCTGTGAGAAGAAAGGATTATATTGAGTCATGTTTGATGTGTGATGCAGAAGATAGCAAGAACTTTGTAACCCGTTTAATATAAGTGATATGATGGAAATTCTGAAAATTATAAGAAAGATTAGTGGTTTGTAATATGTTTAACCTAAGAACATATGTACTGGGAAAGCATGCCGGTAAAAGATGCCAACAATGTGAAGGGAACTTAAGGATGTTAGGGGAGGTAATAAATAGATTTATCAGGTATCACAGAGTCATAGAGTGATACAGCGTGGAAACAGGTCCTTCAGCCCAACTTGCCCACACCAGCCAACATGTCCCAGCTATACTCGTCCCACCTGCCTGCGTATGGTCCATATCCCTTCAAACCCGTCCTATATCCGTGTACCTGTCCATCCATTTCATATACGTTGGGATAATCCCTGCCTCAACTACCTCCTCTGGCAGCTTGTTACCCCTCTGATTCATATTAAATCTTTTCCCCATCACCTTAAACCTATGTCCTGTGGTCCTCGATTCACCTACTCTGGACTTTTACCCAATCTACTCCTCTCAATATTTTGTGTCTACCGAAGATAGACACAAAATGCTGGAGTAACTCATCTCTGACAGGCAGCATCTCAGGAGAGAAGGAATGGGTGACGTTTCGGATCGAGACCCTTCTTCAGTGAGAGACAGGGGAGAGGGGGATGAGAGACATGGAAGGGTCAGGTGTGAAAATGACAGATCAAAGCAGACGATGATCAAGGAAAGGTAGAATGGTTCATTGTTAGCTGAATCTGGTGGTATGTGCTATCAAGCTACTTTAAGCTTTCTCCATCACACAACCAACCTCCACTTCCATTGCCACCATTTATACCTCACGCTGCCTCGGCAAGGCCAGCAGCATCATCAAGGACGAGTCACATCTTGGCCACTCCCTCTTCTACCCTCCCCCATCGGGCAATAGGTATAGAAGTGTGAAAACGCACACCTCCAGATTCAGGGACTGTTTCTTCCCAGTTGTTATCAGGCAACTGAATCATCCTACCGCAATCAGAGAGCAGTCCTGCACTGCTATCGACCTCTTTGATGACCCTCAGACTATCCTTGTTCGGACGTTGCAGGCTTTACCTTGCACTAAACGTTATTCCCTTATCATGTATCTGTACACTGTAAATGGATCGATTGTAATCGTGTATTGTCTTTCCACTGACTGGATAGCACGCAACAAAAGCTTTTCACTGTACCTCGGTACACGTGACAATAAACTAAACAGAACATTTCCTGCGGTTACAGGGAGAAGTACCTGGGGAGGTGTGGGGTAGATTGGATGGGATGGAATAAGTGAGATAAAGAGTTATGGAGGGTGTAGTCTCTGTGGGAAGCTGAAGGGGATGGGATCGGGAAGATGTGATTGGTGGTGGGTTCATGTTGGAGGAAGCGGAAATGTCGGATAATGATGCGTTGGATGGGGAGACTGGTGGGGCGAAAGGTGAGGACCAGGGGAATTCTTCCCTTGTTCCATCTAGGGGAAGGGGGCATGAGATCAGAACTGCGGGACACAGAGAAGACATGGGTGAGGGAATTAATCACAACGGCAAAGGATAACGATGTTTCTTGATGAAAGAGTGCATTGCAAATGTCTGCAGTGGAGATGGAGAAATTGAGTGTGATGGATGGCATTGTTGCAGCAGCCATGGTGTAGTCAAGGACCTGCAGGAGTTAGTGGATTTGCAGTAGATGTCAACCAATAGTCTGTCAACTGTGACGGAGACAGAGAGATTGACAAAGGAGAGAGAGGTGCCCAAGACAGTCCAAATGAATTTGATGACAGTGTTGGAAGTTTGTGGTAAAGTTTTGGAGGAAGGAACTGCAGATGTTTGTTTAAACCACAGATAGACACAAAAAGCTGGAGAAACTCAGTGGGTCGGACATCATCTCTGGAAAAAAGGAATTGGTGACGTTGTAACGGCGCCTGCTGGAGCACGCAGGTTTCGAACCCGGCATTCGGATACCACGGTCACGTGACTCGGGAGGGGCTGCTGTTTTTCGCACGTTTTGCTTTCGCGCAGCAGTTGAGTGCTGACCACCGTTGTGGCCAGACGTGTTGTAAGAACCTGTGAGCTAAGAAGCTATTTGCAGAATAAAATCAGTTACAAAACGTAGTTGTCGTTCTTGCGACCGCCAAAATGTCACCTATTCCTTTTCTCCAAAGATGCTGTCTGATCCGTTGAGTTACTCCAGTTTCTTGTGTCAATCTTTAGGGGTAAAGTTGATGAAGATGGGAGCAGGAGACAGCCCCAGTTGCTCAACACTGCAGTGGGGAAAGAGTTGGTGAATGTGTCAGTGTACGCCTGGAACAAAGACTGTTCAACGTAAACAACAAATAGGCAGGAATTTTTCTCTGGAACATTGGAGGTTAAGGAAGACAATGGAATGATGAGGTGCATGAAGAGAGTAAACAGTCAGAAACGTTTGCCCAGGGTGGCAATGTCCAACACTTGAGGGCATAGCTACAAGGTGAGAGGGAGGACAATATAATGGAGGTGTGCCAGGAATTTTTTTTCACAGAGAGTGTTGGGGTCCTGGAATGATGGTGGAGGCATATATGACAGTGGCATTTAAGAGGCTTTTATATAGGCACATGGAAGTGTAGGGAATAGAGGGATATGAATCATGTGCAGGCAGATGACATCAGTTCAGCTAGGCATCATGTTCAGCATAAACATTCTTGGGTCAAAGGGCCTGTTTCTGTGCTGAGGTGTTCTATGTTCTAAAGCAGGGGCCCATGCGAGTGCCCAAGGCAATGCCTGTGATTTGAAGAAAGTGAGTGGAGTCAAAAGAGTGGTTGAGAAGTTCTGTCAGGTGGAGGAGAGTGTTAGTTGAGGGCAACTACTGCACTGTATATGGGGTGACGGTGTTAATCCTGGGCAAATTGGGGAGGCCAGGACCCTAAAATTGAGAAAAGGCTTCAGGGCTGCTAGGCCATTTGGTCAATTTGAAAGTGCTCTCTGTAGAAATGGGACAAGCTGCAGAATGGTGCCAGTTTGTCTAGAGCCTAGATCAGAGCTGCAGGAAGAGAATGGGATCATCTGCAGACCCTGGCAATTAGGTGCAAAATGCATTGAATGGATTGCATAAATGCAAACCAGACATACACTTTGTAAATAATTGTAAATAATGTTGCAAAGCTTTACTTTGCTGAATGTTGATTGGATGAGGTATTGAGCCTTGTCTGCTTTTCTTGCATATCAGGGTAAATGTTGCGATGTCCGTTTCCTCTGAGAAACACTGTTTGAATACAATGTATTAGCCACTGTATTATTGGTGTAGGGAAATGTCTGTCATGTACGGGGTTAATCGATATCTGTAATTGGATCGTAAAGAGCACCCCCATGTGGTTCGGCCCCTCGAGGTCCGGGGACCTACAAAAGTCCACTGCCACGAGGTCCAGCGTCGATCTTCTGGGAGAGCTCTTGGTACTGCGTGACCTTCTGGAGTGTCTCTGTTTGAGCGAGGCCTAAAGGGCTTGATCAGGCAGATACGAGGATCGAACCTACGGTGGGATAGGTACAGGAGTTGGAACTGTAATTGTGTTTTGTCAAAATAAAGTTTAGATGTGCAAGTGCTTCAGTGATCTTTGACTGAAACTAGACTGGGGGGAAGCTTAGAATGAGCAATTTACATTGGGGGCTCGTCCAGGATCTCAACAGAACCCCAAACATAAGTTTGCGATCAAGTGTTTTGATCGCGAGTGCAGAAATCGGGCCCACTGTGCGGTTTTCACATTGATTTTTGGCACTTCATTAGTCGGAGCGGATCGATCATTCACGGGCTTAGGAAAGGGTCTAATCGAGATCATTAGAACAGAGTCTAGCAAGCACGGGAGGGGTGGGGGGTGGTGGCTAGCACTCTTTTGGGTTAGGGGCCCATAAAACAGGGCGTGGTGTGGCCCAAAACTTGATTGCATTTGGCAGACTGCAGCTGCTTTAATGAGAGTCTGACGCACTTCATTGGGGGAGGGATGGCCCAAGGTTAAATTTGGTATCCAATTGGTGGGGTATTGAAACACAGGTCTGACCTACGTATTGATCTATCTTTGCCAGGAGCGCGGATTGGAAAAGTGCGCCCGTAAGGTAGAATTAGAATTCTTGTAGATAAAACTTCGGAGTTGATGCATGTCCGTGATCGATTCTGAATAGCGGCTGATCAACAGTGAATAGTAACCCTCTGATTGTTTGTTGATTAGTACCTGATAGCGAAGAGTACTTGAGAGACAGGAACCTGTTTACTTGGGAGGAAAAGTAGTCATTTAAGGAGTAGTACCCCTCAGCAAAGATTAAACTAGGAAGGGGAAATCTTCGATATCGGAGGGAGCGGTTCACTGATTGATAACAGCGTGACGCGGCGTTGAGATAGAGTGTTTGTAAACTGTGCGCCAGTGCTTTAAATCATTTTTGTAAATTGTAAAAATCTAGCTTTATGTGTTGTTTTCGGATCAGAATTGTGTAAATATTCCGTGTATGTAAATAAATTTAGAGTGTATTAAGATTTAGAAGTTAAGATTTAGAGTGTGTTAAGTTCGCGAACCGCTGTTTGTATTGCTGCTTGTGTGAGTGGTTACGGATTTAGATACTTGAAGTAAAAGTGTGTTTGAATTAAATATTTGTAGCTGTTTAGATCGTAGTATTGTGAGAATCTGAGTCGTGGTAGTTCGATCAGAGGTTGTACTCTTTCGATCGCTGTGTTGTGGGAGGAATCATTCCGCTGACCGATTGCGCCACGACGAAGATTTATTAGAGTGTGATTTATTGGATGCTTGTAGTTTATATTGGGGTGTGTCTTGGGTTATTTGTAATCGGGGAAATATTTTCATTTCTGATTATAGTTTTATTAGCATGGTTCAGATTTGTCTGTCTGTGCGAATTTAAAGTGGATTGAGTGAGAGATTGCTGCTTGGAAGAGACTGCGATTGAGAGTTAGACTTGGATTGAGAAACCGGAGATCCTTTGTTTGAAAGTTCAGAGTTGAATGAAGTGATTGTGATCTAACTGATAAGAGAGTTTGGAGAGCGATTGAATACGAGCGAGTGGTTTGAATAATCGAATAGGAGCGATTGAGTGAGTGATTGAGTAAAGGGCCTGTCCCACGAGCATGCGACTGCATGCGGCAAGCGCGACCTAACCAGAAGTGGGGGCCGCGCGGAGGTCGCGCGGAGGTCGAGTGATCCCCGTATAGGGCCGGTCCCACCAGCATGCAACTGCATGCGGATAGCGCGACCAAACTGGAAGCGTGGGCCGCGCAGAGGTCCGGTGATTGACGTGAAGTTCGGGCGAAGTCCGCGGGAAGTTCGCGCGTGATGTACGGCGTCGAGACGCTGCGTACGGCATTAAGAAGCTGCGTACGGCGTCGAGACGCTGTGCACGCCCGTCGAGGCGGTGCGTACGGCGTTGAGGCGGCTGCTGGCCGGCAGGCAGTTGCACGCGGGATTTTTGAACATTGTCAGTTTTTTGGAGCCCCGCGCGATGTCGGGACCAGCTCCGCACAACTCCATACGGCTCCGGCGATCGAAGTGGGACTGGCCCCGCGAGGCCAAATTGCTCAAGCGACCACGTTAGGTCGCGCTTGCCGCATGCAGTCGCATGCTCGTGGGACAGGCCCTTAACGGTTGAAAGGGAGCGATTGTACGAGCAGGTTTGAATCTGAGAGACGATTAGCCATTGTGTGGGAGAGACTCCATTGACCTTGGAGTCTGGAAGGAAAGAGTGAGTTTGAATAGGTGTTAGTGTCTGGAATTTTATTTTGTATTGTAACTATTGTGCAGGAAAAATGGGGAATGTCTCAGAGAAGGACCGATCAAATAGATCAGGAAGCCCGACAAGGATATTGCGAGAAGCTTCCACATGAAGCAGACTAAGAGGATTATCTGGAGAATTAAATGCAGTTTTGAGAAGCGAACTTTGGCCGCTGGGTGGACTAAAATCTGTAATCTTGAATAAACTATATAGAAATGATTGTAAAAAATATGTAAATAGTGAAGAAGGAAATGAGCTAATTGGAATATGGGGGAATGTTCTTCACTAGAAGGAAAATAAATAAAGAGATCGTTTTACTGTCCACTCTAAAAATGGCGGCATATAAATTGGGGATTAGAGGGGAACACGAGAGAACTGGTCCTTCTTGGGACATTCCAGAACAGGGACAGGAAGAACTAGTAAGCGAACAGCAGGAGCAGGAGCAGGAGAGAATACCATCTTCTCAAAGGGAAACAACTGAGATGGCTCTTAAAGGTGATCTAAAGGCCGACTAAAATTAAACTGATTAAATTTGGTAAGAGTGCAGCAGTATCTGTAGACCTCGAAGGGAGAGAGGCTCACTATATGCCAGGGTGGGCAGAATTCTTCAGAGTGGAGCCACAGCATTCCTCACAGCACTCTTATGTTCCCAGTTCGGAGACACCATGTGCAGTTTGCGAGCAGGGCACACGGGAGGAGACAGCGTTATCTTCAGCTCCTCCCACTAAATTCAAATCTGAAGTGGAAAAATCGGGGAAGGATCCTCTAGAAGGAGGGCAGCATGGGAGATCAAGGAGCTAGAAGGAAGGTTCTGCCGAAGTGGGTACCAAAATTAATTAGAAACTCCAGTAGTGGGAAAGTGAAGGAATCCTTCCTGAAGTACAGAGACAGAAAGAATAGATTCTCTTTTTTTAAATTTTTAAAAAAAAAAAAATTAATTTTTATTTATTAGAAGTACATTACATTACAACGACATACATTAGTACTCGTCATTTATATCTTCTTACAATTAATATACTCCATTTATTTTTTACACTAGAAAAGGAAAAGGTTGAAAGAAAGAAGAAAGTGAAGGAAAAAGTGAAAGTGTAGGAAATGTGACAACAAAAAAGGACGAAGACCCTATAAGAGCAAAATTAAAAACAAAAGAAAAAGAGTTAAGAAATAGACCCTAGGAGAGAAAGAGAAAGAGAAAGAGGAAAAAGAGAGAAACAAATATTTTTATGAGCATTACGTAAATGGGACATACCAACTCTTCAACTGTCATCCCCCCCTTACCTGACCTCAATTTTTTTTTTAAAAGTACTTTTGCACCCTATGTTTGTAATAATTCTATAAATGCAAACCACGTCAGGTGGAAGTGATCTGGTTTACCTGCTAGGAGGAGTCTTATCTCTTCTAGGTGTAATGTTTCAAACATATTTGAAATCCACATATTTATAGTTGGTATTGGAGCCTTCTTCCAAAATTTTAGAATTAGCTTTTTTCCAGTTATTAACCCATAGTCCATTAGTTTCTTTTGAAACACATTTAGTTCTGGACTATCTTCCGTTATACCGAAGATAATCCATTCTGCTTTGGGTATCAGTCTTGTTTTAAATAACTTTGTAAAGATTTCAAAAATTTCATTCCAAAATTTTTGAATTTTTGTACAGAAAACGAATGAGTGCGCTATAGTAGCTTCTTGGGATTGACATTTATCACAAATAGCTGATACATTTGGGAAAATTTTATGAATTTTAGTTTTCGAATAATATAATCTATGTAAAATTTTTAATTGTATTAAAGTGTGTCTTACATTAATCGAGCATTTATGCACGTTTAATAAGTGTTCATTCCAACTTTCCTTTGAAATTTTAATAGCTAACTCTTGTTCCCAGTCTCTTCTGATACCCTCCGTAGATGGTATTTGTACATTTAAGATAATATTATACAAATATGATATTAAGTTTGCTGATTCCGCTTTTATCTGCATTGCCTCGTATAGCTTCTCTGAGGGTGAGATAGCAGGATACAGAGGGATTGATCCGGACATTGACGATGGGGGCATAGAACGGATTCCCAGTAGGCAGTTCGTTTGTAGAACTCTGCCTACTCCACCTTTGGTCCTGCATTAGGTGTAAATGTCCCCCTGACCACAGACGTTCAGACTTTAATGCAGCCTGATTCAACAGCAGCTCAGAGACCTATATTAAAGATTTTTAAAAAAGGGAAATAAGGACGGAGGAAGACAAGATCTCAAAGCTTGGATAGATCTACTATTCCGAGAACCGACCTTTCCTCGGTTTGGCTGGAGAGGTTATAGATCAGTCCGACCAGACCAGTGCTACAACTGTGGGGGATTGGGACACTGGAGTCGGTCGTATCCTGCGAGGGAGTACTATCGAGAAGGAAGGGGGCAAAGAAGAGGGCCATGGGGTTTCAGAAACCAGTGGATTCCCGAGAGGTTACCGAGATACGTGGGACCCCAAGGGTAGAGGATCAGGACACTGGCAAGGAGATCAGGGGGCAAGGACATTTTGGCAATCAAACCCATTTCGCTAGCCCTAACCTGCCAGTTAATACCATCTATTAAATTTGAAGGTGTCCTCACATGGCCCAAAAACAGCAATAAAAACCAGTAAGAACATCACCCCCTTCCAAATTCTAGGAGGAGTCACAAAGACAATAGACAATAGACAATAGACAATAGGTGCAGGAGTAGGCCATTTGGCCCTTTGAGCCAGCACCGCCATTCAATGTGATCATGGCTGATCATCCCCAATCAGTACCCCGTTCCTGCCTTCTCCCCATATCCCCTGACTCCGCTATTTTTAAGAGCCCTATCTTGCTCTCTCTCGAAAGCATCCTGAGAACCTGCCTCTACCGCCCTCTGAGGCAGAGAATTCCACAGACTAAAGAATCTAATTCTCGAGAAACCATCACTGAAAGGAAGAAGTAAGAAACATAGTAGCTGGCGTGAGAAGGAATGAATGAATGAATGAATGAATGAATGAATGAATGAATAGTTTATTTCGGTCATACATTAAAAAGAACAAAACTTTACAATCTGTGTGAATATGAACCAACACTGTATCCATTTCACACAACGTTCACGTAATCAATGACCGAAAAAGGAATAGGCTGAAGCCACAAAGCTTATTTTTGCCTGTCCTATACAATCCATAAGATAAGATAACCCAGAATATCAGCATTACAAAGGAAAGGAAAAAATAATAAAATTTACTCTAAATTGTAATCCTTTCTTATTTTACATTTTAATCATTTTACATTATAATCCTTAATTATTTTACTTTTTAAGGCTTTTTTGAAACTCGACAGAGAGCTACAAAATTTCAACTCATCACTAAGCCCGTTCCATAATTTGACTCCCAAAACTGAGACACATCTATATTTTACATTGCTTCTCACTTTACATGTTTCAAAAATACACAACCCTCTTAAATTATAATGTCCTTCTCTTAATTTAAATTTTTTTTGAATACAAACAGGAAGGCTTTTATTCCTAACTCGGAAAAGTATTTCTAATGTCTTTACATGCACAATATCCCAAAATTTTAAGGTACCGGACTTTATGAATAATGGATTTGTAGTTTCACGGTAAGAAGCTTTATGTATTATTCTAATAGCTCTTTTCTGGAGTTTAATTATAGGGTCTATATTTGTTTTATATACATTTCCCCAAACTTCAACACAATATGACATATGGCATTATAAGTGAGCAATACAATATATACACACACTTCTTATTCAACAGATCCTTTGTTTTGTAAAGAATAGCAATGGATTTAGATAATTTCCATTTGATATATTCTATATGTGGCTTCCAACAAAGTTTATAATCTATAATCACTCCCAGGAATTTTGTTTGATATACTCTTTCAATTTCAACTCCATTTAAATTCAATTTTATTTCACAATTAACCCTGTCACCACCAAACACCATAAATTTGGTTTTATTTTCATTTAGGGATCATTTATTAATATCAAACCATTTTTTTAGCACTATCAATTCTCTTTCTGCTATTTTCAATAGTTCTTTTATATATTCCCTGAACAAAATACATTTGTATCATCCGCAAACGTAACAAACTTCATCATATTGAATACTTTACAAATATCATTTAAATAAAGTATAAATAACTTGGGTCCCAGTACCGAACCTTGTGGAACACCACAGGTTACTCTTCTAAGCTGTGATTCAGTATTATTAATTTTTACATACTGAAACCTATTACTTAAATAACTCCCCAACCAATTTTGTGTGACACCTCTTATACCATAACGTTCCAATTTCTGCAAAAGTAAGTAATGATCAATTGTATCAAATGCTTTACGTAAATCAATAAATACACCCACAGTGTGTAGTTTCTTATCTATTGCATGGTAACTAAGGAGAAGGAATGGGGCTAGGGAGAGAAGAAACAAACTTATTGTGCAGCAGGTACCGGAGTGGGGAAAGAAGTTATTATACTAACTTGTTACTGAGTTTGTGCCTGCAGGACAGTACAATCAACAACATACTATCTGGGGAGTGAGATAAAGAATATACAGACCCCTTGAGTCAGCAAAGGGAATGTAGCTCCCCAGAAACAGGAATCAACAAGCAGGAGGAACTGATACTGTCCTGCCCCTTTAAGCCAAATTAGAAGAAGAAGAAGACCTACCCTAATGCCCAACTGTAACATCATTTAGGTTTTGAAGGAAAGTAAAGGACACTATCTAATCTTCCCTCAAGAAACAACACCGACAACCTGTAACGACTATTGGGATAAGCTCCTCTTTAAAGAACTGAATTTGAAAAAAAAACATTCCTCTGTGGTTTAGGGTACAACATCTATTTTGCATCTAGATTATGATTATTAGAAATAAATTTATAAAATTTTAGATTCGGTCTCGAAATTGTATGGTGATGAATTAGAGGGACTTTAAAATTTTGAGATTTGGAACTGACTTGTGAGATTTGGCTTAGGAATATTTGGAGTTTGATTAATTGATATTGTTATTGTCTCATCCTGAGACAGGCAGCCAAAGATGGGAAGGATTATTCAGAGAACATCAGGAAGGATGGAACTTGGGAAGATCTGGTAACATTGAAATTATTCAGGGAATATGAGAGTTGGAATTAAAATTGGAATTGAAATTCGAGTTGGAGTTGGAATTGGAAATGGTCAAAAGAGGAACTGTGAGCATCAGGACTTCCCTTTAAGAGACCGGATTAGGAAATGTACTCAGTAGTTAAGAACTAGTATGCGAGAACCCCTAGACTGAGAGTGGAGCCAACATAGTAAGGAAGAAGTACTGGAGGAGAATCTTATGTTGATTGAAAGAAGAAACTTGAATCGGTGTAGGAACAGCAGAGCCGATGCATATTTAACTGATGGATCTGAATTGTTTAACCCTTGATGGTAAAGCTGCTTCTATTATCAAGGTGGAAATAAATTGTTCCTAGATTCGGCATTCTTAATTGCCTTTATGATGAAATTGACTGCATATGGAAATTGATTGCTTAAATTTGAACAGCTGGGAATTCCACAGGAATTGGAATGGAATTGTGTCATCGGCCAGAATGCTGTAGAATAAGAAGGATGAGATGGTCATTGAAAATTAAAATAGTAAATTGAAGGCTAAGACTGAATTTGGTTAAATTGGAACATTTATTATGGTTTGCTTTAAATTAGAGTCACGCCTGTATGGAAATCTGGACTGAACCCAGCTGAAATTTATATGAGAACCCATCATCAGATATACATATTATAACATTGTGTGAATATGGAGAGAGCTGATTAGTGTTGATCCTAGGATAGTAAAGAGTATATTAAAGAATAGGAATAGGAATGCAGTGATAGAGTAGAATATAATAGAGCAGAATAGTGAAATGGAAAATGGGTAGTATTGCAGAATTACAGTGAATGTATGGGAAAGCATTGGTACATGAGTGGTAACTTGCTTTGTCCCAAGTTTTTCAGGAATTATAGGTTATAGGTTCGACTATGGAAAGGGATGGAAGAATGGGCAACAACACGGATGGAGGGAATTCACGCCCATGGAAACCCGGGAAGGTTGACAAGATTCTGGGAAGAAACATCATCATCTTGTGTTGCTGATAAAGGGGAAATGTAATGGGCACACATATGTATATCTGGTTAGCTGCTTATTTGACTATTTGGTTATCATAAATGATGGGTTATCATATATGATCAAAAGGAAGGAATGTTAATCCTGGTCAAATTGGGGAGGCCAGGATGCTAAAATTGAGTAAAGGATCCAGGGGGCTGCTAGGCCATTTGGACAATTTGAAAGTGCTCTCTGTAGAAATGGGACAAGCTGCAGAATGGTGCCAGTTTGTCTCGAGCCTAGATCTGAGCTGCAGGAAGAGAAAGGGAACATCTGTAGACCCTGGCAATTAGGTGCAAAATGCATAGAATGGATTGGATGAATGCAAACCAGACATACACATTGTAAATAATTGTAAATAATGTTGCAAAGCTTTACTTTGCTGAATGTTGATTGGATGAGGTATTGAGCCTTGTCTGGTTTTCTTGCACATCAGGGTAAATGTCGCGATGTTCGTTTCCTCTGAGAAACACTGTTTGAATACAATGTATTAGCCACTGTATTATTGGTTTAGGGAAATGTCTGTCATGTATGGGGTTAATCGATATCTGTAATTAGATTGTAAAGAGACCACCCCCATGTGGTTCGGCCCCTCGAGGTCCGGGGACCTATAAAAGTCCGCTGCCACGAGGTCCTGCGTCGATCTTCTGCGAGAGCGCTTGGGACTGCGTGACCTTCTGGAGTGTCTCTGTTTGAGCGAGGCCTAGAGAGCTTGATCAGGCAGATATAAGGATCGAACCCGCGGTGGTTAGATACAGTAGTTGGAACTGAAATTGTGTTTTGTCAAAAAAAAGTTTAGATGTGCAAGTGCTTGACTCAGTGATTTTTGACTGAAACTAGACTGGGGGGAAGCTTAGAATGAGCAATTTACAAAGTAAGCTGCCCAGCCTTCAGAATTTATTCACAACGCATTGAAATAGACTATCAATTGTCATTAAAATTCATCTTCTACCCTTGAGGAGAAATGTTCATTCACCAAAAGACAAGAGACTGACATATCAAGTGACCTTGTCCTCAAATGAGAAAGAATCTGAGCAGATTAAAAAGGCATAATTATTTTTGTGATTTTTAATTATTATGTTGTGTCCCTGCATTAGATTTCTCAGCCGACCGTGTCTGATTAGATCCTCATTCCTTTTGAGAGACTGCAGTGAGTCTGGTGTCTGCTCTATTGCAGAAGGGGATTTGCAAGGTGGATTAACTGAATGTCATTATGTCTTATGATTGGAAAAAGTATTACTGAACAGTAGTTATCTTCCAAAAAAGCAATATGAATGTCACCGTCATTCTGCAATCTAATGATTCAAAGTATAATTTCTGACGAGGAGTGAGATTTCAAAAAATCATATGTTCATGTGATAGGAGCAGAATTAGGCTATTTGGCCCACTGTCTACTCCGCCATTCAATCATGGCTGATCCATTTCGCCCTCCTAACCCTATTCTCCTGCCTTTTCGCCATGACCCCTGACACCAATACTAATCAAGAATCTAACTATCTCTGCCTTAAAAACATCCATTTGCAGTTTATCCATTAATTCCACAGTTGGGGGACTCAGTGGGGAGTCGCCAAGGACAAAGAGGCACCCGGCGGGGGGCTGCGTGCTGCCATATGTGGCGGGAGGCCTGGTTCACCGCTGCGAGCAGAAGATAAAACTTTTCCATGAACTTGTTGTAACTTTGTCAGCGCCAGAAACATGGCGACTCGTGCATACTGCCTAGGGTGAGGTCTGCTGTATGATTTACCAGGTTGTATAGCAAAACAAGGCATTTCATTGTACCTAGCCACACGTAACAATAATGGATCATTGATTCATTGAATTGAATTGAAATTGATCATCATGTTAAATGGCATGTAACAATTCAGCGATGAGAAGAAACTGGGTAGGAAGGGCTCGTGTTCCTTTGTATTTCCAGCAGTGGAAAAGGCTGAGGGGGAATTAAGATTTTCAAATTCTGGGGTGTATAGTTAAAATGGATAACAAGCATCTTTTCATCTTATCAGTAGTGCCTATATCTAGTGGGCATGAGTTTGAGGTTAATGGGGGAACTTGAGCAGGAATTTATTTCACCAGACAGTGGTTGAAATCTGAAAGTCACTGAGTGAGGAGTGATGGAAGCTCTCACTGCATTTAAAAGTGTGTAGATGAGAACATTATGGCATAGATGTCTGTGGGACGAGTGCTAGAAACAATGATGAGTACTGTAACTCAACGGGTCAGACAGCATCTCCGGAGAAAAGAACTACGTGATGTTTTGGGTTGAGAACCTTCTTCAGACACAACCTGAAAATGTATCTATTCCCGTTTTTTCAGAGATGCTATCTGACCCACTGAGGTACTCCAGCATTTTGTGTCTAGGGTTTAAACCAGCATCTGCAGTTCCTTCCCACACGAATAGTACAAAAGGGTAGTTGGCAGCCAGCAACAGGCATGGAGGGGTGAAGGGTGTGTTTCCACGCTGTGTGACTCGAAGATTCTAACATATATATTCTTGTTTTGCGAATGGGTTAATGTTCATAAAACGATTCATTGTTCTGTTTTTACCCCCAAATGGTTAATTTTATTCATTGAGTGAATGGATCGGCAGTCAAAGTGGTCCTACACCTGAGTAGTGGTGAGGATGGGCTGGGAGGCATCAGAGCATATAGTGGTGTGGAGGAAGGAACTGCAGATGCTGGTTTACACCGAAGATAAACACAACATGCTGGAGTAACTCCACGGGACAGGCAGCATCTATGGAGAAGCAATGGGTGATGTTTCGGGTCGAGACCCTTCTTCAGAAGGGTTTGTGTACCAGAACAGGACAATAATCACCACCAAGTTGAATAGATCATATAATAGATCATAAACCGTTCACAAAGAGGTCAAATCTTATCATGAAGCACTTAAGATGTACAGGTCTTTATTGCTCTGAGAATCTATTCCTTGAGTGGACATTGTTGGTAGAATGATGACAACAAACATTCAGCTGAGATGATCAATTTGCTTTTATAATCTCTGTTTGGATTAAATAAAATTACATTACTAACTGTTTAATTGCTGATTAGATTAGGATTTGTATAAAATTTCAAAGCAAAGTAATTATTATCTGGACATTCATCTTTCACGTACATGGATCAAAATCAGGAAGGGAAAGGATTATTATTCTAACTTGGAGATCAACGTTTATCCAAAGAACACTTTCTCCTTCCTTAGTGTCTCTTTGTGTTGAGAGAAGTTGTATGTCTGAATCAGGCCTACAGCTGGACATTTATGCCTGATAATTAACTTCTAGGAAAGGTGAGGGCAATTGAATGTGAGTCACTGGTGATTCCTTTCCACATTGTTGCTGCCTTTCTCCAGAATTTGTGTAGGAAGGAACTGCAGATGCTGGTCTAAACCGAAGGTAGACACAAAAAGCTCGAGTAACTCAGCGGGTCAGACAGCGTCTTTGGAGAAAAGGGATAGGTGATGTTTCGGGTCGAGACCCTTCTTCAGACTGAGAGTCAGGGGGAAGGGAAACAAGAGATATAGATGGTGATGTGGAGAGATATAGAACAAATGAATGAAAGAAATATAAAATAATAACGATGATCAAGGAAACGGGTGTAACTGTGGCCCAGATGAAAACGAGTATTGACTCGACAAGATGACTTTGAAGCTAGTACGACTCGGATGGGGGAGGGATGGAGAGAGGGGGGATGCAAGGTTCTTAGACACTTGAAGTTGTCTAACAAGAATATCTTTGAAGAATATCTTTGGTCATTGTTAAACTGTTTCTCATTTGGATAGAATTTGGAAAAACAAGGCATCTTTTTGGATAAGGAATCAACATAAATTACAAAACACATGCTCAACTAATGATGGGTAAAGTAACATAAATGAAAGCTAATGTGAGGAGGAAATCTCTCATTCTGCTCACTGTAGAATTGCAGTGAACCAAACTCTCTCGTTTATTTAGATGAAGATAGACTCAAAATGCTGAAGTAACTCAGAGAGACAGGCAGCATCTCTGGAGAGAAGGAATAGGTTGTAGGAAGAAACCACAGATGCTGGTTTACACCGAAGATAGACACAAAATGCTGGAGTAATAAGTCTCAAGACAGGTCTCGACCCGAAACGTCACCCATTCTTTCTCTCCAGAGATGCTGCCTGTCCCGCTGAGTTACTCCAGCATTTTGTGTCTATCTTCGGTGTAAACCAGCATCTGCAGTTCCTTCCTACACACTCTCTCATTTATTCCCTTTGTGCAAGATCCCAATGAAACCAAAGCATTTTCCGTACCATTCCATACTGTAAACCATTTCCAATGAATTAGTTCCTTCCCCAGTTATTTCCTCCATGAACAATCTTCAAGGACCAGCTCTCTTTCCATGATTTCCCTGTGCTCATTTTCAATCATTTTTGAATGATTGCAATCAAGCACTTCACTTATCTTGTTACCTTCTTATCCCTACAGTGAACATTGATGAAGAGTCAGTGCGTTATTGGCACCTTTAAGAAACTGGATCATCTTCATGACAATAATCCATGGAATGACAACTGGATTCATCTTTGTGTCTTAATTATCTTACCTGCCTCAGCTTGTGAAAGCAGTATCATTAAAGACCCTGTACCACCAGTGATGCCTCTGGAAAATTCCCCCACATTAAGTATCAGTGTTCTCACCAAAGCTGCAAAATGGTGGCCACTGAAGCTTTTGAATTGAGCTGAAACCTCTTTCAAGGGAGAGCCTCTTCAAAGGGAAATGTATGGGCCTTGAATCCAGCAGAAGCACATAGAACCATAGTCAGAGTTGTACAGCACAGAAGCAGCCATTTGGCCCACCTAGTCCACCCCAGCCAAGTTGACCTACTGGGCTGGTCCCATTTGCCTCTATTTGGCAAAACCCTTCATTTCTATATATCCAACTGTCTTTTAAAAAGTCATACATGTCCACCACGGTATTTTCCAGCACCCTTGGTTCTAAACCCCTGCCGTATTATCCGTTTAGCCAGACCGACAGAGGTCAGATAATAATGATGCAACAATACACCTCTGGCCCACTAATTATACCCCTCGCGTGTCTCTAAAGCACCATGGACTACCAGAAACTTAAATAAAATAAATATTAAATGTTAATTAAATTTACAGTGGATTGTGTATTTCTTGCAAGGGCAGCCCGGGCGCCAGTTAACGCGTTTGCCCACGAGGGTTTGAAAGCGGACGCCCGCGGGGACGAGGAGATCCTTTACTGGCAGGACTACCGGGCTGACCCCTGTCGACCTGAGATTTGATGAATCAGCCGAAAGTGCCGTCGCATCGTTCTACGCTGACTTCCAAAACAAGTTGAACGGTATTGAAACAGTCTGCCTAGGTTGCTGGGGAGCCGAGATACCCGCCCTGCAAAGTCGGCCTTGGAAGTCGGCTACGGGAACGGATCAGCCGGGGAGTTCCAGCGCCCTGGCCGCAGGCGGGAAATTCTAAACCCACCGATAGGCCGCAGAAGTCCCAATGATGTTGAAAACAGCCGCCTCATCTGGCCTAGCGCCACAATCTCGGGGGGACTTCCGGGGGTATATATAAAGGGTGCTCTCGAAATTTTGTCCGGATTAAAGGAGGTACCGAATCACCAGTTGCCGGAAAATCGGTAGTGGACCTCTAGTTGTACCTGCTTCTATAGCTTCCTCAGACAGCTCATTCTTGACATGAACATCCCTTTGATTAGCCCTGAGGTCCCTCTTAAATCTCCCCTCTTGTTACCTTCAACATATGCCCTATAATTTTAGAATCCTCTATCCTTGGAAAAAGACTGCGAGTGTTCACTTTAACCATGACCCTAATGATACGGTCATGTCTCTGTCTCCGTCTCCAATGCTCTGACAAAATGTCCAAGCCTCTCCAACCTCTCCAACTTAAGCCTGCTAGCCCAAGCAACATACTGGCGAATCTCTTCTGCACCCTTTCCAACTTAATGACATCCTTCCTATAGCTGGGCAACCAGAACTGCACACATATTCCAAGTGTGTTCTCACTAACGATTAGTGCATGATGTGCCAAAGTTTTTACTCAATATCCCTTCCCAATAAAGGCAAGCGTGCCAAACACAATCTTCACCTGTACGCCGAGATCTCTCTGTTCTGCAACATTCCCCAGGGCTCTACTGTGAGAGCCCTGCCTTGGTTTGACATCACCAAATTGTAATATTCCACACTTGTCAGAGATAAATTCAATTCACCATTCCTTGGCTCACCTTCCCAGCTGATCTAGGTCCTGTTGTAAACTTAAGGATAAGGATTTCTCACATGGAGATGTCTGTAGTATCTGTGATGGATCCATGAGGCTAGGATTGAATGAAGCATTCAACTCGGGATCCAACACTAAATCATGGGAGACATCATGCTAAAGTCTAGGATTTGCCAATTATGATATGAAATTGCTAATTTCAATCTGTTCCCAAATCCATATTTCAGCATAAAGGCTTCATTTGTAGTCTGACTAAATGCACGCCACTGTTGTTTCATTTGCAATTATTAACATGTTGGAAAATAATTGCTTCATGTGCAAAAATTGCAGTTTTCTTTGAGCATTTTGTGTTTTTTGTACTTAGAATGAATCACTCAATGAATGAATAATAGCATGCAATGCAAACGTTTACAAATGGGCTATTTTGGCATGGAATCTGCCATATATTCTGAGGCAACTAGAGTCTTTCATTGCAATCAGCAGAATGTGCCTGCATGTTGTTTCCTGCAAGTATCCCCCCCCCTCCCCTCCTCTCCACCCCCCTTACAAGAACTTGGAATGTTGGTAAACTAAAGATGGAAGTATGAGTCATTGGATTAGGAAAGATAACGGTGCATCAGGTTGGCGGCATGGTGGCGCAGCAGTAGAGCTACTGCCTTCCAGCACCAGAGACCCGGGTTCGATCCTGACCACGGGTGCTGTCTGTACGCAGTTTGTACATTCTCCCCATGACCTGTGTGTGTTTTCTCCAGGATTTCCGGTTTCCTCCCACACTCCAAAGACGTACAGGTTTGTAGGTTAATTGGCTTGGTATAATTGAAGATTGTCCCCTAGTGTGCATAGGATAGTGCTAGTGTGCAGGGATCGCTGGTGGGCACGGACTCAGTGGGCCAAAGGGACTGTTTCCACGCTGTATCTCTAAAACAAACTAAACTAAGCTACTGAGAGCCAGAAAAATGAAATGCCTGTTCTCAGCTCATGTGCATCATTTAGCATGGAAGTGTGAGTCTTGACTCTGGCTTGCTCTATCCCACTGCTCACAGAGAAATAAATACACTTAACTGGAATAAAACTCTGGGATTGATGCCAACTCCTGGAAGCATTATCAGTGCCTACTATTCTGTCAGTTTTCCAACTAACATATATCAAAAAATGCTTCAATTAGCCGTTATAGATTATAAAGATACCATTTGGATTCAACTGTCTGCTGATCTGGCAATTACCAGCACTTAGTGAAATGAGCTTCATCTTCGCTGGCCCAAGTGAATGAAAGTTTTTGCTGTTGTAAGTGGGTGACTCCCCTCAGAAGCCCTGATTTCTGAATGCAGCCTGATCCCATCTGGGTGGGAAAAGCTAGCCGAGACTCACAAAGCAGGACAACTTGGGCAGCACGGTGGCGCAGCGATAAAGATGCTGCCTTGCAGAGCCAGACCCAGGTTTGATCCTGACTATGGGCGCTGTCTGTACAGAGTGTGTACATTCTCCCCGTGACCACGTGGGTTTTCTCTGAGATCTTCGGTTTCCTCCCACACTCCAAAGATGTACAGGTTTGTAGGTTAATTGGCTTGGTATAAATATAATATTGTCCCTAGTGTGTTTGGATAGTGTTAATGTGCAGGCGATCGCTGGTCGGTGTGGACTTACTAGGCTGAAGGGCTTTTTCCTCGCTGTATCTCTCAACTAAACTAAACTATTCTAAGCTTGCTATTCTTGTCTCAGTGTATCTTACTTACAAATGCTGTACAAATACTAATCTGCTGTACATTTTAGTACACGGTTCACAACTTTGAACATTACTGACGTGCAACTTTAAGTATTTAATTTCAAACACCAATCGCTTGACAAATTCATTCCTTTCGTTCAGAAAACCAATCTTGTCAGCAGTTCCCTTGCAAGCTGCCAAACATTCCTTTACTGGACAAAAATTACTCTCATACCAAGTTGATTGATGTTACACAACCATTTATTTTGAGACTGTGACTCTAGTTCTAGACACCTAAGCAAGGGGACACATTATTCCTACAGCTATTCTGTCAAGTCCCAGAAGAATTTTATACATTTTAATGACATTAGCAGCTTTGGGTCCTGGAGATTTATAGCCTTTCAGTTCAATTGATTTCTTTATTACCAATTTTTTAATAGTGTTAAATTAAGCTCGTCATTCACTTTGGACCTAAGGCTCACCACCATTTCAGGAAGAATTTTCGTATCTACTTCAGTGAGGATAGAAATAAAATATTTGTTCAGTTTCTTTTTCCCAGTAAAATTTCACCTTACCCGTTCTGTAAGGGGCTCACATTAAACACAGCTATTCTTTTGTTTCCTTTTGTCATTTATATTGAAACTTTATCGTGCTTTTTATGTTCCACTGTCCCAGTCCTTTTCCATGCATTGGTCCTCTGCTGAATTTAGCCTAAGAGATTTAATTTGGAAATACTGCATGGAAGCACGCCAAGTCTACACTGAACCGTTCACACTAGTTCTACGTCATTCCACTTTCTCATCTCCTCTAAAATTGTCCCAATCCTCAGGCTTTTGCTTTATAAACCTTTTCTTCTAATCTTTAATTTCTCTTGACAGTCATAGCTGCATCACTTTTTCCTGTTTCCCCCCCCTCCTAACGTTGTATGTATGACCTGTAAACTACGTATCAGTCACTTAAATGCTGGTCATCGCTCATTCATTGCCATATCTTTTAAGATCGCTTTTCAATCCACCACAGCAAATTCACGTGTCCATCAGATTTAAGACCCTATTTTCAGTCTGCACTAAATCACTTTAATTTGTATTTATAATTCTATCATGGTATGATGTTGTTCCCTGACGGCCCCTAAACTTCCAGCTCATTCATTGTCTAACATCTGTGGTAGGCAGGTTGCAGGAGAGGATTTTGAGGGATAAGATATATACGCAATTGAAAGGCAAGGGATGATGAGAGATTTCAGCTTGGTTTTGTACGTTGGTGATCATGTCTAACGAATCTCATTGAGTTTTTTTGAAGATATAACCAGAAAGAATGATGAAGGCAAAGCTGTAGACGTTGTCTATAGGGACGTCAGTAAGGCATCTGACAAAGCTCCGCATGGTAGGCTGCTATGGAAGGTTAGATCACATGGGATCCTGGAGAGCCAGCTGTCTGGAAAGAGAAGATAGACAGTAAATGTTGGAGTAACTTAACGCGACAGGCAGCATCTCTGGAGAGAAGGAAAGAGAATTGGCTTCATGGAAGGAAGCAGAGGGTGATGGTAGAGGGTTGTTTTTCAGACTGGAGGCCTGTGATTAGTGGTGTGCCTCAGGGTTCAGTGCTGGGCCCATTGCTCTTTGTGGTTTATATCAGTAATTTGGATGAGAATGTACAAGGTATGGTTAGTAAGTTTGCAGTTGACACTAAAGTGGGTGGTATTGTAGTTAGCGAAGATGGATGTCACAAATTAAACTGGGATCTTGATCAGTAAAGGGACAGAGGGTTACTGGAGCTGAAAGCAGGCAAGGTGAGGTGTGCAATTTGGGAAGTCAAACCAAGGCAGGACCTTCACAGTGAATGCCAGGAACCTGGGGAGTGTTGTGGATCTTGGAGATAGACACAAAATGATGGAGTAATTCAACGGGACAGGCAGCATCTCTGGAAAGAAGGAATGGTGAATGAGAGAAGGATGGGTGAATGGGAAGGATCAAGGAGTGCATGTACATAGTTCCTTGAAAGTGGCATCACAGATAGATAAGGTGGTCAAGAAGGCTTTATCAGTCCTATATCGAATATAGAAATTGGAATATTGTGTCAAGTGTTTTATTGTCATATGTCCCAGATAGAACAACAACGTTCTTACTTGCAGCAACACAACAGAATATGTAAATACAGTACCCTGTAAACAATATAATAAATGAGAAAAAAAGTTCAATGTGTGCATATGTGTCAATGTGTCTCAAGCCTTTCTTGACGTCCTCTGAGTGAGGGCTATATGTATGTATTTATGTATGTACTTAATCTATGCACCACTGTTGTATAACGTTAGTACCTCCACCAATGTAAAGCACTTTGGCCAACGAGAGTTGTTTTTTAAATGTGCTATATAAATAAAAATGACTTGACTTGACTTGAAGTGACTATATACATATGCACATACATACCTACACATAAAAAACAAACAAACAATAATAGTGCAAAAAAACAATAATAGTCTTTGTAGTTCAGAGCTTATTTGAGGTTATTGTCTTTAGTAGCCGAATGGCTGTAGGGAAGAAGCTGTTGCTGAACTTGGACATTACAGTTTTCAGGCTACTGTACCTTCTTCCCGATGTCAAGGGTGAAATGAGTGTGTGGCCGGGGTGGTGTGGGTCTCTGATGATGCTGGCTGCCTTTTTGAGGCAGCAACTCCGGCAAATCCCTTAGATGGTGGGGAGGTCAAAACCCGTGATGGACTGGGCAGTGATACAGTTGTACAAGACATCGGTGAAGCCGCACTTATAGTACTGTGTTCAGTTTTAGTTACCTTGCTACAGAAAGGATGTTGTTAAGCTGGTAAGCGTGCAGGCCTTGTTGCCAGACCTTGAGGACATGAGCTATAGGGAGAGGTTGGCAGGTTAGAACTTTATTCCTTTGAGCGCAGGGGTCTGAGCGGTGATCTTATAGTGGTGTGTAAGATCAGGAGGGGAATATATAGGGTGAATTCACAGTCTATTACCCAGAGTAGGGGCATGAAGAAGTTTGTGAGAGGGGAAAGATACAATAGAAACCTGAGAGGCATTTTTTTCAGACAAAGGGTGGTGGGTTATTACATTATTGCATTATTCTTGTTACATAAGCCAACAATGTTTTCTGCCCCTTATACATTCATAGCTCCTGCCAAACTGAAACTACTTCTTCATTTTTCCAAAATAAGAACCTTAAAATATAGGCATTCAGTCAATTTATTTCATACTGAATGACGGAATCTTTCCCATCATATTCTATTCTTTTGGATTTATTTATTAGACACAGCATAGAATGTATTTATTTGTTTCAATCTGCTTCTTTACCAAGTTTACATCTGTATCCTTGGCATGTGTGACATTGAAGTTATATTTCATGCCTTGTGCGCTATTGTTCCTCAGTCGTATCAGAACCCTCTGTTAATAAACACAAAAAGCTGGAGTAACTCAGCGGGACAGGCAGCATCTCTGGAGAGAAGGAAAGGGTGACACTTTGGGCCGAGACCCTTCTTCAGACTGAGAGTCACTAGAGATATGTGGAAGGGTAAGGTGTGAAAACCACAGATCAAAGTAGACGATGATTAAAGATATGTACAATGGCACATTGTTGGCTGAGGGGAAGGTGACAACGAGGCATACAATCAGTAAAATTAATCAGGAGGACAGTGATACTAGTTGGAGAACTAGGGTGGGGGAAGGACGGAGAGAGAGGGAAAGCAAGGGTTACTTGAAGTTAGAGAAGTCAATATTCATACCGCTGGGCTGGAAGCTACTCAAGCAAAAATATGAGGTGCTGTTCCTCCAATTTGTGCTGGGCCTCACTCTGACAATGGAGGAGGCCCAGGACAGAAAGGTCAGTGTGGGAATGGGAGGGGGAGTTGAAGTGTTTAGCAACCGGGAGATCAGGTAGGTTTAGGTGGACTGAGCGGAGGTGTTCAGCGAAATGATCGCTGAGCCTGCACTTGGTCTTGCCGATATATCGGAGTCCACACTTGAAACAGCAGATGCAGTATTCAACACCTGCATCCCCCTGTTGCTATTTTCCAAGATATTGGAGCTAATACTAATGGCCCCTGTATTATAATGGATATATTATCACCTTGCATGGTTCTCCATTTTATCACGACAAGCTAGGATATGAAGGTTTGTTAATTTTATATGCAAAGATCACGGAACGTCTTTCTGAGTACAGCAGTCTAACCTCTATAGTGCTATGTCTTTGGGAGCATTCTCGCCATAAGCCTAGCTATGATGCATCTTTAGGGCGGCACGGTGGCACAGCAGTAGACTTGCCGCCTTACAGCGCTTACAGCGCCAGAGACCCGGGTTGCATCCAGTTTCCTCCGAGATCTTCGTTTTCCTCCCACACTCCAAATACATGCGGATTTGTGGGTTAATTGGCTTGATCTAAATGTAAAAATTGTCCCTGGTGTTAGTAGAATAGTCAGTGTACGAGGATCGCTGGTCGGTGCCGACCCGTATTAAGCCAATTATGTATGTAAACATATCACTTACCCACACGCAGACATTTATGTGAGCATGTACTTGCGTGGGTGGCTGTGCAAGTGAGAATGTAGTTTGCACAATTCTTCCATCTTTAGCTTTGAAAAATAGATTTATTTTTAATCACATCATTGCACTTGCACTGTTGCACTTGCTGTCAAACATTACCTGCCCAGCATAGATAAAGGGTAAAACATCCTCTGCACTGTCTCATTAAATGCTCCCTGGGTAGCATTGGAAGTGTATAGGTTTATTATAAAATTGTCCTTTATATTTTCCAATCAAGCACTCCTGGGCCAAATGCAGGCACATGGAACTAGCCTAATATCTCACTTGGGCAGCATGGACAAGGTGGAGACAGAGACAAGGTGAGCCAAAGGGCCTGCTTCTGTGCCACCCAGCTATATCAATCTCTGGGCCCTGTAGTAGGCAGAGTACTGAGGAAAGCATCCTTTACATTGCCCAAACAATCTCTCCATCAGCAAATTAAGAAATTGTGATTTGGTGATTCTTTTAAAAAATATTTCCCCCAAAATTTCAACTGTTATGTTGACGCCTATTTCCTGATTACGCGGTCATTTCATTGAGAGGTGAAATAAACTATCTGAACCCCTCTATTGGATTCCAGTATGAAATTCGCCCCCAGATACTTGCAATTCCATGAGTAAATCACTTAAATCTGTTGAATAGAATCTAGATAGAATCTTACTCATGGATAAGTGTTATTCTATATGTAAACCATGTTAGCATCCCATCTGGATTTCAAGTTTCCTTGCTCCATTGTCTGTCATTTCATACATAAACCATCCAAACCCTTCAGTTAGATTACTGCCTGTTAGTCACCCATCACTAGGGCAGCAAGGTGGCGTAACAGTAGAGCTACTGCCTTACAGCGCCAGAGACCTGGGTTCGACCCTGACTACGGGCTCTTGTCTGTACGGAGTTTGTACGTTCTCCCCGTGACCTGCGTGGGTTTTCTCCGGTTTCCTCCCACACTCCAAAGAGATACAGGTTCGTGGGCTTGGTATAAATGTAAATTGTCCCTAGTGTGTGTAGGAAAATGTAAGTGTGCGGGGATCGCTGGTTGGTGCGGACTCAGTGGGCCGAAGAGCCTGTTTCCGTGCTGTATCTAAACTAAACCATGCTAAAAATATCCATTGGCTCTAAAATATATGTGGCTTTGCTTAAACATAATGATCAAACAGGCCAGATTAATCCCTACCCAACCAAGCTACTATAGGAGTTTATGGCTCTCTAATCGATTTGGGGTCATTACAAGGTTTGTGGGATTTAGATCTCATACTTGTAACAAAGTGTTTAATGTTCAAAGGCTAAGGGGCAGTTTTAAAATTAATCAATTCCGAAATGAATTGACTAAGATGTTCTCATGAGAACAAGGTCACATCTTAATGCCCTTTACAATCATGTTTACTGTTTCTCCTCAAGTGAGCCTTGAACAAGCACAAAGATTTATTTGACGTGGTGTTGTATGAGGGGACTATCCCAATGTCAAAAAATAATTCTACTTTTAACAACAAAGAAATGATATTGGGGAAAAACAAACTCCTTTTTTATTGTTAATGTCTACCTATCAGTTATTATTTATTTTTTGAAATGTAGGGTTGCTCATTCTTAATAAGCGAGTTCGGTATTCCGACTGTGCATGCCCAGGTCATAGGTCACTGGAGATAAACATTCTCGGCAGCTGAACTGCTGCACGTATACAGACCTGCGTTTTATCTGTAGTCAGGATCAAACTGGGTCTTCGGCTCTGCAAGCGCTGTTGGATTGACACTAGTTCTTCCTTCTCCACTGGTCCATGCAGAAATCTCAGCAGTGACAATCTAATGAATCTAATGTCCAGTCCCCCTCACCTAGGTGTATGGGTTCCATCCCCACTCGGGCTGCCCTCCCAGGTTATACAGGGTTATTATACAGGGGCAACTAAGCACACCTCTCCTGCATAACCCCAGGAGGCAGATTTGTGAGCGGAGTCTCACTACCGTCCCCGTCCCCTCCCGGGTGTCCCATCCCTGTCCGGGGACGGCCGGAGATGTCCGGGTTGATCCTGGACTGACGGGACACCGGCGCGGAGCAGTGGCAGCCCCAGGCTTACAGCCAGCACGGAGAAGAAGCTCTAACTCCAGCTCAACTCTGCTCCAACTCCTGAAGAACCCGTTCCCCGACGGGCCCGGACCGTCAGCTGCACCTCTCGCCTTATCCAGTGGCTGTCGGTTAACCCCCTCGGTGCCGGCGAAAGCTGAGCACCAGCCGTCAACGGGGATACCCACAAAATGCTGCAGAAACTCTGCAGGTCAGGCAACATCTCCGGAGAAGGGTCTCGAACTGAAACGTCACCTATTCCTTTTCTCCAAAGATGCTGCCTGTCCCGCTGAGTTACTCCAGCACGATGTGTCAACCTTCAGTGTAAACCAGCATCTGCTGTTCCTTCCTACAGAGCGATGCCAGTCTGCAGGAAAAGGCGAGGCAGCGGGGAGAGAGATGGGGAGAGGAATGGGGAGAGGGATGGGGAGAGGGGATCTTCAGGTCCAGTCTCTCCCCATGTCTCCCACTCGCATCTGCCCCCTCTCTCTTGCTATTACACCCCGCTCTCTCGCTACCTGGCATCCCCGCTCGCTTTTTTTTCCTCGAATGAACTTTGACAAATCCCATGATTCCTTGCGTTTTTCGGAATACCGAACTCGCTTATTATTCAATATTTGTGTCATGTGTATTATAAAAGTATTGGGGGCAAGGATTGGTTAAGCTAAATGTCCTAAAGCTTGAACTATTGATCCAGAGTCATGAGTGTGAATCTCATTGCGTCAACTGGGAAATTTAAATTTAAGTTATAAATAAAACTGGAATAAATGCTAGGATCAGTAACAATTGTTCAAAACTCACCTGGTTAACTAATGTGTACTATTCTTTGTGTATATAATCGTGAGTGAAATAGATCGGGTAGATGCACAGAGTATCGTGCCCAGAGTAGAGGAATCGAGGACCAGAGGACATAGGTTTAAGGTGAAGGGGGAAAGATTTAATAGGAATCTGAGGGGTAACATTTTCACACAGAGTGGTGGGTGTATGGAACAAGCTGCCAGAGGAGATAGTTGAGGCTGGGACAATCCCAACGTTAAAGAAACAGTTAGATAGGTACATGGATAGGACAGGTTTGGAGGGATATGGACCAAACACGGGCAGGTGGGATTAGTGTAGCTGGGACATGTTGGCTGGTGTGGGCAGGTTGGGCCGAAGTCCCTGTTTCCACACTGTATCACTCTATGACTGTGTTTTTGATTCTTAAGTGAAATAGTGTTTGAATTGCCATAAAGTTAAAGAAAATAACAACAGTGGTGAAATCAGAAGGTGGCTCATTATGCTTGTTTTAGTTGTCTGAAAGAAAGTGTCACTTACATTATTTCATCGTGCTCTTTTAATTTATTTGTTACTTTCTAAATAATTTAAGAAGGTGACCACAAAACCTACTTTGAGTGAGGCACTCAGAACATAGCTCCTGGCACAAAATAAATTCACCTCATTCTCCTCGGTTTCATTGGCCATTTGGCCTGCATCCATCCATGGTCTAGGAAGCAACTGCAGAAGGTGGTTTAAGCCACAGATAGACACAAAAAAGCTGGAGTAACTCAGCAAGTCAGACAGCATCTCTGCAGAAAAGGAATAGGTGACATGTCAGGTCGAGACCCTTCTTCAATCTGAAGACAAATGCAAAATTGATTCCTAGTCCCAAGTATTCCTGTTTTACAGGATTTTTCATGGTGACAAAGAACATAAGGCCAAAAACAGAAAATAGGTCAAGCAGCATCTGCAGAAGGTGAAAGAGAAATAGTTAATATTTTAGATCTTATCATCAGAACTGGTAGAGAGAGAAAATATTTGTTTTAAGTTTCAAAAAGGGTAAGGGTAGGTGTGAGACCAGGGCAGTGCAGTGGCACACGGGTAGAGCTGCTGCCTCACAGCACCAGAGACCTGGGTTCGATCCTGACCTTGGGTGCAGTCTGTGTGGAATTTGCATGTTCTCCCTGTGACTGCGTGGGTTTCCTCTGGGTGCTCCGGTTTTCTCCCACATCCCAAAGACGTGCGGGTTTGTAAGTTAATTGACCAGTAAATCCTCCCTAGTCTGTAAGATGGAGGTAGTGTATGGGTGATTGCTGGTCGGCATGGACTCAATGGGCTGAAGGGCCGATTTCCATGCTGTATCTCTAAACTAAACTAAACAACACTGGATAGGACAAAATGTGTAGGAAGGAACTGCAGATGCTGGTTTAAACCGAAGATAGACACAAAAAGCTGGAGTAACTCAGCGGGACAGGCAGCATCTCTGGAGAGAAGGAATGGGTGACGTTTCGGGTCGAGACCCTTCTTTAGACTGACTTATAGAAAGGGTCTCAACCCGAAACGTCACCCATTCATTCTCTCTAGGGATGCTGCCTGTCCCACTGAGTTACTCCAGCTTTTTGTGTCTAACTGGATAGGACAAAGCGAAAAACTAAAATGGTTTCTGGGCAGAATTGCTTTTTTAACATGATTTGTTAATGGGACAGTAGTAGGGTTACAACGAAGTGTGAACTGTTGAAACTAGCAGGTCAGTGGATGTGCCTGTGGAGAGGGAGAGAAACTTGATCCAGTATCACAGATGAGTGACTTTATAATTGCAGGTCGAGTTTCATAAGCTTATACTGAACAGGAGTACATTGTTTCCATGGCCTCTCCCTCTCTTCTGATGTTTCCATAAAATTCTATACATTTTGCCTTTCTAATATTTATTTATATTTATCCAACTTTCTTATGAAATCACTATTAAATCTACCGAGTTCCAGATTGCTAAAAAGTACCGATATTCCAAGCTTTACATCTGTAGAGAATATTTGAATCGCAATAAATAAGGAAAATAAGTGTGGATCATCCACTCTGCTCCATGTAACTAAATAATCACCATCTGTGCACCCTTCCAAAGCCTTGTGATCATCCAGTGGAAATGAAAATATATAGACTAATGGAGGAGAAAAAGTAATTCCTCTCCAAATATCTTCGATCACCCTGATGATGCCAAGAAGTACATTCATTTTATAAGATATGATCTCTGCCTTTGCAGGAAGCACGACTAGATCTTGTTAGATAATGCATCAGGCATATCTTTCATCCAAAATGCTTCTTTTTCTCAGCTGTCTGAAACATAGTCCATGTTGGCCATTCTGGATGTGTCGGAAGGAACTGCAGATGCTGGTTTAAACCAAAGACAGACACGGAAAGCTGGAGTAACTCAGCGGGTCAGACATCATCTCTGGAGAAAAGGATTCATTTCCATACATATTGAAATAACTTTTCATTGCTCGATGCCTCAATCAAACAGATGACTCCAATCGAAGCAGAGTGATGAACTACATCAGGAAATACATAGGCTATCAGTGAAGATCATTATCCATATCGATGCTCCACAATTGCTCCAGGACACCAATTCAATCCATTCTTGCAATGTTGTGTGACTCAGTCCGCTTTCTCAAAACATCACTATTTTATTTAGTTTAAATCTGCAGCCCTTATATGCAATTCATGTGACAACTCACAATTACCTTGTTCAGTAACCCCATACTCTGTTCAACTGTTTCTGCTTTCCAAAGGCGTGCAGGTTTGTAGGGGTAACTGGCTTCTGTAAACTTGTCCCTGGTGTGTCGGATGTGAAAGTGAGAAAACATAGAACTAGTGTACGGGTGATTGGTGGTCGCTGCGGAATCTGTGGGCCAAGGGGCCTGTTTCCACCCAATAGTAACAGTAAAAACGGACACATTCTCACCTTGTTGCTGTCCCATTGACCACACAGTCCTGTGAGCAGTTGCTTATACCCACTTGTCTCAGCCCATTGAATGGCCATTTAGTTTTGGTCTGGCTCATCTTTAGTCACAATTTTCCAAAATAGTAAATAAGCCACCGATTTCATTAATGACATCTGTAAATGGCCACTTAAACAAAGTGTTTAATTTAGTTTATTGTCAAGTGTACCGAAGTACAATGAAAATCTTTTGTTGCATGCTAACCAGTCAGCGGAAAGACAACACATGATTACTATCTAGCCATCCACAGTGTATAGATACATGATAAAGGAATTAACATGAATAATGTTTAGTGCAAGATAAAGTCCAGTAAAGTCCAATGAAAGATAATCCAAGGGCCTACAATGTAGATAGTAGTTCAGGACTGCTCTCTCGTTGTTGGTGGGATGGTTCAGTTGCCTGATAACAAACAGCTGGAAAGAAACTGTCCCTGAATCTGGCGGTTTGCATTTTCACACCTATACCATTTGCCCGATGGGAGAGGGGAGAAGAGGGAGAGGACAGGGTGCGACTCATCCTTGATTATGCTGCTGGCCTTGCCGAGGCAGCGTGAGGTGTAAATAGAAAGTTGTTGGTGATAGTCACTCCTAGGAATTTGAAGCTTTTAACCATCTCTACTAAGGCGCCATCAATGCAAACCATGGTATATGCACCGCTCTGGGGTATGTGCACAGTTGAACAGAGTATGGGGTTACTCTGGGGTATGTGCGCCGCTCTGGGGTATATGCACCGCTCTGGGGTATGTGCACAGTTGAACAGAGTATGGGGTTACTCTGGGGTATGTGCGCCGCTCTGGGGTATGTGCACCGCTCTGGGGTATGTGCACTGCTCTGGGGTATGTACACCGTTCTGCTTCCTCAAGTCCATCACTATCTCGTTTGCCTTGCTGACGTTCGGAGAAAAGTTCGACACCAGGTCACAAGGTTCTCAATCTCCTTCCTGCACTCCATCGCATCATGATTTGATATCCGGCCCACAATGGTGGTGCTGTCCAAAGATCAGATAGCAAGCAAGATAGATCACTCGACGAAAAAGACGTAGTACGGTCATGGGCAGATTCATGGGTAATTTTCGGCCCCATTTCCGTAAACGGCTTCCGTCTCCGCACCAAAGATCCCATAGCGGAGCAAAGATACCAGTGAGGAGACGGAAGCTGGTTACGGAAACATCCTCGTAAAAATAAAAGTTATTTGGGAAAAATCTTCTCCTCATTTTCAGAATTATAATTTATTAACACAAACTGTTCCCCCGCAACGTTGATTACACTGCGAGTCGGGTCGGGTCGGGTCGGGTTACTGAAATGGATGAAACAAAGGCCCACGTTCCGCTCCGTTGCGTACTACACGTCAGCCCATTGCATTTAGAAGGAGTGGTCTATCTTGCTTGCTATAGGATCTTTGGTGCTGTCTTTCAGTTTGTAAATTGAATTGGATTTGTACTTGGCTGCACTGTTGTGGGTATTATAATGGCTTTAGAGCAAAAAAAACAAAAAACTGCTGGAGGACCTCAGTAGGAGGACCTCAACATCAGAGGGACTGAAGATATCTGATGAAAAATCCTGATGAAACGCCATCTGTCTATTTCCTTTCAAGATGTTGCCTGGACCGTTGAGTTTCCTCCGCAGTTTGTTATTACGCTAGTAATTAAGGTGCTGCTCAATAAAATGGCTTTAAACTTGTTGCCTCGCTCAGGCCTGGGATTTAGTAACAAAAACTGTCTTCAGTAGTGCAGCTAGAATCAGACAGGTCATACATCAGTAATACAGGCCATTAGAGGATTTTGTACTCTGAACCGATTTAATATTCAATTAAGTTTAAGTGCTCTTGCAATAAAATATTCTGTAAGTCCTTAGCATCACCAGCATCATTTTTTAACCTTGGCTGAATGTATAACCCTTAGCAGGGTGTGGATGTAACAAGGAATACTGAAAATGTTAACAGGGGCTTTATGTCAAAAATGTTATAACTTATCATTTGAACAAATATGTACAGTATAGGTGTGGTAAGTGTCTGAGAATGTAACCATTATCTAGAGCTACTTACTAGACTTGTATTGCTGTTGAGAGTGTTAATCCTTTAACATCATCTGAGGTATTGATTGTTATTCATTTGCATACCAAATATAGTGTGGTAATGGGCACATTGGCTCACTCAACATTTATGCTCCACAAAGGTTAATCACATCGCTCTTTGTCAAATCCTACCTGGGTCGGCAACTTGAACTTCCAGGAGCGGAAGAGACTGCAAAAAGTTGTGACCACTGCCCAGTCCATCACTGGCTTTGACCTCCCCACCATTGAAGGGATCTATCGAAGTCGCTGCGTCAAAAAGGCAGCTATCATCATCAAAGACCTACACCATCTGGCCACATTTCACCACTGCCATCGGGAAGAAGGTACAGGAGCCAGAAAACTGTAACGTCCAGGTTCAGGAACAGCTTCTTCCCTACAGCCATCAGGCTATTAAACACAACAACAAATAAGCTCTGAACTGCAACGGACTATTATGTGTGCATGTGTATACACACACTGAACTTTTTTTCTTCTCCCGTTATGTACTATGTTTACATATTCTGTTGTGCTGCAGCAAGCAAGAAATTCATTGTCCTATCTGGGACACATGACGATGAAACACTTGGCTATCTTGACCTCTCTATCCCCTCACTTTCTGTTGTGTACGTAAATGGTTCCCAATTAGACATTCAACCTAATATCTCATATTACCGAGGACCTGAGTCACATTTTCATTATCCTTGACTTCCCTGTAGGGAACACATTCACACACCTGAAAAGAATTTTTGCCCCTTTATATAATAGAATCTTAATGACCAGAAAGGTGCTTAGGTCGGGCCACTAAACATTTTCAGGACTGTGATATTTACTGGCCTGGCCAAGAAGATTTCAACTACATCTGATATTCCATTTCTCTCAGCAACTTCTGTCACCAACTACAGATGCGCGGTAGAAAGCATTTTATCGGGGTGCATCACAGCTTGGATTGGGAACAGCTCCATCCAAGACCATAAGAAATTGCAGCGAATTGTGGACACAGACAAACCTCTCTTTCATTGACTCTATTTACACCTCACGATGCCTCGGCAAGGCTAGCAGCACAATCAAGGACGAGTCACATTCTGGCCACTCCCTCTTCTCCCCTCTCCCTTCAGTCAAAAGGTATAGAAGTGTGAAAGTGCACACATCCAGATTCAGGGACAGTTTCTTCTCAGCTGTTTGTTATCAGGCAACTGAATCATCCTACCATAGGGCGGAGGGTGGAGGGCAGAGGGTGGCGCTGTAATGGCAGTGGCCCCTGCAGTCTGTCTGTCCTTTAAAAAAAAAAATGTTGTCCCGATCAATGTAGTTTGCTGTGTTTTTTTTTTGTAATATTGTTTTTAACTGTGTATATGTGGGGGGCGGGGGGGGGGGGTGTGGGGGAAACTTTTAAATCTCTTCCCTACACGGGAGACCCGACCTTTTCCCTGTCGGGTCTCCGTTGTCGTTGGGGCCTAGCACCGTGGAGCGGCCTCCAGCCGGAACAACCCGGGGGCTCCAGTCGCGGAGCCTGCGGACTTACCATCGTGGGGCTGGCCGACCTCGGAGCGTGGGGAGCTGTGGTGGCGCGCGGCTGCAGCCGGACTTCGGGGCTTCGGGGGCTCCAGCTGCAGGCCCTGTGGACAGTGACATCGGGAGCTCGCGGGTCCCTGGTGGGAGACCGCTTTTCGGAGCTCACGCGGCGGCAGCTTCTCCCGCCCGAGTTGCGGGGCTCAGGGGACCCGGGGCGGGGCCTGACATCGCCCGCCGGGGGCTCCAACGTTAAGACCCGGAGCAGGGCCTTACATCGCCGGCGCGGCTTTAACGGCCGCGGGACTTACCATCGCCTGCCGGGGGCTTTAACATCGGGAGAGGATGGAGAGCAGGGGAGAGACAAGACTTTGCCTTCCATCACAGTGAGGAGGAGATTCACTGTGATGGATGTCTGTGTGAATTGAGTTGGTTGTGTGTCTTGTAAAATTGTATCTTTTTGTTGTATGGCTGCAGAAACTAAAGTTCCTAATGGAAAAATAAAATTCATTGTATAACCAGAGATCAGTCCTGAACTACTATCCACCTCATTGGTGACCCTCAGAATATCCTTGTTATGACTTTGCTGGCTTTACCTTGCACAAAATGTTATTCCCTTATCATGTATCTATACACTGCAAATGGCTCGATCATAATTGTATTGTATTGTATTGTATTGTATATCTTTATTGTCATTTCCTGAGTATTCACATACCCAGAGGAAACAAAAACACGTTCCTCAACCAGTGTCCATTTCAGTGTGCAGTAAAAAATAAATAGAAGTAAAAATACATATATCATGAACAAATTAACACTCTACTCTACTAAACATCAACAGGCGTTCCGATCGGCAGCGGCACGACAGTGGCTCTGCTGCAGTGTGTCCAGGTTGGTGGTTGGTGCACGATACTTTGGCAGGGGGCAAAGTCCGTTTATCAGTCTTATAACCTGCGGGAAGAAGCTGAGGAGCATCCTGCTGGTTTTGCACCTAATGCTCCGGTACCTCTTCCCAGATGGCAGGATGGAGAATATGTGATGCGATGGGTGGTAGGGGTCTTTGATGATGGAGATGGCTCTGCTGATACATCTCTTCCTGTATATGTCCAGCAGGAAAGGGAGTGGAGCACCAATAATCCTGCTGGCGGTCTTCACAATCCTGTCCAGTTGGTGCCGTTCGTACGCCTTGCAGCTCCCGAACCAGGAAGTGATGCCATAGGTTAATGTGCTCTCGATTGTCCCCCTATAAAAAGTTCGTAGGTGTGTAGTGGGGAGACCTGCTTTACGTAGTCTTCGGAGAGGGTGTAGTCGCTGCTGGGCTCTCTTGACCAGTGCTGTGGTGTTGGTCATGGACGTCAGGTCATCTGACAGGTGGAGTCCTAGGAACTTCACGCTGTTGACCCTTTCCACATCAGCTCCATCGATGTGCAGAGGTGTATGGTGTTGTTTTCCCGCCCTCCTGAAGTCAACCACCATCTCCTTAGTTTTTCCCACGTTGAGAATGAGGTTGTGGGATTTGCACCATCCTGTGAGCAACTCCACCTCCATCCTGTACGCCGACTCATCATTGTCGCTGATGAGACCCACCACTATTGTGTCATCAGCGAACTTGTTGATGAAGTTGTTGTTGAGTCTAGCAGTACAGTCGTGTGTTAGCAGACTAAACAGCAGGGGGCTTAGGACACAGCCTTGGGGCGAGCCAGTGCTCACGGCTATGGTTTTTGATGTCCTACTGCCCACCCTGACTGTCTGCTGCCGTTGCGATAGAAAGTTCAGGACCCAGTTACATGTGCCAGCATCAACCCCCAATAATCATGTATAGTTTAGTTTTTCCACCGACTGGATAGCAAGCAGCAAAAGCTTTTCACTGTACCTCGGTACACGTGACAATAAACTAAACTGAGTACATTTTGTTTAAATCTTCACAGATCTTCCATCTATTAAATTTGCTCGTTTTTCTTTGCAGCAAGCAGAATCAAATTGTGCAGGTGCTGGCATTTCAGCTTCAGAACTAAATTGAACCGATTAAATTATTTTAATTATATATTGTAATATGTTCAACCCTCATGGGTAAAATAGGGCTGAATTTGAATTCGCTCCTGTTTATTTTCACCCTTCCCCACCTGTCGTGTCATTTGAATCTTTATAAGTACTCATACTGCTTGCCAAGATGCCGTGTATCTGAATTAAGATTCACATGTTGGTGATAAAAATAGACATTATGAGATTCAACACCATCAACCAGTGACTCAGTCTAAACAAGGGAATCATATGAAGACAGCATTGCCCATACAATTATTTCAAGTCTGCTGCTCTCTTCAGATAAGTAGTAGTTGTGTTTGGAGACACAGACAAAAATAAAGTAGTCTACATGGATTTTAATAAAGTTCACCAGGGTAAGTTGATCCAAGTCATGGTAACTTTATAAAGGTATAGCACTGAAACAAGCTCTTCAGCCCACTGTGTTGAAGGAACTGCAGATACTGGTTTACATCAACGACAGATACAAAATGCTGAAGTAACTCAGCAGGACAGGCAGCATCTCTGGAGAGAAGGAATGGGTGACATTTCGGGTCAAGGAGAAGGGACTCGTCCGGAAACGTCACCCATTCCTTCTCTCCAGCTTACAACCCACTGGCATGAATATTGATTTCTCTAACTTCGTAACCCTTGCTTTCCTTCTCGCTCTCCGTCCCTCTCCCACCCTAGCTGTCCGACTAGTTTCACTGTCCTCCTGATTCATTTTACTGTTTGTATACCTCGTTGTCAACTTCCCCTCAGCCAACAATGAACCATTGTACATTTCCTTGATCATCGTCTGCTTTGATCTGTCCTTTTCACATCGTACATGCTTTTTGTACCCTTCCATATCTCTTGATTCCCTCTCCCCTGACTCTCAGTCTGAAGAAGGGTCTGATCCTGAAATGTCACCTATTCCTTCTCTCCAGTGATGCTGCCTGGCTCGCTGAGTAACTCCAGTGTTTTGTGTCTAACTTCAGCCCCCTGAGCCCAGTGATCATCCATTCACCCTTGTTCTATGTTATCTCACTTTCACATCGACTCCAGGGGCAATTTACAGAGGCCAATTAACCAACAAACCCGCAAGCCTTTGCCGTGGTTACAGGGAGAGTGTGCAAACTCCACGTAAACAGCACTCAAGGTCAGGATCGAACCCAGGTCGCTGGTGCTGAGGCAGCAGCACAACCAACTATGCCACTGTGCTGTCCAATTTGGTTGTATAGATTCAGAAATGGCTTTCTCAAGACAGAGGGTGGTGGTGGAAGTGAATTATTATGGCTGCAAGTCTGCGACCATTGGAGTTCCACAGAAGATGTGCTGGGAACTTTGTTCTTTGTAATGTATATAAATGATATAGACAAAATGTGGATGGGTCAATTGGTAAGTTTGCGGATGACACCAAGATTACTGAGGTTGCAGACAGTGAGGAAGGCTGGCAAAGTATGGAGTGGGATAAAGATCAACTACAGAAATGGATGGAGTGTGTTCTGTTGCTTTTTATTGGTATGACTGTATGGCAAATCAAATTCCTCGTATGTTGCAAAACATACTTGGCTAATAAAGTAGGATTATGATTATGATTATTTTGATTATGAAATGGTAGATGGAGTTTAACATGTGAGATGTTACACTTTGGGAAGTTGAATGTAAGAGGAAAGCAAGACCCTTAACAGCATTGATGTACAGAGGGATCTTAGGGTCTAGTTCCAGAGCTCACTGAAAGTGGCAACATTGGTAGATAGTTGTTAAAAAGGCATATGATATGCACGCCTTCATTGGGCGGAGCATTGATTAGAAGGGTCAGGATATCATCATGCAGCTCTGTAGGGCTTTGGTTAATAAGTTTGTAAATCATAGGAGAGAATTAGTCCATTCGGCCCATTCAGTCTATGTTATTAATTCATGGCTGATCTATCTTGCCCTCTCAACCACATTCTCCTGCCTTCTCCCTATAACCCTTGACACCCTTACTAATCAAGAATCTGCCAATCTCCACCTTAAAAATACCCAATGACTTGGCCTCCACAGACATCTGTGGCAATGAATTCCAGGCCTTTCACTATTCGTATGTTTCAACGAGGTCCCCCCTCATTCTTCTAAACTCCAGTGAGTACAAGCCCAGTGCCATCAAACGCTCATCATACATTAACCCAATCATCCCCGGGATCATCCTCTTTAACCTCCTCTTGACCATCTCCAATGCCAGCACTTCCTTCCTCAGATATGGGGCCCAAAACTGCTCACAATACTCCAAAAGTTGTCTCACCAGTGCCTTATTAAACCTCAGCATGACATCCCTGTTTTTATAATCTATTCCCCTTGAAATAAATTGCATTTGCCTTCCTTACTACTAATTCAACTTGCAAGTTAACCTTTTGGGAATCCTGCACCAGCACTCAAAGTCCCTTTGCACCTCTGGCCTCATTTGGAGTATTGCGTACAGTTCTGGCTGCCCCATGACATGTAGGATGAGGAGGCTTTAGACGGGTGCAGGAAGGATTTCCTAGAGTGCTGCCTGGATTAGTGGGTATTAGCTACAAGGAGAGGTTGGACAGATGTGGATTGTCTTCTCTGGAACATCAGAGGTTATGGGGACACGTGACATTACGAGAGGCATTGCTTGAGTTGCCAGTCAGAACCTTTTTCTCAGGTAGTAATGTCAAAGTTGGGAGTGCATAGCTTTAAGTATGAGGGGCAAAATTTGAAGACGTGCAGGGAAAGATTTCTACACAGAGGGCAGTGAATGCCTGGATATGTACTGCAGGAGTAGTGGTGGAGGCAGATACGATTGTCGCGTTTATGAGGCTTTTAGATAAGCAACAAATGGAGGAATTTGGATCATGTGCAAGAAGGTGAGGGTTAGTTTATCTTGGCATTAAGTTTGGCACAGACATTATGAGCTGAAGAGCCTCTTACCATGCTGTACTTCTCTATGTTCTGTTTTATTTCCTAAACTAAGATTTGAACCTAAATTGGAAAGCTTGCATGCTGGGTATGAGAGTTGAACACACACCATTGGCCTTCATAACAAGAGGAGTTGAGTATTAAATTGTAGAGTTAATAGTGACTTCAACTGGAATTGTGTACAATGGTGTTCAGTGGAGAGCACATGGATATCATAGAATTTATTTCAATCAAGTCAAAAGAAAAGATTTGGGAACTTTCATAGTATGCACTGTTGCACATAGTAGTGAGAGACCAGGTTTATTGGAATCTTGCATCTTTCTTATGAATGGGAAGCAGTTGAGCTAATCGAATTCTGTATAGTTTATGATAGTCAGATACATTTATAATAAGAAAGAATGTGGTAATAAATTGCCAAGATTAGTTAAAAGAGAATGTCAGTTCAGTTCAGTTTAGTTTATTGTGACATGTACCGAGGTACAGTGAAAAGCTTTTGTTGCGTGCTAACCAGCCAGCAGAGAGACAAAACATGATTACAATCGAGCCATTTACAGTGTATAGATACATAATAAGGGAGGATCAACTCTTCACATAGTTGTAAGGATTAACTCCCCACATGGAGGATTGTACATAGGCCTTGCGGGAAGGTGCATAATCGGAGTAAAGGGCCTGTCCCACCTGACGATTTTTTCGGCGACTGCCGGCATCATTGACTGACATATCAGGTCACCGAAAAATTCACAACGTGATGCGGCGGTGACGTGGCGTGATGATGTATGACGTGTGGTGTCGCAACATTTTTTATGTCGCCGCTGGATTTTGAAATGTTCAAAATCTTTTGGCGACACTGATATGTCGCCGAAAAAAATCGCCAAGTTGGACAGGCCCTTAGGGAACATTTCATTGCTATTAGACAAGAGCTCAGGAAGCTACACGCGGAGTGATTGTTATTGGGTAAGTCCACATCTGATACGTGGCAGTTGTTTGTATACTGGGATTCCCCAGAATGATCCGACTATCTTCTATGTTTTTCTACTTGGTGAAAACAGATGCAAAGTACTCATTCAGTGCCCCACCTACATCCCACCAGGCACATAGAGAAACAAGTTAAGAATTGTCAAGAGATTCCTGAAGAAATGCAAAATCACTCCAAACATAAATTCCCTCCTTTATTCTTGAGCAGGCATACCTTCTCCCTGGTAGTCCTCTTGTTTTTGCCATTTTTTTAATCTGACTCGGCAAAGACATTTTATGGCCACTTTTGACCCTTCTAATCACCTGCTTGAATTTTTTCCTCCTTTTTTATATTCCTCAAAGGCTCTGTCTCCTTTTAAAACTTGCATGCCTTTTTCTTTCTGACCAAATTTACAACCTCGTTGGTCATCCAGGATTCCCTTCCTTTGCCATCCTTATTCCTCCGCACTGGAACATGTCGGTTCTGGACATCGATCAACTGGCATCTAAGCAGCTCCCACGTGTCAGATATGGTCACCCAATAATTCCCCAAAACCCCAATGAGGGGGGACCTCATACAGAATAGTTAAAGGCTTGGATAGAGTGGATGTAGGGAGGATGTTTACATTAGAGGGAGAGTCTAGAACTAGAGGAAACAAGGAATATGGGGAGAAGGCAGGCACGGGTTATTGATTGGGGACGATCAGCCATGATCACAATGAATGGTGGTGCTGGCTCGAAGGGCCGAATGGCCTCCTCCTGCACTTATTTTCCATGTTTCTATGGCCTCAGAATTAAAGGACGTTCTTTTAGGAAGGAGATGAGGAGAAGTGTCTTTGCGGTGGTGAATCTATGGAATTCTTTGCCACAGAAGGCTGTGGAGGCCAAGTCAGTGGGTATTTTTAAGGCAGAGAAAGATAGATTATTGATTAGTACAGGTGTCAGAGGTTGCGGGGAGAAGGCAGAAGAATGCAGTTAGGAGGGAGAGATAGATCAGCCATGATTGAATGAAGGGAATAGATTTGATGGGCCGAATGGCCTAATTCGACTCCTATTCCTTATGACCTTATGCATGCTGTTTGTGTGAAGTTTGCATGTTCTCCCCGTGCGTTTTCTCCTGGTGCTCTGGTTTCCTAACACCTTCAAAGAAGTGCAGATTTTGGGGTTAACTGTGTAAATTCTGTAAATTGCTCCTTGTGTGTAGGATACAAAAGTGGAATAACATAGAACTAGTGTAGGGGTGATCGATGGTCAGCATGGACTCGGTGGGCCAAAGGATCTTTTTTCCAGACTGCATCTCTAAACTCAACTAAACAACATAAAATTATGAGAGGCATAGATAGGGTAGAGTCAGAGTCTTTTTTCCCAGGATGGAAAAATCGAATACTAGAGGGCATAGCTTTAAGGTGAAGGGCAACATTTAAAGGAAATGTGCGGGGCATGTTTTTTTACACAGAAGGTGGTGAGTGCCTGGAACACGCTGCCTGATGTGGTGGTTGAAGCAGATATGTTAGTGACATTTAAAATACTTTTGGATAGGCATATATACAAGGAATGGAGCGGTATGGGTTATATGCAGGTAGATTCTGTAAGTGATGGCGTAGACACCATGTTCGGCACAGACATTGTGGGCCGAACGGCCTGTTTTTTTGCTGCACTCTTCTATGTAATATGTTCTCCTCTTTGTTACCTCTGACCAGAGAAACCCCAATCTGCTCATTGGTAGCTTATCCTTACATCCATTTAATTCCTATGCGAACTAGGTGTATCTTTTTGTACTCTTTCATACCTCTATATTTGTAACACAGCGAACAGATAAGAGCACAATACACTGAAGTGGGGTCAAACCAAAATACTACAGCAATCGCTATCTGTTAATGGAGGCCTGAATGATGAACTGTTTTTTTGTGTTGCGATCATCTAATTGAAGAGTGTCACCTCCAAAATCGTTCGTAACCAAATTTAGTCTCCATTAAAATGTTCTCGTCTTTATCTGATGTAAAAATAATTTATTTGGTCTCTGGGGATGCATGTCCATGGGCAATAAAAGCTCAGTGGCTTGTTTAAACCATTCATCTTCCTGCTCAGCTGAACTGACATATTGATCACAGTAGAGCCACATAATGGGTGTGAAGCCCCTTTTCCTCCCACATGTTGAAGGTCACAGCGGACATATTGCAACCTACACGGAGACTCTCTGAGTCATCACTGCCATTTATATGCACGAAAGGAGTAACATCATGCAATCAGGTCGCTCAGATGTTTCAATGTCTCAGAGGCCCCACAATTAATCAGGACACCAGATGCTACGGGGCATGCAGCATCTGTCGGCTCACTGATTGTTTGTGATGATGTGTGATAAGGCTGCCGCACACTCTTCCGAACAAACAAATAAGGGTATTATTAAGATAAAGCGCGGGCCGCAGCACATTGCAGCTGAAGCATCGCATCCTGCATGGCTGCCAGCTCGCCGCCAGTCACTCGGTTGCCCCTTTGAATTAACGAAAAAGGGCAGAGTTAAAAAGGGAATCCTTGTCATATTAAAGATCAAAAGGAGTATAAACAGACCCTGCTTGTAATTCGTCAATTTATTTCAATTTTATAAATCCTTCCTCTAACTGAATGTCAGCGAGAAGCCAGCTTGGATAAATAGCATGAGGGAATCAGCTGGAAATGAAAGACACAAATAGGACAGAGTTGAATTCATCAATAGTGCACGGACACTGTAGAAGCATCATTAGATTAGGATATTTGCAGGTTGTGAATTCAATTCACACTTTTTAAAGATGTGTCATTTTGACTGCCATTCACCTGAAGGTGCTATATAGGTGCTATCTTTTAGATGACACATCATACAAAGGCACCTGAATGCCCATACGAGTAGATGTAAAGGATCCCTCTGCATTATTTCAAAGATGATTGTACAGGTCTCTATGGAAAACTGTGTAAGAAGTCACTGCAGAGGCTGGTTTAAACCGAAGATAGACTGTTCACTGTGTATTGCTCCACTGGCATGCTGAAAAACAGATTGTTTGGTCATTTATGCATTTGTCATAGGTTAAACCTTGCTCTGCACTAAGTGTCTGCCACATGATTACACCACTGACTATCCTCCAATAGTCTGTAGAAGAGTCTCGACCCGAAACGTCACCCACTTCTCTCCTGAGATGCTGCCTGTCCCGCTAAATTACTCCAGCTTTTTGTGTCTAACTTCAATATATTTTCTTGATTATAAAAACTCGTGTTCTAAGCTTGTGAAAGTTTTTTATCGACCAGTTGTGAGGGCTGGGCAATTTCCATGACCCCAACTTTTGAGAGAAGAAGAGGTGATATCAGTAGATGGACACAAAAAGCTGGAGTAACTCAGCGGGACAGGCAGCATCTCTGGAGAGAAGGAATGGGTGACGTTTCGGGTCCAGACCCTTCTTCAGTGGTTGTCATGGGTGTACGGCTATTGGTTACCACCTGGGCTGCAGGATATTGTTGCAGCTTGTCAGTAATCAAGTTCAATGTCTGTGTCGAACACGGTGATATATACTGACTTCATATTATGCATTGCTCAACATGGATGCATCCATTACATTATAGTGGGGAGAGTCGACAGATGGGGATCATTAAATCCTCTTCACTACTATTGTTGCGGCTTTAACCCAGCCACGTTATTGACATATCACTTGTAGGTTCCCTGAATCATTAGATTGCACTACTTAGGAAGAGGCCAAAATAGACTTTGTGTGTAGGAAGGAACTGCAGATGCTGGTTTACACTGAAGCTGGACACAAAATGCTGGAGTAACTCAGCGGGACGGGCAGCACAGACTGTGAGACCCAGCAGAAAGATCCCATTCCCTCTACTGGGAACAGGAAGCCTGAGAGCGACACACCTTGGTCAGTCAGAAACCCATGGATCTGCATAGTTGCAGGTACCAGCGGAGTGGAAGAGGAGGACAAGAGAATCCTTGTCCTGGATTCACCGCAGCAGGAATTTAACCACCCCGATCTGGAAGATATTATTCTAACCTATTTAATTTATCCCTTGACTCTGATCCAGCACAGCAGTTCCTTCACTAATCTCCTTTGTGGGGAACAGATACTGAACCATGTATATACGTGGAGTCATAGCGCTCCCTCACAGTCACCATCGACACAATCTCCATCCCTTTATTGATATAAGATTACCATTGTCCTCCCTCATCCTTCCCCCCACTGTGCTTGGGATGAGGTCACGGACATTTTAGGAGCAACAGAGAAACAGAAGTGAACTTTTGTTTTAGTTTAATTTAGCTTATTGTCACGTGGTGCAGTGAAAAGCTTTTGTTGCGTGCTAACCAGTCAGTGGAAAGACCACACATGATTACAATCGAGCCATTCACTGTGTCTGGATACATGATAAAGGAAATAATGTGAATAGTGCAAGATAAAGCCAGTAAAGTCTGATCAAAGATAGTCCAGGTACCTTAATGGGCCTGTCCCACTTAGGCAATTCTTTAGGTGACTGCCAGCGACTAGGACAATGGAAATCACCGAAGTCAGCACCAACGACAACCTACGTCACCTGGCGACAACCTACGTCACCTGGCGACAACCTACGTCACCTGGCGACAACCTACGACAACCTACGACAGCCCAAATTGTCGCCACTGTTGCCCAAAAAATGTCAACATGCTGAAAGTTTTTTGGCAATCGCCTGTAGTCGCCTAAAAAATCGCCTAAGTGGGACAGGCCCATAACTCACTTCAGCAGTGAAGATGGCCTTTGAGAAAATACCAAGGTAATGGAGACAAGGAATTCAGAGATTGTGCCTCACTGCTACTTGTGACAGAATTCTATCTTACGCAGCCACATTGCAACACTCAGTCATGAACTCAGCTGCGTGTGACAAATAATCTTTTGCATAATGATGAAATGAAATATTATTTTGGCAGTTCTAATTCAGGTCTTTAATCCCTAACATTGTATCATATGATACGATAGAACTTTATTTATCCCAGGAGGGAAATTGGTCTGCCAACAGTCATAAAACACAACAAGATCCATAAAACACGAAATTAAAGTGACGAGTGGAAAGTCCAGGATTGGGGATGTGCAAAGATTGGGAGTGGGAGGGGGGGGAAAGAGTCAGTCTACCCTTTGACAGAAGGGGGAGGAATTGTACAGTTTGATAGGGAATGCCACAAGGAATGCAGCATTTTGTGCTGCATCTTGGTGGAACTGAGGTTGACCAGTGTGTCTTGGAGGGGGTGAGCTGTATTGTCCAAGATGCCCCGCAGTTTGAGTAGTCCCGAATCCCGAATCTCCCATTCAGGACTTGCAACGGAATATCGACCCTGTCTCCTTTTGTGAGGATACTCCCCATTCACGGACTCACAGACACTATGTCTCAAACAGATTGTTGAGTTTGGGCTTGTCAATTCTCATATCAGGAGTGAACGAGGGAAGATGCTGCAGATACAAATTGTTAACCCTGCCTTGTGTTTGCAGTTCATACCGTTGCACAATATTGTGGACAGTGCAGCTGATGGTGGAATGATGGACGATGGGCCAAATTGTCTTTTCCTGAGCCAATATAGTCATAGACTCATACAACATAGAAACAGAACCTCTGGCCGAACTTGCTCATGTGAACCATTATGCCCCACTAGTTCCACCTGCCCCCGTTTGGGTCATATTCCGCTAAACCCATCCTATCCATGGATCTGTCCAAATGACTTCTAAGAGTTGTTACAGTCCCTGCCTCAACTACCTACTCTGGCAGCTCATTCCATATACCCACCACCCTCTGTGCAAAAAGGTTCCCCCTCAGGTTCCTATTAAATCTTTCCCCTCTCATGTTAAGTCTATGTCTCCTGGTTCTTAATTCCCCCTACTCTTTGTAAAAACACTCTGTGCATTTACCCTTTGTTCCCCTCATGATCTTATACACTTCTATACAATTCACCCTCATGTTTTTACACTATTTGTTAAAATTTGTAAGGTGTCCTTGAGACTCTTGAAAGGCGCCCATAAATAAAATGTATTATTATTATTATTATCATCCTGCATTCCGTCCTAGCCTGCCCAACCTCTCCCTATAGCACAGGCCTCAAATCCTGGCAATGTTCTTGTACATCTTCTCTGCTCTTTTTCCAACTTAACAACATCCTTCCTATAGCAAGGTGACCAAAACTGACACATTACTCCAAATGCAACCTTGCCAACATCTTATACAACTGTAATATAACATCCCAGCATCAATACTCAATACCCTGACTGATGAAGGCCAGTTTTCCAAAAAACTTGCTGACCACTCTATCTATCTGTGACATAACTTTCAAGGAACAATACACCAGCATTCCTTCTTCCTCTTCTTTCGTGTGGCGTGCACAGCCTAAAGTTCTTGGACAACTTGTTCTGTTTGATCTTCCGTTTGTGCACGTCGAGTTGATTGCATTAGTCGAAACAGGGCGGACCACGTGAAGGTTGCAATCTTCCACCCCACCAGCATTCCTAGATCCCTCTACTCTACAACACTCTCCAGGACCCTGCCATTCACCGTGAAGGTCCTGCTTTGGTTTAACTTACCAAAATGCAACACCACACACTAATCTCCATTAAGTTCCAGCCTGTTTTCCCAACTGATCAAGATCCTGCTGTCATTTTTTGATAACCATCTTCATTATCTACGATGCGATCTACTTTAGTGACATCGGCAAACTTACTAATCATGCCTTCCACATTCTCATCCAAATCACTGATGTAATCCACAAACAGCAATGGTGTGGCATTTTGAAAAGTCTAACATGGTTAGGACCTACACAGTGAATGGCATGGCTCTGGGGAGTGTTGTAGACCAGAGCGATCTAGGAGTGCAGGTACATAGTTCCTTGAAGGTGGCGTCACACGGTGATCAAAAATACTTTTAGCACATTGGTCTTCATCAGTCAGAGTATTGAGTATAGAAGTTGGGAGGTCATGTTGCAGGTATATAAGATGTTGGTGAGGCTGCATTGAGAGTATCGTGTTCAGTTCTGGGCATCATGTTACAGGAAAGATGTTGTCAAGTTGGAAAGGGTACATTTACAAGGATGTTGCCAGGACTCGAGGGTCTGAGCTATAGGGAGAGGTTGAGCAGACCAGGACTCTATTCCTTGGAGCGCAGCAGGATGAGGGGCGATCTTATAGAGGTGTATAAAATCATGAGAGGAATAGATCTTGTAGAAGCACAGAGTTTCTTGCCCAGGGGAATCAAGAACAAGAGGACACGTGTTTAAGGTGAAGGGGGAAAGATTTAATAAGAATCTGAGTGGTAACTTTTTCACACAAATGGTGGTGGGTGTATGGAGAGCTGCCAGAGGAGGTAGTTGAGGCAGGGACTATTGCACCATTTAAGAAACAATTGGACAGATACATGGATAGAACTGGTTTGGAGATATGTGGGCCAAATGCAGGCAGGTTTCTCCAGAGATACTGCCTGACCCACTGAGTTACCCCAGCTTTTTGTGTCTATCTTCATGTGATTTGGAGCCACATTCATACAGTTATTTGCCAACTGCACTTTTGGGGAAATCGGAGCCATGGAACCTAGATGCCCATTCCTCCTGACATGTTCGAACAGTGGGATAGTCAGATGCCCTTGGAAACAAACCATCAGTCGCTGGCTTGGTTTACTTGTCAGCTATGGGAGGCTAAGTATATCTTCAGCAGGCCCTTGGAAGAATGCCAACACAAAGAGGCTGTGGAGTGATCACTTTCACAGCATTGATTTCAACCAAACTACCATAGGAACGAGCTGGGTTGAAGCTACGGAACTATTTCCTTCTGAACAGTTGGCAAGAGTCTAGAAATAGATATCCTTTTTATTCCATGGTAGTTGGTTACATATGAAAAGTGTCTACAGTCAAGGGTGCATTGTTGTCATATGTCCCGAAACGGAACAATGACATTCTTATTAGCACGGCAGCACTACAAGTATGTAAACATATTTGTAAACACAGTCATAAACAACAAAAAGAAGTTCAGTAGATATATGAGAGTTTGATTTATACATATGATGCAAATTCTCATCTGTGCTCTACACAATTCACTCCAAGTGCCTGATGTTTATGGAGGAGTTCCACTGCCATTTACCCTTTTACACCCCTTCCATTCCCATACTGACCTCTCTGTCCTTGGCCACCCCCACCTCCTTCGCCAGAGTGAGACCACATGCAGACTGGAGGAACAGCACCTCATATTCTGCTGGAATAACTCACAACCCAGCAGTATGATCATTGAATTTTACTTATTTTAGGTAAACCCCTTGCTTTCCCCCTTCCCTCTCTTTCCTGTGCCCCCCACCCTCCCATTATCCAGCCACATTTCCCTTTATTCTCCTGCCCCATTCCATCTACATCCCTTCCTCTGGCATTACATTCCACTACATTTCGGACATCCCTTTGTTTCCTTCTCTCCGTTCTGTCTTCTTCTGCCTTTATTGCACTTCCATCTCCCTCAGACTTTGTCCAACCATCTGCCCCTCTCACCTGTATCTACCCACCAATTGCTAGGCTTTGTCCCACCTCTTCTCCAGCTTTCTGCCGCCGACTACAATCAGCCTGAAGAAGGGTCCCGATCCGAAACGCTGCCTATCAATGTCCTCCAGAATTGCTGCCTGACCTGCTGAGTTACTCCAACACTTTGGGTTAAGGGCCTGTCCCACTTACGTGTCCTTGGTACGCAAATTACGCGACGTCGTGGTCGCATTGAGGTGCACGGGCATCGTATGGCTGCACGGGGCCGGTCCCACTTAGAAGTGCGGAGGGGTATGTAGTTGTGCGCGAAATTTTTGTAGCGAACAAAACTTCGCGCGTCAACGGCCTGTCGCAGAACTGACGGCCAAAGTGGGACAGGCCCATGACCCTGGCGCGACGCAATGTCTCGCCTTTAACAGCAGCAGAAGCAGGCAAACGATCGCCGAACTCGGCCTGGGACTCACGGCCTTTGCGGTCCGGATCCGCCCCCACTTCTACTCCCAGAGCGGGGCCAAGAAATATTGAAGATAGACACAAAATGCTGGAGTAACTCAGCGGGACCGGCAGCATCTCTGGAGAGAAGCAATGGGTGACGTTTCGGGTCAAGACCCTTCTTTCAGACTGAAGAAGAGTCTCGACCCGAAACATCACCCATTGCTTCTCTCCAGAGATGCTGCCGGTCCCGCTGAGTTACTCCTGCATTTTGTGTCCATCTTCAAATTACGTCACGCGCTCCAGAAGGCTGTGCAGTCGAATGAAGTCGCGCGCGACCTTCGCGGGACCGTCGCTCTCAACGCGACCACGAGGTCGCGTAATTAGCGTGCCAAGGACACGTAAGTGGGACAGGCCCTTTACCTTCAAAGCAGAGCCAATGAGGTGATGGGGGTTGAGAGTGTGGGCTGTGGCCACCCCCGCACCCTAATGGACCACTCACAACTGCTTTGATATTGTAGGACGCCTGTTATGGAAATGCCTAACACTAGAGGGCATATATAAGGTGAGAGGGGGACAGTTTAATGGTGATGTGGGGGTGGGGGAAGTGTTTTACACGGAAGGTGTTGGAGGCCTGGAACGCATTGCCTGGTGTGGTGGTGGAGGCAGATACGATAGGGTTGTTTTAGTGGCTTTTAGATAGGCACATGGAAGTGCAAGGAATAGAGGGATATAGAGGTAGCCTTGGCCTATTTCCTTCGCTCCATAGATGCTGCCTCACCCGCTGAGTTTCTCCAGCACTTTTGTCTACCTTCGATTTTCCAGCATCTGCAGTTCCTTCTTAAACAGAGGGATATGGAGCATGTGCAGGCAGATGAGATCAGTTTAACTTGGCATCATGTTTGGCGTAAACATGGGCCTGTTTCCGTGCTGTTCTATGTTCTAGATCTGTTTCTCTGTCCACAGGTGCTGCCCAACCTGCTGAGCAGTTCCTGGAATGTTCTGTTTTCAAGTTTCCACAATGCTCTGCATGTGTAATGAAGAGCCTGGATTAGACCAGACAGAGTCCACCATCGTAGTTTCCAAAGAACTAAACCAATATATAAGAAGATGGTGCAAACACAGATTGACAAAGACAATTTACAGAGATGGTGCCAAGACTGTGATTTTATAATGGTCAGGAAAGGGTGGCCATCTGGGCTACTTTCATGAGAAAAAAACAAAACCCAAAAGGTGACCCGATAAGATCGTTAAGGTTCTAAAGAAGTCTCGTTGAGCGGATATAATGAAAAATATGCAGAAGAGCAAAGATAACGCTCATAAATAAGAGATAATCTTTAATAAATCCCATAGGTATTTCAGGAGAAAGCAGTTGGGGAAGAGTGCGTTGCAGATGCTTGTTAATCAAAGTTAAATAAAAGCAATGAAGAGAAAAGATTATTACTGATAAGATGAGATGGAGTAAGGTGCAGGGGGTTATGTATAACACATTAGCACTAGCCTGTATGGCTAGTCTTGTGCTATACATTTAATGCAATTCCACATTATATGGGCTTGGCTCAAGTTTGAAGTGCTTTACTCGGACAGTGTTAAAGGTTAGCTGTAAATCCTAATACTATTCATCAATGACAAGAAAGGAAGTAAAAGTATAAAAGATAAACACTAAAAGCTGGCATAACTCAGCGGGTCAGACCGCATCTCCGGAGAAAAGGAATAGGTGATGTTTCGGGTTGAGTCCCTTCTTCAGACAGAGTCAGGGGAAAGGGAAACAAGAGATATAGACAGTGATGTGGAGAGATATAGAACAAATGAATGAAAGATATGCAAAAAAGTAATGATAATAAAGGAAACAGCTGTTTGCTCAGTGAGAACGAGTTACAGACAATGAGACTCAACAAGCCGACTTTGAAGCTGGTACAACTTGGGTGGGGGAGGGATGGAGAAAGAGGGGATGCAAAGGTTACTTGAAGTCAGAGAAAGTAGAAGATTTTTATCTGCAATCCTGCTTCTTCTGAAGCATCAACGGTCTCTGACCCTTTTGAACAGCTTGTGCTTCCTAATGTGTCCCATTATGCCACGAGCATCATATGTAAAACAGGGAAGATCATTTGTTCACAGATTGTCAAGTTAATGAACCATTGCCCTTGGACTCTGCTTTTCTCTCTGTTGCTGCTGGAATATTGAACAGGTGCACTGGTGAATTTGCCCATCCCTGGGAGCATCTGTCAACAGCATTTCTCATCTGTGCAACGACATGGCTTCAATTGCTCACAGCTCTCAAACTCCCACTCATTTTCCACACGCATTTCTTATTTTGGGTGTTCATTGTGTTCTTGAATTTATATGAAAGCCTCGTACTGTTTAGGGTTAAACATGAGTCAGAATTGCTCCTCGTCAGAAAACGTCAGGTTTAATCAGCAAACCTTCAGGAACACAGACGGCTGGGGGGTGTACTTACACAAGTCATAGTCAGTGGCAGGACATGCTGAAAATGCTATTATTAAAGCAGATTGGACAGCCCGACTTAAATAGAGGATGTGAGCTAAATTCAACAACCCCTGAAAACTTGTAATGAGATAATAATATGGTTGCCTGCTTGCGATGCAGGAAGAACAACACTTCAATCTCCCTGCTTGCTGTAACGACCTGCATATCTGGCCACTGCAAAATGTATTGCTCAATGATTGGAGATAACAAAATGGGGACAATGTTATCACCAAAGGGAAGGTGCTTTGCTGGCAATTCTTTCACATGAACATGACCTGTTAAACATAGAAACATAGAAAATAGGTACAGGAGTAGGTCATTTGGCCCTTTGAGCCAGCACCACCATTCAATATGATCATGGCTGATCATCCAAAATCAGTACCCCAGTCCTGCTTTCTCCCCATATCCCTTGATTCCGTTAGCCCTAAGAGCTATAATCTAACTGTATCTATCTATATCTAAGATGTATATCTAACCTGCTAAACAGTGAAAATTGGCACAACACTGGATGGAAGCAAACTCCAAGGAATTTAGATATTACACTAGAAAGCTTGGTGGAAGAGGTAGACAGGGCAAGATATATACTGTGTCTCCAGGGAAGAGAAGCCCTCCAGAATGATACATAGGTGTTAGGATGACATAGCCGTGATGGCTAATGCCTGAAACTAAACCTCATCAAGAACATGTTTAAGAAGGAACTGCAGATGCTGGTTTACACCAAAGATAGACAATAGGTGCAGGAGTAGGCCATTTGGACCTTCGAGCCAGCACTGCCATTCAATGTGATCATGGCTGATCATCCACATTCAGTACCCCATTCCTGCCTTCTCCCCATATCCCTTGACTCCGCTATCTTTAAGAGCTCTATCTAACTCTCTCTTGAAAGCATCTAGAGAACCGGCCTCCACCGCCCTCTGAGGCAGAGAATTCCACAACTCTCTGTGTGAAAAAGTATTTCCTCATCTCCTTTCTAAATGGCTTACCCCTTATTCTTAAAAGAAGGAATAGTAAGATTAAACGAGAACTTACCTAAGTTTGAAGTTTGATCTTTATTTTATGAGGAGTTACGTAGGTGATTACGTGAAGAACCCCGCCAGTGCGCCTGCGCGTCAATCTTCAAAGCAGCGGTGTGAAATCACAAAAAACAACAACCGAAGTAATATAGTCTCATAATAAAACGAGTAATACAAGAACTTCCATCTGACCTTTATGATAGAGGGTAGGGTCGTGGTGGGCACGTAATCACCTACGTAACTCCTCATAAAATAAAGATCAAACTTCAAACTTAGGTAAGTTCTCGTTTAATCTTACTATTTTACTTCGGAGTCACGTGAGTGACTACGTGAAGATTTTAAAGCTTTGTGATTTCATGCCATGGATCAATCCCGGCTTCTCACTGCATAGATTGACTCGGAACGAGAATAATCAATCATGCATTCATAATAACATTTGTACCACAAATGCAGTAATTCATTTCAATAATGAAATGAATCAGATCCCCTTTAAACCAGAGGAATTTACACAGAACTTAAAATAGTTTCTGCAAACAACCCCGCATTAACAATAGGCCGATGGTAAAAATGTTGAAACATCAACTCATTGGACCACCCGGCGGCTGCGAGGATATGGTCGACGGGGCCGTCTTTTGCCCTGGCCGCCGACGTTTCTGCTGCCCTAGTCGAGTGAGACGTAAAAACATAAGTGTTAATACCAGCAGCTGTTAAGACTTCTTTTATCCATCTGGAAATAGTCTGTATTGAAACTCTCTTGTGTGGTTTCTTGTGTGTGATCAACAACCCAGTTTCCGTATTCTCAAATTCTTTGTGACCTCAATGTATTTTAATAAATATGTCTTAATACAGAGACATGGATCATTTGGATATGCTGCTAGCATAATTTTAAGTCCTGTCACACCTGGCCTAATTTACTTTAGTAGGTCATAGATATAGAATGTAACCTTGTCTTCAGTTACTTCCATACTGTCTTTTTGTAATTTTCCAAGTGTTTGCACTCGTTGTACTGTCACTCATGCCATAAGCATGAATACTTTCATACTGAGCTTGACCAAAGGTAAAGACACACTTGATGACCATTCACGAAGTAGTTTCAGTACCACACTTACATCCCAGATTGTCACATACCTAGGTTTCGGTGGTTTGGAATTAAAGATTCCTTTCATTAGTCTGGAAACAATTGGGTGTGACCCAATTGAGTTTCTTTCTGAATCCAGAACCAAATATGAGGACAATGCACTTCTGGCTGAATTAATTGCATTACAACTCAGACCTTCATCATAATAAAGTTTTGACAGAAATTCTAAACATTTGAAATATCTGCAGTACTTTATTGCACATTCTTTTGTACACAGAACTCTTCCCATTTCTTAATATAAGAAAGGTACTGTTTTTGAGTGCTCTTCCTCCCGGCTGCCGTAAGCATGTCCACAGTATGCTCAGACAGTCTTCGTCCCAGAAAAGGCATTCTTAAAACCTGCAAATCAACAAATCCAAACGATGGTATAATGGATGTTGTTACCCTGTTACAGAGTACAACAATAAATTACTCCTTTTTGGGACTTTCATCAACATTTGTGTTGTTAATTCTAATATCAACAGATACCATGGCTGTATAGGCCAATCTGGTACTACCAATACTCTTGAAGCAGCATCTTGCCTGATTTTAAGCAAACATTGGCTTATGAGGCAGAAAGGTGGAAATATATATGAAAACATACCACCCCAATGTAGCGAGAAAGCATCAATCGCCACTGCTCCTGGATCTGGTTTCCATGAGACATATCTCGATAGCTGATGATTCAAGTCGATGTCGGTCATTCCAAATCTGGTTACTATATCATTGAATACCTCTTGATTCAACAACCATTCTTTATTATCATGGAACTTTCGTGACCTGGTGTCTGCTATCGTATTCATTCTACCTGTTAGATGGATAGCTGAAATCCAAATATTCTTTTCAATACACCAAGACCAAATTTGATTAGCCATTTTGTCACATGACACCGACTTGATTCCACCCATATGATTAATATAGGCAACTGCTGTTGTGTTATCAATTTGAACTTGAACATGCTTATTAGTTGTGTTAGAACAGTAAGCTTGGAGCCCATACAAACATCCTAGAAGCTCCAAATAGTTAATTCCCCATGTCTGCAGTAACAATGACTCTTCCTGATTCCATCTGCCTCCGCAGCTAGATGTTAAGTCAGTTGCACCCCATCCTAATGCACTGGCATCAGTTTGTAATATCATGGAAGGTTGTTCAATCAGCACTTTACTGGAATTGCTTGAGACATGTAGAATCCACCACTGCAGATCAGAAACTGCATTTGTTGTTAGTTGCATGGTTCTATCAAAAATGACCAACATGCTTTCTCAGTGCCTGTTCTTTAATTCTCTGCAGCTGTTGATAATGTAATGGTCCAAATTGAACTGCTGGGAATGTGCTACTAATTTTCCCAGTACACGAGCCACCTGTCTAATTGAGGGTTTTTGCTCGTTTAGGAGATTACTACAATCTTTAATCAAATCCACCCTTTTTTCCCTGGGCAAAGTAATATTCATTTGGACTGAATCAATTGTAAACCCCAAATTATTAATAGAGGTACATGGTGTTAACCTAGATTTCTTTGGATGAATTAGAAACCCCAAATTTTCAAAAGTTGATTTCACAACTGCAACAGATGCTTCTGTTGACTGTTTTGTCTTTCCTATAATCAAGACATCATCCAAATATGCCTTGAGTACATGCCCCTGGCTTTTCAGCAAACCCAGAATTGGTTTTAACAATTTTGTGAATATTCTGGGTGCAGATGTTAACCCATTAGGCAGAGCTTTGAACTGCCACAACTGGTTCATCCATTTAAATTTAAGATACTTCCTATCTTCTGAATGAACAGACACTGAATAATATGCATCTTTCAAGTCTATAGTTGCCATATAACATGCTTCTGAAATAAGCTGTTTGGCAGTCACAAATGTTTCCATTTAAAATATCTAAATTGCACAAAAGGATTCAGATTTGTCAAATCTGGAATAATCCTACATCCTCCATCCTTTTTTGATCGAGGGAATATATTTCACACAAATTGGTGACTTTGGTAGACTGATTTTTTCAATAACCCCTTTTTTATATAGGGTTTCAAGTGCAACCTGAACCTCCATCACTTCTTTTTGTACAAAGTGCAGAGTTCGGCTAGGAACATGTTGAACAGGCAAATCATAATTTGGATTGAATTCAATTCAAAATCCTTGTATATGATTCAGGATTACCACATTCTGAAGTAATTTTCTTCCAATTATTATAAAAGAAATGTAACCTGCCTCCAACTTTTGGACTTAATCCAGTTAGTATGTTCTCATGAGAACCAGGTCCACCTACCTCTTGAGTCATTTGAGTACCCTGAGATTCCTGGGTTCTCCCGGAAGCACGCCCACTGGTTCTTGCTCCCGCTGCAGGCCGCCAACTACGTCCCTGCGTTGATGAGCGACTTGGTCCAGGTATGACGTCTGAAAGGATACTTCCTCTTTACAGACTTCACAACCATTGATGTCTTCATCAATCCTGTTTTCGCTTCATCTTCCAACTCTTTAATATGTCTCCCGAGATCCTCTCCAAAGAGTAAGTTGGGTAATTGTATATTACTTGGTTTGCAGAGTGCTGCGAATTTTGGATTCATAGTAGGCCGTATCACACTTTTCCTCAGACAATTGTCTCGAAGTGGGTGCTGCATAGCAACCCCAGTGTTTCCTGATGCAACTCCGTCATCTCTTGGCTTTTTTCTGCTATTCTGGCAAAAGCAGTTATTCCAGAACCCAGCAGCTTTAATATTCTCTGCAACTGATTCCAGATAATTTGATTCACTGCTGCCCACAGTTACTTCTTGCAGTCTCATCCATTTCCTGCTGTTCCAGCTAATGGTAAACCAAGTAATTTATTAAGGAGACCAGTTCTTCTTCTAATGGCTCTCCTGATCCTGACGGGGCAGCGAATCCTACTGCCAGGAGTGGAACATCTGGCAGCTGCCGTTCATCGCCTTGTACAGCCTCACCGTCAGAGTCGGGGTCTGAAATCTCATGACCCGTAGCACGCTCCTCTTCCTGAGGGTGCATTCCATCAGCCCTGAGCCAGTTGCTGTTAAGCTGCTCCTGCAGCTTGGATTACAGTACACTCCTTCCTGAGTGAACTTTGCTCCAACAGCCTATGTAAAAGACTTTCTATTTGGGCAATATGCTCGAAAGCCGTATCTAGCCCTGTACCAGGAGCTGTTTGAGCTGTTTCCAGCAGCTTGCTTTCAGTACACTCCTCCCTGAGTGAACTTTGCTCCAACAGCTTATGTAAAAGGCTTTCTATTTGGGCAATATCTAGCCCTGGAGCTACTTACATTGCCTGGGACTCCCTCCGTGGGCCGTTGGGATTTAAACTGTGTCTTTTGCCTGACAGGCGCTGACAGTGTTTTCACCAGCCCCAGGTCCACAGTCGCTATGCTCACCGCTGGCGACTGTACCGGGGTTTAGAGGCGGTTGGTCTCTAACCGCGGACTCCTGACTTTCCCGACTTCTGTCGGCTGTGTCGCTCGCCTCTTCCCCCTGTCCGTTTTTTTTTTCCATGGCGTCTGTGGAAAAAATCCCCATAGACCCACAGTAAACGGACCTAGAAAACCTGAAAAAAGTTTTTACTTACCTTGTAGTTGAAAAACTACAAATCCACTCGAGGAGCTCTACTCCTCACGTCCGTTTGCGTCAAGGCGTCTGACGTAATGACGCGCAGGCGCACTGGCGGGGTTCTTCACGTAGTCACTCACGTGACTCCGAAGTAAAATGGGTGATGTCATCCATTCCTTCTCTCCAGAAATGCTGCCTGTCCCGCTGAGGTACTCCATTATTTTGTGTCTCTCATCAAGAACATGCAAACTAGTGGCAGGCACAGGCCACTCAACCAACTGTGCTACTGTAATTCAATAAAGTCATGGCTAATGTGATTTTAACTTCACCGCGTACCTCCCTCCCCTGGGAATCTTTCACCCTCCTTGTTTATCAAGAATCTGTTTACCTCTGTCGTTAAAATATCCAGATACACTGCTTTCCTTGCCCTTTGAGGAAGACAGATTGGAAGATTCATCATACTCTTGAGGGAAAATCTTCTGCCTCATTTCTGGCTTCAATGGGTGACCTTTATTTTTAAGCAGAGACCACTACATCCAGATTCTGCCTCAAGAGGAAACATTCCTCTCCACGTTCACTTTGCTGAGTTACATCTTCTGTGCTCCAATCAAGTTACCTTTTAATCTATAATCTCGAGTGGATACAAATCTAGCCAATCCTACCATTCCTTAAAAGACAACACATCCACATCAGTTATCAGTCTCCTAAATCTTCACCAAACTGCTTCCTTCTTTAAGTGAGTACCACTGTACTATACAAGTGGGTGGCCTCGGTATAATGGTGAAGGGGGTTGATTTCCCAGGTCTTACAATTTTCTGTATCATGGAGTCACTCCAGCTGCTCTTTCATTGAGAAATGTAAGTTCAACAAAATAAAATGTATGCCGTTTATTTACTTTCATCACAAGATGAGAAATAAGAGCAATTTTTATTCTGAATCTCCAATTTTTGAATGATTTGGATGATAAGGGCAAAAATCTATAACCCGACTATCTATAGCCAAAAAATGGGGGTTGCTTATACACAGCATTCTATATGTAGTATTATCAATATAATATATAACCAAAGCATAACCTCTATATTCTTGTAGACAATTCCCCCAGCAAAGGCAAGAACATTTGTTTACGTTCCGAGTTAATTACTGAACTGCATTCCAGCCCTGCATGAATTTTGCACTCATAAGATTATAAGGTCAGAAGTGATAGGAGCAGAATTAGGCCATTTGGCCCATCAAGTCTGCTCTGCCATTCAATCATGGTTGATCAATCTCTCTCTCCTAACCCCATTCTCCTGCCTTCTCACCATAACCCTTGACACCCATACAAATCAAACATCTATCTATCTCTGCTTTAAAAATATTTCTGGATTCTCTCCCCATTTAGAAAATAGTCCAAGCCCTTATTCCTACTACCAAAATGCATGACTCCACACTTTGCCGCACTATATTCCATCTGCCACTTTTCTGCCCACTCTCCCAACCTGTCCAAGTCCTTCTGTAGAGTCCCTGCTTTCTCTACACTACCCGCCCTCCATCCTATCATCCACAAATTTGGCCACAAAGCCTTCAATCCCCTCGTCCAAATCGGACACCCAGATCATTTTGCATCTCAGAACTCTACAATCTCACCATTTAATTCCTATACTGAGCTTTTATTTTCCGTTATTATCTTCGTTGGGCACTTTATTCAGCACCATCTGGAAATATTGCCACATCCATTAGTTCCCTTATATCCACCACATGTTACTTCTTCAAAGAATCCTAATAACTTTGTGAAACATGATTTTCATTTCATAAAACCCAGTTGACTTTCCTTCATTACCTTGAATTTTTCTCAGTGCCATGCTATGACATCTTTAAAAATAGCTTCTTATACACTCCCAATGACTGATGTGAGGCTAACTGACCTATTTTTACACCAGGGAGGTTCATTAGCTATTTCCCAGTCTACCCCAAATCTAGAGCCGAAAGAGATGCAATGCTCTTGAAGTCAAGGTCAACCAAAGCCACTTCAAATGCCACAACTGTGTAATCACTCTTAACAATATAATGAGAGGCAGAAGCAAAATGGGTCTTCTTGTTTTGAGCTACCTTACCCCTATCTACCCCAGTTCTCACATCCATTTCCCATTTTCATTTTAGAACAGTGATAAGAACAGTGATATAATCAAGCAAAAGAGGAAGAAGAAGGAGAACTCAGTTACTGATATTTCACTTGAGGAAATGTGGCACTTTTGGAGTTGCCCTTTATCAGATGCACCTACAAAGAAACATAGACAATAGGTGCAGGAGTAGGCCATTCGGCCCTTCCAGCCAGCACCGCCATTCAATATGAGCATGGCTGATCATCCAAAATCAGTACCTCGTTCCTGCTTTCTCCCCATGACCCTTGATTCCGTTAGCCCTAAGAGCTAAATCTAATGGCCCTGTCCCACGGTACGTTCATTCCAAGAGCTCTCCCGAGTTTAAAAAAAATCAAACTCGTGGTAAGCACGGAGAATGAACGTAGCGAGTACTTCGGAGCTCGTACGTCTTTCAGCTTGTAACGCTAACGGCAGGTACTCGGGAAGACTCGCTAACGGCAGGTAAGCTCGGGAAGACTCGTGAAGATTTTTCAACATGTTGAAAAATGTCCACGAGAGCCCCGAGTACCGACGAGTGGCCATTACCGTAAATCTCCGAGTTCGAATCATGGGGAAACTCGGGCGAGCTCTTGGAATGAACTCGTACTGTGGGACAGGGCCATAACTCTCTCTTGAAAACATCCAGTGAATTGGCCTCCACTGCCCTCTGTGGCAGAGAATTCCACAAATTTACAACTCTCTGGGTGAAAACGTTTTTTCCTCATCTCAGTCCTAAATGGCCTACCCCTTATTCTTAAACTGGTTCTAGACTCCCCCTACACGGGGAACATTTTTCCTGCAACTAGTCTGTCCAATCCCTTAAGAATGTTCTATGTTTCTATAAGATCCCCTCTTATCCTTCTAATTTCCAGTTCAATCATGTCTCCATTCACTCTCGGAATACTTAAAAAAACCAATAATCCTACTTCAAACAATAGCAGCAAATGTTCCAGCCAATATATATGCCTTAATCAAAATCTAAATAAAAATCAGATGATCTGGTCTTGTCATATTGCACTTCTGCAACCTTGTTGTACAGAAAATGGTTGTTGAATTGTTCTGCTTGTGATTGAACTTATACTTCAAATTGACCAAGAAGTTTCCAAATGCATTTTTCTATTAAAGGTGTTAAACAAGAAACTTCTTTAGTTTTTCTATTATAAATTTATACGTTTATACCAAGCCAATTAACCTACAAACCTGTAGTCTTTGGAGTGTGGGAGGAAACCGAAGATCTCAGAGAAAACCCACACAGGCCACGGGGGAGAACGTACAAACTCCGTACACACAAGCACCAGTAGCCTGCCAGGATGGCTGTAAGTACTGTAAGGCAGCAACGCTACCGCTGCTCCACCGTGCCGCCAAATTGTGGGCTGGGGAGAGGGAAGGAGGTCATCCTTTAACTTTGGCAGGCTGAGTATCAAATATTTACAGACAGGCAGCATCTCTGGAGAGAAGGAATGGGTAACATTTTGGATTGGGAAGAAGGGTCTCGACCCGAAACGTCACCCATTCCTTTCATCCAGAGATGCTGCCTGTCCCGCTGAATTACTCCAGCATTTTGTGTCTGTCTTTGGTGTAAACCAGCATCTGCAGTTCCTTCTTACATATTAAATATTTCTTAGGCCCCCTTCGGTCATGGCTGACCATGGGTGTCTCCAGTGTGCTATTGACGCTCCACTAAGGTCAACCATCATCCTCCGCCTGTTCCACCGATGAGGTCTTGGTTGGATTGCGCTTTGTCTGAGACCTCCCCCTCGACCGTACCACCATGGGTGGCTCTACCAGGAGCTTAGCTCCAGACGGCATCGCTCTCAGGATCTCAGGACCACACAAGCTTCTCCACCATGAGAAGGTGACAATCCACGGAGATAAATATTTACGGCACGTATTACCATGGGACTATGATATAACACAGCTGCAGCCAGTCTGCATTCTGTAACATCCTGAAGAATACCCCTGTAGATTTGAATGTTATTAATACTACAGTCATTGTCCTGCTAACAATGGCATAACATAAACACAATACTGAAGAATTAGGCAGTTTTAAGCACAAATGAGAAGAAGGTTCTTAATTAAGGGCCTGTCCCACTGCGGCGACCTAATTGGCGATTTTAGAAGAGTTTGCCCTCGACTCATACTCGCAGCATGATCGACACGAGGTCCTAGGAGGTCTTTGTAACTCTCCTTCATGCTCGAGAGTAGTCCCCGCGTACCCGAGGCCTCAGCTAGGTCGCGGCGTATTTTTCAACATGCTGAAAAATGCCCGCGAGTAAAAAAAGGTCACCATGGAAAAAATCGATATTTTTTTACTCGTAGGTTTAGTCGAAGTAGGTCGTAGTAGGTTGGCATGTTATTCGTAGGTAATCGAGGGTAGTCAAAGGTAATCAAAGGTAGTCGAAGGTAGTCATAGATAGTCTTCAACATAGTCGAAGGGAGGTCATAGACATAGACATAGACAATAGGTGCAGGAGTAGGCCATTCGGCCCTTCGAGCCTGCACCGCCATTCAATATGATCATGGCTGATCATCCAACTCAGTATCCTGTACCTGCTTTCTCTCCATACCCCCTGATCCCTTTAGCCACAAGGGCCACATCTAACTCCCTCTTAAATATAGCGTCAAAGGAGATCGAAGGAGGTCGTCTTCACTCTCCACTATTCGGTGTCCAATTTTCCCGAAGCTAGTCGAAGCTGGTCTTCATTGTCAAAGGAGGTCGAAGGAGGTCTTCAACAAGACACTTTCTCAAACTCTCCTAAACTCTTCTAAACTCGCCAATTTGTCGCCGCAGTGGGACAGCCCCTTTAATTGGCGAATGCTGTGCCTTCACTTCAAAGCATTACTACTTTTGACAAAGCAAGCTACGTGAAGCAACACCACAAAATAATTACAGGAGATTTTACAGGGAGCATCTGTCTGAAGGAGGGTCTCGACCTGAAATGTCACCCATTTCCTTTTCTTCAGAGATGCTGCCTGTCCCGCTGAGTTCCTCCAGCATTTTGTGTCTACCTTCGATTTAAACCAGCATCTGCAGTTCTTTCCTGCACAGAAGGTTTCTATCCTGGATTAACATGGTAACCATATTCTTTTTATAACTGTTAATAATAGAAATGTGTCTGTCTTGCTGCCCTTGAACTACAGTTATCAACTGCAGCTCTAAGGGTCAACAGGTTTCACTATCTGATAAATATAATGTCCCAGAATATTCAGTAGAAGGTCAGAAAATAAGATTAAACATCCATTAAATAGCAGCAGCTATCAGTTACAGTATATATTTCTCAATACAAATAACTAACTAACCAAAATTTGAGACTGAGCCATGAAGTAGATGATCCAAAGCTGTGTGAAAAGGGTTACTTTTAGAGATGGAAATATTTAGGGCAGGAATTTCAGATTGGGAGCAATGGAAGCTAAAGTCAGACCGTGACAGATCTCCCTATTGTGAGGAAGGGTCTTAACCCAAAACGTCACCCATTCCTTCTCTTCAGAGACGCTGCCTGTCCCGTTGAGTTACTCCAGCGTTTTGTGTCCCTACTCAACAAGGTGTGGCGGAATATAAAAAGAGGTGGTAGATAAATTCATGAAAACACAGAGGAATTTGGGACAACGTAGAACTCCAAGACAAGGAGCAGATCTGCCATGATCACATTGCAATGCAGCAGCAGGCTTGAGGCCTTAGTTTGTGCATTTCTGCTCCTTTATTCTTGTTTTTTTTTAAATTTTGGGTCAGCAGTCTGTGTGGAAATTAAAATTGAGGGTACATGTGAGCACAGAATTTTAGAAGCACAGCAATATGAAATATTTTTCAGGCTGGAAACGTTTGCAAAGATGAACGGGATAATGGCACCATATTGACTTCAATATGGAAGAAGGTGAAGTGGCACGGAGGAAGATGTAAGAGCCAACTACGGTGACTTTGCAGATGATTGGGAGGATGTAGAGTGATAGTATTTCAGTGTAGAAAGGTTTAAACTGAAGATAGACAGAAAATGCTGGAGTAACTCAGCAGGTAAGGCAGCATCTCCAGACAAAAGGAATAGGTGACGTTTTGGGTCGAGGCCCTTCTTCAGACTTTAGCTATACAGTGTTCAGATCAGAAGAAATGCAAGTCATGATGTTCGAAATTGCTGTTCCATTTCTGTGATGGTGTCAGACATCAGATAATAGTCAGAGAACTGAAAGAAAGGTGATGATAGACCTAGAAGGTGGCAGCACATTCAGGGATTTGGGATGATTGGAGCTATGTGGGATGGAGAGGAGGTGAGGGGCGTGGGGTAGGACGAGAAGAACCGAGAGCTGGGAAAGTTGGAAAGAGGGGATGGAGACAGATGACAATGAAATTAGAGCAGTAATTGGAAGGTTTTAAAGAAGTTAATCCAGGGCCGAGTAAAATGGAAGCACTCATGGAGCAATATCAGGAATACAAATAAAATCAACCTCACATATATACAGGGCCATATGGGAAATATATGTACTAGTGCTAGCTTAGCTGTGATTGTACTGTCTGCCTATATTGTATATTGCATAATTAGATCTAGAAACAGATATAATGAAGATGCGTAGCATTGGAATAACTCAGTGCATCAGGGGCATCTCTGGAAGACATGGTCTTGGGTCGGGATCCTTCCTCAGACTGATTGTAGTGGGTGGGGAGTGTGGGGGGGGGGGGGGGGACCAAGCCTAGCAAATGATAGTTAGATACAGATGAGGGGTGTTTTTGATTGGCAGAGGGTGAACAAAAGCTATAGATAAAATGGAGATAAAAGGGTGTGAGATTAGGAGGGAAGAGAAGTGCAATTTGAGGCTGGAGGATGGGATATAGGGGGAAGGGGACAGGGACAGGGTGGGTGGAGTTCTCTAGCTCAACCCACCATGGAGGGACTTCATTAAGTGCCTTAATCAATTAATGTAGACACCACCCAGTGCCCTATCCTTATCGTTCACCTTCATCATCTCCTCAAAAACCTTGATAAAGTTAGTTAGACATGACCTGCCGTGTACAAAGTGGTGCTCAGTGCACCTAATTAGCCCATTCTTTTCCAAATTGGAGTAATTTCTATCCTAAGGAATCCTCTGCCATAGCGTCCTTAACACTGATGTAAGGCTCAGAATTCCCTCGGATCTCTCTTCATAGAAACATAGAAAATAGGTGCAGGAGTAGGCCATTCGGCCCTTCGAGCCTGCACCGCCATTCTGTACCTGCCTTCTCTCCATACCCCCTGATTCCTTTAGCCACAAGGGCCACATCTAACTCCCTCTTACATATAGCCAATGAACTGGCCTCAACTACTTTCTGTGGCAGAGAATTCCACAGATTCACCACTCTCTGTGTGAAAAAAAAAATTCTCGTCTCAGTCCTAAAAGACTTCCCCCTTATCCTTAAACTGTGACCCCTTGTTCTGGACTTCCCCAACATCGGGAACAATCTTCTTGCATCTAGCCTGTCCAACCCCTTAAGAATTTTGTAAGTTCATGAAAAGGGATTGGCCCCTCTCCAGTCCCCTGAGACCTCACCTGTGGCAAAGATCTGTGCCGAGACCCCTGGAAACTCATATCGTCGTAAGTGATTGGAGCAGAATTAGGCCATCTGGCCCATCAAGTCTACTCCGCAATTCAATCATGGCTGATCTATCTCTCCCTCCGAACCCCATTCTCCTGCCTTCTCCCCATAACTGACACCCGCACTCTATCTCAGCCTTAAAATCTCCTCTCTTTCCTCTCTTAATAACTTGGGTTAGATCCTATCAAGCCACTGGGGATTTCTCCACTTTATTGCACTTCAAGAGCCGTAAGTTCCTTCTTGATTTCAAACTGCCATTGCTTATTAGGATTCTCCAAATTGATCTCACTTTTCTCCATGTCCTTGAATACAGGTGCAATACAGGTGTATTTCGGTTAACAGTATAGTCTTGGTTAGTATCTCGCCAATTTCCTTGGACTGCAAGTACAAATTCCTACCATTATCCTTGAGCAGTTCTATCATCTCCCTGCTCATGGTCTTATTTTTTAATTTAGCCACTAAAAGCTTTGGAATTTTCTTTAACCTGATCTGCCAAAGTAATTCATGGCCCCTTTTTCTAATCACCCCGCTTGAGTTATTTAATCACCCCGCTTGAGTTCTTTAATCACCCACTCAAGTTCCTTAATTGCCCCTTTGAGCCCTTTAATCGCCCACTTGAGTTCTTTAACTCAAGATCTTTTTATTTCCACATCAGTGTGGTTTAGACCTTTCTGTATGCAAATTGTCTGTTGTGCTTCCTATAAGAGTGACTGAATTTTTTATTGGCTGTGATTTCCACTGCACTTTGTTGATGTATAAGGTGCTAAATAAATGCAAAGTTCATTCTTTCTAAATATAACAACCTGAATGTTAGACTGAATAAAACTTGCCATATGTGTTTGAACCATTCAGATTATAATCTCTCTTTTGCAAAGTCGTGGATTTCTTGCTTCTTATTGTGACTGATTTACTGAATGAGTGATTTAGTGGGCAAGTGGATGAAGGTCTAACTAATGTTATTTTCATCATTCAAGCTAATATTCCACCAACTGTTAACTGGAATACACAGCTGTTTGCTCGGAAGTTGCAAAGTATTCAAGGTATCTGCCTAGATATTATGTAGAAACACGGAACTGCCGATGCTGGTTTATACAAAAGGACACAAGGTGCTGGAGTATGTGCTGCACAAGGCAATCTGCACAACTAATAAAATGCAATTGAAAATCAGTGATTTTATATGAGTTGTATGGTCTCTGGTTTTCATTCCAGATTCCTCATGGGTCCAATGCACCAAGGCGTGGAAATCCCCAGGCATGTCCACAATGTACTGTATGTTTGGAATCCACTTCCTGAATAAACATTCTTGGATGGCATGACACTGGCCACGGAACCGTTTTTGTCGTGTGTTTGCGGCCGGGGTCCTATCTTGGCCCTGGGAACTCAATGACGACGGGCCACCTGTACGGAAGCTACGCACCTGAACCTCTTTTAGCCCTACATTGTTTTATGATATAGGTCTACGGGATGCATGCTGGCTCCCTGAATTGCAGGCAGAAAAAGAAGATAAATAAGTATCAGACTTGCAATAGATTTAATAGTCAAGGGTGTCAAAAGTGTCAATAGTGTCAAGAGACAATGTAGTCCGAGACCAGGACACAATTGACTAAATGTCTTTTTAAGGCTAGATAGCCAAGGACCCCTCTCAAAGCTGCAATCACTTTAACCTTTCATCAGTGAGCTACGACGGAAGAAGCTGTGGGTTTTCCACATCATTGAACGTACGAGAATAAACTCAACTTGATTTGGCTGGGCATTGCGTTGGTGTAGAGAAGCCACAACGGGTAATGCTTAAAGAGAGGCAGTGGTGTCTATATCCATATATGGATACAAATTATTCATGTCAAATCACATCCTGCCTCACAGATTTAAACATAACCTGAAGGAGCCAACACCATTCTCATATTTTATTACTCATGCATTGCAATTGATGCCAATTATATGTCAGCATAACCATTGCCTCTTAATAAAGAAGCAATCCTGCCAGCTGTCCAAAATCTTTCAGATGCTTTAGTTTCTCAGGAACCTGTGGTAAATTAATACATCCAAAGCTGTTTTTCTATCCTAACATGTCATGTTCTGATCATTCAGCACCCTACATTTCGTGTCATATATTCCGATTAAAGTCCGATAAAACATGAGGTCACCAATGAGGTAGATAGTAGTTCAGGACTGCTCTCTAGTTGCGGTAAGATGGTTCAGTTGCATGATAACAGCTGGGAAGAAACTGTCCTTGAATCTGGAGGTGTGTGTTTTGCCCGATAGGAGAGGGGAGAAGAGGGTAGACAGGTACATGGATAGGACAAGTTTGGAGGGATATGGACCAAGCGCAGGCAGGTGGGATTAGTGTAGCTGGGACGTGTTGGCCGGAGTGGGCAAGTTGGGCCTGTTTCCACATTGTATCACTCTATGACTCTGAGGGAGTGGCCAGGGTGCGACTCATCCTTGATCAAGCTGCTGGCCTTGCCGAGGCAGCGTGAGGTATAAATGCAGTCAATGGAAGGGAGGTTGGTTTGTGTGATGGTCTGGGCTAAATGTGAATAATCCACTCTCTATCTTTAACTGCAGAGTGTATGGTTCTCATTCTTCATCTTCATCACTGACTCCTGGTGGTGTATGTGTTAATGCCAGGCTCAGATGTGAAAAGCACCAAGTCTGTGATAGCCTCCATCATGCTCACATTTGGTCACTTGGTCAAGGAAATAACTTATTACATTTGCATTTATATAAACCTCCCGCGATCTAAGTTTCAGTTTCAGTTTAGTTTATTTTCACGTGATCCAAGGTACAGTAAAGAGCTTTCGTTGCTTGCTATCTAGTCAGCGGAAAGACTATATGTGATTGCAATCGACCTATTCACAGTGTAGAGATACATGATAAGGGAATCACATTTAGTGCAAGGTAAAGCCAGTAAAGTTCGAGCAAAGAAAGCCCGAGGGTCCCCGATGAGGTAGATAGTAGTTCAGGACTGCTCACTGGTTGCGGTAGGATGGTTCAGCTGAAGCACCTTACAACCAATTAAGTTATTTATTTTGAAGAGTAGTCATTCTTGGAATGAAGGTAAAGATTATGTGGGTAACAAGGTCAACAACATCTTGTGCAGTTAATTTCATCAGCTTTACTATTAACTTCCATCTTGCCCTCAAAATTAATTTGGTTTATCTCTGACACCTCTCTCCCCTTTCTCCATCTCTCTGTGTCCATCACAGAGTATTGACTGATATCTGACTCCCACAGTTATACTGATACACCTCCTCCCGCCAGGCCTCTTGCAAGGACCCCATCCCTTACTCTCGACTTCACTGTCTCCGTGCATCTGCTCCAAAGACTTCCAGGATGTCCCCTTTCTTCAGTAAACATGGTTTCCCCCTTGCTGCTGTGGATGGAGCTCTCACCCTGTTCTGCTCTCGCTCCACCTAGATGGAACAAGGATTGTGTTCCTCTGATCCTCACCTCCCCTCCGCACTAACCTCCGTATCCAACACAACATGTTCTGATATTCCTGCGATCTTCACTGTAATCCCACTGTCAGTCACATCTTCCCCTCCCCACCCTTTCCACTTACCGTAGAGACCAATCCCTCTTTCATTCATTCGTCTCTTCGCACCTAACCCTTTAGGTCTAGACGTAAGAGACTTTAGAGATACAGCATGGAAACAGGCCCTTCGGCCCACTGAGCCCATGGCGACCAGTGATCACCCCATACACTACCACCATCCTTCACACTGGGGACAATTTACAATTTACAGAAGCCAACTAACCTCCAAACCTGTATGTCTTGGAGTGTGGGAGGTCACCCAGATAAAACCCACACAGTCACAGGAAGAACGTACAAACTCTGTCCAGACATCACCCATAGTCAGGATCGAACCCGGGTTTCTGGCGCTGTCAGGCAGCAACTCCACTGCCGCCCCATCTACACCCGTGGTACTTTCTCCTGCAGCCACAAGAGAAGTAACACCTGTTCCTACACCTCCTCTTTCACTTCCATCCAGCGACCCCAACAGGCCTTCCAGGTGAGACAGAGGTTCATATGCACTTCTTTCAACCTTGTTTACAACTTTTGGTGTGCCCAGTGTGTGCCTCGGCAAAATATCAACCACAGGCTAGGCAACCGATTCACCGAACACTTGCGCTATGTCCGCCAATGCCTGTTAGATATCCCGTTGATAACCATTTTAACTCCCATTCCCATTCCCATACCAACCTTCCTGTCCTTTGTCTCCTCCATTGCCAGAGTGAGGCCACGCATAAACTGGAGGAACAACACCTCATTATCGGCTTGGGGCTCTTATACCCCAACTAATATCCTCCAAACCGCTCCCCCTCTTTCCCGTGCACACCTCCCCCCATCCCGGTTACACATATTTCCACATCATCCTCCCTCCCCTGCCTCCAACGCTGCAATCACCCTGTTCCTATCCCTCTTCCCACGCTCAGTACCTATCCCCAAACACACCTTCCATTTTATTCCCCTCCTACCCCCTCTCCCTTCTGCCCCCTTCAATCCCCTTCCCTTGGTCTGGTATCACATTTCACTTCTCTCCTTACCTGACATCCATTTGTTTCCTTTTCCTTTCTAGTCTTTGTCATTTACTCCACCCATCTGCCAAGCACCCACCTCAGCTGTATCCACCTATCACATGCCAGTCTTTGTTCCACCCCGGTATCTCTTTCCAGCCTTCCCCTCCCTACTGCGATCAGTCCGAAGAATAGTCTTGACCCAAAACATTATTTGTCCATTCATTCCGCAGATGCTGCCTAACCCACTGAGTTCCTCCAGCATTTTGTATTTTGTTCAAGGTTCCAGCATCTGCAGCTTCATGCATCTCCATTGTGGGATGTTTAATTCATGCCTGACTGTGTGGACAAAGCTTCAGTTTAACAGCTCAAACAAAAAGCCATGTACCATGCCTGATGCTTTGCTTTTAGTCCATAGAGCAGGGCTTGAACCCGCAATCATTTGACTCAAGAGCCAATATTCTTTTCATCGAGCCACTATAATCAATATGAAACTTACCAGGATGGGAGGAGGTAAATTAAATGAGCTCTGATTATAGAGATGGCATGGTGGCATAGCGGTAGATCTACTGCCTTGCTGCCCCAGAGACCCAAGTTCAATCCTGACTACGGGTGCTGTCTGTATGGAGTTTGTACGTTCTCCCTGTGACCCCCATGGGTTTTCTCCAAGATCTATGGGTTCCTCCCACACTCGAAAGAAACATAGAAACATAGAAAATAGGTGCAGGAGTAGGCCATTTGGCCCTTCGAGCCAGCACTCCCATTCTTGTAATCATGGCTGATCATCCACAATCAGTAACCCGAGCTTGCCTTCTCCCCATATCCCTTGATTCCACTAGCCCCTCGAGCTCTATCTAACTCTCTTTTAAATTCATCCAGTGAATTGGCCTCTACTACCTTCTGTGGCAGAGAATTCCACAAATTCACAACTCTCTGGGTGAAAACGTTTTTTCCCTGGTTCTGGACTCTCCCAACATTAGGAACATTTTTTCTGCATCTAGTTTGTCCAGTCGTTTAATAATTTTATAAATTTCTATAAGATTCCCTATCATCCTTCTAAATTCCAGTGAATACAAGCCCAGTCTTTCCAATCTTTCCTCAGATGACAGTTTTGCCATCCTGGGGATTAACCTTGTGACCCTACGCTGCACTGCCTCAATCGCAAGGATGTCCTTCCTCAAATTAGGAGACCAAAACTGCACACAATACTCCAGATGTGGTCTCACCAGGGCCATGTACAACTGCAGAAGGACCTATACTAAAATCCTCTCGTTATGAGGGCCAACATGCCATTAGCTTTCTTCACTGCCTGCTGTACCTGCATGTTTACTTTCAGTGACTGGTGTACAAGGACACCCAGGTCTCGTTGCACTTCCCTTTTTCCTAATCTGACACAATTGAGATAATAATCTGCCTCCTTGTTCTTGTCGCCAAAGTGGATAACCTCACATTTATCTACATTATACTGCATCTGCCATGCATCTGCCTACTCACTCAACCTGTCCAGGTCACCCTGCAACCTCCTAGCATCACAGTTCACAATGCCACCCAGCTTTGTGTTATTTGCAAATTTGCTACTGTTACTTTTAATCCCATCATCTAAATCATTCATATGTATTGCAAATAGTCCCAGCACTGAGCCTTGATCCTGCATCTTCTGGATTATGCCCAGAAATTCCTGCCATTGCTGTTCCACCGTCATTCCTGCTAGAATCCTTTTCTTGTCAACCTTACTCTCATGCCTTCAGTCTCCTTTGTTCAACTGCAACACTGACACTTCTGATTTAACCTTCTCCCTCTCAAATTGCAGATTAAAACTTATCATATTATGGTCACTACCTCCAAGCGGTGGTGGTTTATAGGCAAATTGGCTTGGTATAAATATAAATTGTCCCTGGTGTGTGCAGGATAGTGTAAGTGTGCGGGGATCGTTGGTCGGTGCGGACTAGGTGGGCCTCTTTCTGCGTTGTATCTCTAAACTAAACTAAACTCGGCTAGCGATTTCTGTGATCCTAATTAATAGGGGTGATTCAACTCACAATGACTTGAGTAATGGAATGCTAACATGCATGTTAATGAAAATGAAAAGATTGCAAATGTTGGAAATCTGAAATTAAAACAGTAAATGTGGAAACACTCAACGGATTAGGGTGAATCCCAATCCCAATGTCTATCCAATGCACCTGTAGACTTTCCCCAGTATCAATATCAAGTATTGCAAAAATCCTTCCTGGAGCTGAACTCGCTGCCAGCATAACAGCGTTTAGATTCACACACACTTAACACAGTTATTTGGCCCAACACCAAAACTAAATCTAATACCCATGGCTACCATGCCATGTGAAGCAGTACTTCTACATCGAAAAGTGTTGGTCACAAAAATTAATTGCTAATAAATCCTGGAATTATTTCTGGAAAATCACTTTTATCGAGACGGATATCGAAGCTCTTATAGATAGCAGAGTCAGGGGATATGGCGAGAAGGCAGGAACGGGGTACTGATTGTGGATGATCAGCCATGATCATATTGAATGGCGATGCTGGCTCGAAGGGCCAAATGGCCTACTCCTGCACCTATTGTCTATTGTCTAATGAAGGATGTGGTCATAAAATGGGGAGGAGACATGTTGGCACCATAAGCACCAGCACTTCACCCAGAACAAATAATATTTTTCTGTCCTGTAGGTTCTGTGTCCTTCAATGCCAAGGTCTGAATAATTTGCAACCCTGTCCAAAAGATGTTCAGGTTTTTAAGCCTATGAATCATGGCATATGGCATGGCATGGAACAGAGGAACACATTCCCATTGTTCTTTTTCCCTTAGCTCTTTTCCATGCTTATCCATTCTCATTTTTAATCTTATAATGGAATTGCCTTTAGAAACAAAAAAACATAGAACATTCCACCGGGTGGCGCATCGATGGCAACCTCGCCTACAGTCTGAGTGTGCTTTTCGTCTTTTTTTTGTTATTTTTAGTGTGTTTTAAAAGTTTGTGTTAATGTTCTCTGGTTTGTTTTACATGGGGGGTGGGGGAGGGGGTCAGTGGAAACTTTTTTTCAATCTCTTTCCTTGCCGGAGATGCGATTGTTTTCTGGATCATATCTCCGGTCGCTCTGCGGCCTAACATCGTGGAGCTGGAGGCCTTATTCGGGACTGACTTTGAGCCCCACCACGGGGCCGTGGACTTACCACCAGAGTCGATCCCTTGCCGGTTGAGCGGGAAGCTCCAAAAGCCGCACGACCTTCGACTAGCCCCGACCCGGGGTAGATCGCCCGGCGCGGGCAAGCTGAGATTCCCCCCCGGTGCAGGAGCTTGATCGCCCCGATGAGGAGGCCCGCCGCTGGCTACGGGAGTAAGATCATCCCGTCAACGGAAGGCTCGAGGCTCCCAACCGCTGGAAGACAAAGAAGGGAGAGATTGAACTTTTTTTCGCCTTCCATCACAGTGAGGAATGTGGAGGAGTCACTGTGGTGGATGTTTATGTTAAAGTGTATTTTGTGTGTTCTGTTGCTTTTTATTGGTATGACTGTATGGCAAATTAAATTCCTCGTATGGTGCAAAACATACTTGGTTAATAAAATATGATTATGATTATGAATATGATTATGCATCCATCAGTCTTTCAAACTATGCATTCCAGATCTTACTGAGTCATATTGATTCTAGTGAAATTCCATAAAATCTGGGCTACAAAGAAGTTATTTGAAGGCTGCAGAATGCTGGAGTTCTCAAACCCTGATGGGGCAAAAAGCAGGCGTGAAATATTTGGCATCAACAATAATTAAATTTCAATTAATTCTGAAACTCCCTGCCTTCTTTTAACGATTACTTTCAAGGTTGAAACCGTTTCAGGCAGTCAGGAAAAAAACTTCTCTACTAATTAATTGATGCTCACCAACAGAATTAGCATTCTTCAGCTTGTGAATGTTTTGAAACTTTTGGTGGTATTGTTAAAGATCAAGGAGAGATTTATACAATCTGGGCATCATTAGGAAGGCCAACATTAATTACTCATTGGAATTGCTCTTGCAAAGATGTGGGTGAATTGCCTTTAGAAATATAGAAACATAGAAAATAGGTGTAGGAGTTGGCCCTTCAAGCCAAATTCAATATGATCATGGCAGATCATCCCAAATCAGTACCCCGTTCCTGCTTTCTCCCCATATCCCTTGATTCTGTTAGCCATAAGAGCTATATCTAACTCTCTCTTTATGGATCACCTGAGTGCTTGTGGCAAAGATTCTCCCAAGGTGGTCTGGGGTGTTTCACGATTGTTATCCATAAGTAATCATTATGTTGTTCCAGTTAATGCCCTATCCTGCACTTTTTTCATTCGTCCAGTATCACGTACGTTTTTGGTGTTCTAATATCCACCCATTCGTTTTATACCTGTTTTAGGCTTCAACAATAACTACACTTGATTTGATTTTGATTTTGATTCAATTTATTGTCATTGCACTTTTCAGTGCAACGAAATGGTTTAGCCTGCAGTCATAACATAGAATAAATAACAAAAACACACACTCAACACAGTTTAACATCCACCACAGTGAGTCCACCAGGCACCTCCTCACTGTGATGGAAGGCAAAAAGTCCCAAAGTCCATGTCTCTTCCCTCCTTTAAATCAGGCCTTAAAACACTGTTGTTTACCATAGCTTTTCCATAACCTGACATGCAGGTAATCTTAACTGTCTAATTTTAACCCTTTTATGCGCTTTTTAAAATTGTTTTATTGCTTCATTGACGTTGTTTTATTATTCATACTTGTCGTATTGCTTATTTTGCAATTTTTAATTATTGACTATTTTATTTTTTCTTTCCTGTAAAGCACCTTGAATTGCTGTTTGCACGAATGGTGCTATACAAATAAATTTGCCTTGCCTTGCCTTGCCTCCTTGTTCTCCCTCTGCGCTGAGGCGATCCAGGCCTCCGATGTTGTGACCCCGCTGGGTGATGGTAAGTAAGTCCCGCGGTTGAATCCGAACGGGCCGGTTCAAACTCCGCGGCCCAGGGCGGTCGAAGCTGCCGTAGCTGCCGCCCTCCAGTCCAGTGGACGCAGCTGTTGTTGCGGGAGCTACGGAAAAACAGGTCACCAACCTGTGACCTGCGAGCTCCCGACGATGTCGTCCACTGGCCCTCGCCGAGCCTCCGAGGCTCCGAAGTCGGGTCGTAAGTCGGGTCGCAACGCCACCACAGCCCCGAAGTCGGCCAGCCCCGCGCTGGGAAGTCCCGGCTGGCTCTGCCTCACGAGCCCCGAGGTCGGTCCCAGTTGGAGGCCGCCAGTTCCGCGATAGGCCTCAGCGCAGACGGAGACGGAGACGGGGGATACGGCAAGAAAGGTCGCATCCCCCCCGAAGGAAGAGCCAAAAAACATACTTCTCCCACCCCCCCCCCACACAAACACAACTAAAATAAACCAAAACAAACCGCAACAACGGGACAAAAGAAAACAAAAAAAGAAAAGACAAACGGACTGCAGGCGAGCCGCAGCTGCAAGGCAGCACCGCCACTTCCGGACTTATAAGTTCATTTGTTTCAACTGAATTAAAATGTAATGGGCCTTTCCTGCAAACTGCTGAAATCCTGAGATGTAGTTGGTCTGGACCTTTACACTCCATTAACCCCAACATAATAAATTTGCTGCACAGATCATGTACTGTTTGAAAACTCGCCTTCATTAATTCATCTCCTAAATCCCCCAGACCTATCCACCATCTGCAAAGCTCAAGTCAGGAGTTTACTGGAATACTCTCTCCTTGCCTCAAGATCTTTTCTCCAAGACCTTCCGTTTTCTCCCACACTCCAAAGACGTACAGATTTGTAGGTTAGTTGGCTTTGTGGGTTAATTTGGGGGGAGGGGGGTGGGGGGAAGGGAAGAGAACAGAGGCAGGACAAAACGTGACAGCTAATAGGTGGACCCAAACAAGGGGGGAGGGTTTGATAGATAGATGGTGGGAACAAAGTTGAAAAAACAGAAGGTTTTCTGTTCAGTCTGAAGAAGGGTCTCGACCCGAGACATCACCTGTCCATATTCTCCACGCTTGCCGCCTGATCCACTGAATTACTCCAGCATTTTGTTTCTTAAATTGAAGTTCCCATTACTCCACTAATTTAATTACTCTTCGGCAAGATGTTTCTTATGAACTTTACCTTGATTTGCCAAGCACTCACCAACATTGGGGGGTAATTTACACAGTGTAGTGCCTTACAAACCAGCGTGTCAGCATGTCTTTGGGATATGGCAGGAAACTGGATCGCCAAGGAAAACCTAAACCATCAAAACATTCACAATCAAACATTGGTAAGGCCACATTTAGAGTATTGTGTTCAGTTCTGATCACCCAGCGAAAGGTACGATATCATTAAGCTGGATAGATTGCAGAGTAGAGTTACGATGATGTTGCCAGGAAAAGAGGTCCTGAGCTACAGGGAGAGATGGGCAAGCTAGTACTTTATTCCTTAGAGCGCAGGAAGACGAGGGGTGATCTTATAGAGATGTATAAGAGCATGAGCACAGTAGATAGGGTAAATGTACATAGTCTTTTACCCTGAATAGGGGAATCAAGAACTACGGGGCAGAGTTTTAAGGTGAGAGGGGAGAGAGTTTGGTGTACAATTTTGGTCGCCTAATTATAGGAAGGATGTCAACAAAATAGAGAGAGTACAGAGGAGATTTACTAGAATGTTGCCTGGGTTTCAGCAAATAAATTACAGAGAAAGGTTGAATAAGTTAGGGCTTTATTCTTTGGAGCGCAGAAGGTTAAGGGGGGACTTGATAGAGGTCTTTAAAATGATGAGAGGGATAGACAGAGTTGACGTGGATAAGCTTTTCCCACTGAGAGTAGGGAAGATTCAAACAAGGGGACATGACTTGAGAAATAAGGGACAGAAGTTTAGGGGTAACATGAGGGGGAACTTCTTTACTCAGAGAGTGGTGGCTGTGTGGAATGAGCTTCCAGTGAAAGTGGTGGAGGCAGGTTCGTTTTTATCATTTAAAAATAAATTGGATAGTTATATGGACGGGAAAGGAATGGAGGGTTATGGTCTGAGCGCAGGTATATGGGACTAGGGGAGAATACGTGTTCGGCACGGACTAGAAGGGTCGAGATGGCCTGTTTCCGTGCTGTAATTGTTATATATATGGTTATATGGTTATTTAATAGGAACCCGAGGGACAACTTCTTCACGCAGAGGGTAGTGGGTATATGAACCAAACTTATGAGAGGAGTTAGTAGAGGAAGGTACAATAACTACATTTAAAATACATTTAGACAGGTACATGTGTAGGAAAGATTTAGAGGGATATGGGCCAAATGCGGGCAAGTGGGACTGGTGTAGATGGGGCATCTTGGTCAGCATGGGCATGTCAGGTCAAGTTTCCGTGCTGTATGACTAAAACTGAATTAAACTAGACAGCAGAACTACCTGCCTAGCTACTGTACTAGCCTTGCACTAAACGTTATTCTCTTACTTTGTATCTATACACTGTAAATGGCTCGATTGTAATCATATATTGTCTTTCTCATCATCATCATCATCATCATCGGCGGTCACTCGAAACGAGTATGACTGTCCTTTAGCAGGCCTGTGCGTGACTTTGTTTAACGTGGGGAGACTGGTGCACAGACAGCCACCCCAGGGTCCTTGACAGATCTGGGTCAGGATCCAGTGGCATGGAGTCCAAGACGACCGGAGACCCTTTTCTGCTGCAGCCTTCATCCGCCTTCCCAGCTGTTGTGACGCTCCACTAAGGTCAGCCATCGTCCTCCACCTGTTCCACCGTTGAGGTCTTGGTTGGATTGCTCTTTGTCAGAGAACTTCCCCTCGACTTTACCGCCATGGGTGGCCCTACCAGGAGCATAGCTCCAGACGGCATCGCTCTCAGGATCTCAGGACCACACAAGCTTCTCCAACCACAACAAGGTGACAATCCTTGTTTTCTGCTGACTGGATAGCACGCAACAAAAGCTTTTCACTGTACCTCGGTACATGTGACAATGAACTAAACTAAACTAAACTAAACTAAAACACAGTTCTGTACATGTCAAGGAGCAACTCTAAGATGGAGATACATTTTTTACAAACAGCTAAAATTGAGGAGGGTGCTCTGTAGAACCACTTGGTTGATAGAATCAAAGACTTGAGTGAGGTCAAGAGAGGCTATGCAGAGGTTGATGTCACTCCCTGCATTTCTTTGGAGTTGTCAAATAGTGAAGATCATGTCCACCATGTCAATAAGTAGGACAGAGTGCACAGTGTGATTCAAGGAGCTCCTTTCCTGGCCTCGGTTCATCTACCCACCACTCTCTGTGTGAAGAAGCTGCCCCTCTGGTTCCTATTAAATCTTTCCCCTTTCACTTTACACCTATGCCCCCAGGTAGACAAAATTGCTGGAGAAACTCAGCGGGTGCGGTTAGCATCTATGGAGCGAAGGAAATAGGCAACGTTTCAGGCCGAAACCCTGAAGGAAATAGGCAATGTTTCGGGACGAAACCCGGAAGGGTTTCGGCCCGAAACGTTGCCTATTTCCTTCGCTCCATAGATGCTGCCGCACCCGCTGAGTTTCTCCAGCAATTTTGTCTACCTTCGATTTTCCAGCATCTGCAGTTCCTTCTTGAACACCTATGCCCCCCAGGCTCCCGGGAAGAGGCAATTGAGGAGGACCTAGGTCATGAATATCCCTGTGCTGGACATTACAGTCAACACTGTCAAATCTGTCACCCTGCCTGATTGCATTGTTTTTGGTGCTCACGGTATATCTTCCCCTTCCACGATTCACACAATAAAAGTTGTGGGTTTGTGATAGAAGCCTCTCACATCGCGCATTTGGAACTTCAGCAGCGTTCATGACTTCTCCCAAGGCCTTGTTGACTTTTAGCGGACATGCAGACTTTCTGACTTCTTGTGCGTTAGGAGTGGTAATGAGGCTGGGCCGAGTGGCCTGTGGTAGAATGGAATCACAGGGTGCTGTTATCAGGAACAGTATCATGTAGCTGCTGGAAATGCAGATGCTGGAATCTTGAGTGCTGGAGTAACTCAGTGGGTCAGATCGCATCTCTGGAGTACATGGATGGGCAACGGTTCAGGTCAGGGCTCATCAGAATGGTTGAGGAGATCTTAAAAGTTCCAGCAGAGACTGATTGCTTCCCAGTCCATGCCTTGGCTTTAGTGAGATAAGGTGATTGTTTCATAGTAGACTTTGATGGTGCTTAGTAAACAATATGAGCAGGACTGCCCAAAGGGCAGGGAAGGGACAAGCTAGGTCAGAGAGCTGTCTGAAAATGGGGGAAATATTCAAAAAGATGAAGAGACAGGGAGGACCGAGGATGAGAGAGGTCAAGGTGAGGTGGATGGAGGTGGGGGAAGCAGGGAGAAGGGAGGGAACCAGATTATCCATGCTTGGTCCCAGCTGTATGTGTGGCAGTGGAGTGTGACACAGACAATTCTCATTAAAATAGGCATAGGAATTTATGAGAGGAAATATAATATCTATAATTCATGAATTTGAAATAGAGATTGAAATATACAAGCCCTGATCCAATTCTTCAGCGAAATGCCTGTGCTCCATTCACCCATGTTAGCTGCATATCCATTAATACGTTTCATAATAAAAAAGCTAGAACTTAATCTCAACATCCAGGCATTTTGGGGAGATAAGAATTCCATTCTGCTGATAGCTTTTGTATGAAAACTCTGAGGTTGGATGCAAAGTGCGATCTTCATGAATGGAAAGATAGAGCGACTGGGTATTGTGTGATTCGATTCATTCTTTTAAAATACTGTTCCGTGGCTTCGATAACGTAAGCTCTTTGACCTATCGAGCATTACAATCCTATCAGTGCAAATCATAAATACTGTCTCCAGCAAGCAGTCACGTGCTAGACTGGGCATTTTACATCATTTTATCTTTTTAAAATGTTTCAGCAGATTGGACTGCTTCCATGCACGCCTGCTTCCTGCTGTGATGTGTCAAAAGCTCTTCCACTTCCCTTTGTTGTCCTATATTAATATTCAGAATGCCTCACAGCTACACTTGAGTGGAAATTCAGTTACCAGGAGTCCTTATTTCATCCCATTTCTAATTTTCTGTCTCATTAGAGGATTTCACTCGGAGATTTCTCATAAACCGTCAACAATTGCATGGTTGCAGAGGCAGGAAATGTTTAGTTTAGTTTAGAGATACAGCGTGGGAAAAGGCCGTTCGGCCCACTGCCCGCACCAACCAATGATCGCCCATACACTAGTTCTATCCTGTACACTAGGGACATTTTTTTTTTCTCACAGAAGCTAATTAACCTACAAACCTGCACTGCTTTGGGATGTGGGAGGAAACTGAAGCACCCAGAGAAATCCCACGCAGTCGTAGGGAGAACGTTAAAGCCCCGTACCAAACAGTACCCATTGTCAGGATCGAACCTGGGTCTCCAGCACTGCAAGGCAGCAACTCTATCGCTGCGCCACCGTGCTTTACGAAGGGTCTTAGGCGAATGGAATTGGGATTTTATAGCTGCTCACATTGTGTTCATAGGATCAGTCTGCTGAGCATATTACCAGGATAGATATATCTCTAAATATAAATCTCATGCTGTGGACAAGCATGAGAACTATTGTCCACCCACAATGGCCTTGAGGAACTGCCGGTGGGTTTTCGTGTTTACTGTTCACTTTTTATTCCATGGAGAGTTTTGATGCCACAGAGAGGCTTTCCTGGACACTCCAGAGAGTAAAAACAAGGAACTGCAGATACGGGAATCTTGAGCAAAACATAAAGTGCTGGAGTAACTCAGTGGGTCAGGTAGCATCTCTGGAGTACATGAATGGGCAACGGTTTGGGTCAGGACCCATCAGAATCAGTCTGAAGAAGGGTCCCAACCTGAAATGTCACCCATCCAGGTCCTCCAGAGAAGCTGCCTGTCCCGATGAGTTATTCCAGTGCTTTGTGTTTTGCACTTCAGAGAGCAGTTAAAAATCAGATATCTTGGTGTGGAATATAAGCTATGTATAGACCAGGTGAAACCACACGTTTCCACTTCTGAAGGCTATTGACAAATTTGTCTAGATTATTTTACCTGCGTAATGTCTTTGATGTCGAAAATAATCTCAAGATGATTCACAGCAATGTTCTGAAAGAAAATTTGACAGTGAACCACCTCACTGGAACAATTGATCAATAGCTTTTTTTATTCAAGTAACATTTTTTATGCAACTTTCCCATTCTCTTCCTACATTGAAAGAGTCCATTTGATCTCTTGAATCTCTGCTGACTTTCAGAGCTCTCCCATCAATCCTATTGCCTCTCCACGTTATTTCCTTAAAACCTATAATCTCATGACTTTTCTTTCATTGGAACAGCGAATGGAGGTATTGCCCCACATCTTCAGTGACTCGAGATCTACCCTGACCTCCTTTGTTGTCATAGAGTGATACAGCATGGAAACAGGCCTTTCAGCTCAACTTGGCCACACTGACCAACATGTCCCAGCTACATTATTCCCACCTGCCTATGTTTGGTCCTTATCCCTCCAAACCTGTCCTATCCATATATCCATAAACTGTTTCTTAAATGTTGCAATAGTCCCTGCCTCAACTACCTCCTCTGGCAGCTTGTTCCATACACCCACCACCCTTTGTGTGAAAAGATTACCCCTCAGATTCCTATTAGATCATTTCCCCTTCACCTTAATCCTATGTCCTCTGGCCTCGATTTCCCTACTCTGGACAAGGGATTGTGTGGAATTTCCATGTTCTCGCTTTGACCATATGGGTTTCGTCTGGGTGCCCTGATTTCCTCCCACTCAAAGATCTTCATCAAGGCTCCCACAATCTCCTCTCTTGCCAATCTTAATAACTTGCGATATATCCAATCGGGTCCTGGGGATTTATCTACCTTGATGCTCTTCAAGTGCCCCAACACCTCCCTCTTCTTCAGCCTTGCCTTTCTCCATACTGATCTCTGGTAGTGGAAGGATGATCACACTGGCCTCCATTTCCCAGTGAAAACATGCAAAGTATTCATTTAAAACCTCGTATGCGACTCCAACCGCAAATTCCCTCCTTTATCCTTGAGTTGTCCTACTTTCTCCCTGGTTATCTTCTTGTTTTTAATATAGGTATAAAAAGCTTTGGGATTTTCTTTAAGTTTACTCACCAAACCGTTCCATGGCCCCTTTTGGCCCTTCTAATTGCCCAGTTGAGTTCTTTCCTCCATTTTTTAAATAATCGTCAAAGGCCCTGTCTGATTCCAATCTCTGATACCTTCCATGCTCTTCCTTTTGTTTTTCAACCAACTTACCTCTTTGGTCATCCAAGGTTCCCTTACTTTGCCATCCCTATTCCTCTTCCTCACTGGAACATGGCAGTTCTGAACAACTGGCCTTTAAACAGCTCCCATATGTCAGATGTGATCTTACCCAATAACATTGCACACCGTGAACCTTCCTACTAATAGGGCGGCACGGTGGCACAGCGGTAGAGTTTCTGCCCTACAGCACCAGAGACCAGGGTGTGATCCTGACTACGGGTGCTGTCTGTACCGAGTTTGTACGCTCTCCCCGTGACCACGTGGGTTTTCTCCGGGATCTCCGGTTTCCTCCCACACTCCAAAGATGCATAGGTTTGTAAGCTATAAATTGTTCCTAGTATGTGCAGGAGATAGTGTTAGCATACGGGGATCACTGGTCGGCGCGGACTCGGTGGACTGAAGGGCATATTTCCACGCAGTATCTCTAAACTAAACTAAAATAGACTAAACTAATAACATTGCAGCTTGCCCTACTCCAATTAAGCATGGTCCCATAAGGTCCCGTCTTCTCCATAGTCAAAACAATTTTAAACTTATAGTTGTGATCAATGGAGCTCATTACTTTGAATCAATTCAACAGGAAAGGGGAACATCATTTCTCCAGTGACAATGCTAAATTTAAATCAATTTGCTTCCATGGGAACTTGATTTGATACAGCATCTTTAATGTAGCATACAGATATTGTGATGTCGGGGATGATGCCAGGTTCAGCAGTGACCACACCAACATTAGCAGTGGGGTGAACTGACGTGATATGTTTTATTCACAGTGGGAAGAATGTCCGGAATGGCACAAGTTCAGTTCAGTTTATCGTCACTTGTACCGAGGTACAGTGAAAAGCTTTTGTTGGGTGCTAAACCCTCAGCAGAACGACAATACATAATTACAATTCAGTCATTCACATGATAAGAGAATAACATTTAGTGCAAGGTAAAGCCAGTAAAGGCCAACCAAAGATAGTCCGATGGTCACCAACGAGGTAGATAGTTCAGCACTGCTCTCTGGTTGTGGTAGGATGATTCAGTTGCCTGGTAACAGCTGGGAAGAAACTGTCCCTGAATCTGGAGGTGTGCGTTTCCACACTCCTATATCTTTTGCCTGATGGGAGAGGGGAGAAGAGGGAGTGGCCAGGGTGCGACTTGTACTGGCTTATACTGCTGGCCTTGCCGAGGCAGCGTGAGGTATAAATGGAGTCAATGGAAGGGAGGTTGGTTTGTGTGATGGTCTTGCTGCATCCACAATTCGCTGCAATTTCTTGCGATCTTGGATAGAACTGTTCCCAAACCAATCTGCGATGCATCCTGATAAATGCGTGTATATTTTATTCCAAATGCATGTATATTTTATCCCTTATAATCTTCTCGGGTAACCTTCCTACCACAGATGTTAGGCTTATTGATCCATAAATCCAAGTTCCTTGTTGTACTACTGAATTTGTTGTCATTGTTATCTGTACCAACCTATAACCTGCTTGACTACTGCATTGGATACCTTCTAAACACTGATCTAGTTTAACCCATCCTGAGTAGCGCTGGCAAATCAGTCCCCCTGATATTGGTCCCTCTCCTGTTCAGGTTCAGGACAAGGTCACCCCTGCCCCAGAAGAGATCCCAATGGTCCAAATGTCTGAATGCCTTCCCCCTGCACCAACTTCACGTCCAAGTATTCACCTGTCCTACCTTCCGCTTCCTACCCTCACTGGCGATTGGAGTAGTAATGGTCAATGGTATTTTATTGTCACGTACATGTGCACAGTGAAATTATTTTTTTACATACAGTTCAGTAAAGTATTGCCATATCTGAGCACAATCCCCATAAAGAATACCCATGTACAGAAATAGTCCACCGAGACTGCATGAAAGAATCACCAGGTTTTGGCACCATTTCCAAAGTCCACTCCAGTCTGTGTGTGCGCTCAGTATCTGGGAGTGGTGCCTGATGCAGAGGGCATCGGTCAGCTTACATCGACTCATGTGAAGATGATATGGGGTGAGCCTGTGATTTTCTTGCAAAGTACTTCTACAAGATGATCAGTCTGAAGAAGGGTCTCAACCAGAAACGTCGCCCATTCCTTCTCTCCATAGATGCTGCCTCACCCGCTGAGTTTCTCCAGCATTTTTGTCTACCTTCTACAGGATAAATGTTATTAGTCCTACATAAACTTTATGGATCACCATGACATCATCAACTTGTAAGAAGAATTGTTATGAACTTATGAAGAAAAAAACACAAATGTTGTGGAGAATAGGATCAAGTTTTTGCATTGGGCATAAAAGATTGTTACCCACTTGGTTTAATCTATGAAGTATTGCGTACTCAATACAAAATGAGTGATTTTGTAATAAAAAAGAACTGCAGATGCTGGTTTATAACAAAGATAGACACAAAGTGCTGGAGTAACTCAACAAGTAATTTTGTAACATGCCACCACAGAATAGATCACAATTTTCCATCTGAATACCCTTCTAGATCATAAACGGCACACAAACCAATTCACCCTGTTTAATTGTAATAAAAAAGGAACTGCAGATGCTGTTTATTACCAAAGGTAGACACAAAATGCTGGAGTAACTCAGCAGATCAGGGAGCATCTCTGGAGAAAATGGATATATGGCATTTGGGTTGGGACCCTCTGAATAAGGGTCCCAACACGAAACGCAGTCATGGTGGCACAGCGGTAGAGTTGCTGCCTTACAGCAAAATGCAGCACCAGAGACCCGGGTATCGATCCTGACTACGGGTGCTGTCTGTATGGAGTTTGTACGTTCTCCCCATGATCTGCGTGGATTTTCTCCGAGAACTTCGGTTTCCTCCCACACTCCAAAGACGTATTAAATTGTCCAAGTTGGCGATATGCATTGTCCTGCTGACTACAAAATTCAGAAGGTTCAGAAGGTTCTCCAGAGATGCCGCCTGACCTGCTGAGTTACTCCACCATTTTGTGTCGATCGCCTTGGTTAATATTTTCCCATAAACTTTATAAGATAGAGAGTTATAAAATAAAATGCACCGAGAAAAGTTGTCTGTCGTGCAGCTCTTGAACTTCTGTATTATTGTACATGGCTGCAAAGAAACGTATTGGTTTAGGTATCTTTAATGGAGAAAGAGACTTGTTCTGCGTCTAACCTTGATGCCGAGTTGTGTGCCAAAAATATAAATATTTGTGAATTCCTGATGCTGACAGTCTTATCTTGTTCAGTACATTTGAACAAAGTCTTACAAGGAACTTGATAGACCGTCAGTGTTGTGATCTGACAGTTTGTATCCCTGGAGGTCTTCCTGACCTACTTAACTAGGTTCTGCTCTATCTAATATGCTGATTGTTTCACACCGCAATAGTTTACCTACTGTAATTACACTTAGAAAAGGTCACCCCAACACCACAGATGAGTAACACTGCACTGCGAACTTAACCCAAATTCAAAATGTAGGTGGAGGAAGGAACTGCAGATGCTGATTTACACCAAAGATAGACACACAATGCTGGAGTAACTCAGCGGGACAGGCAGGATCTCTGGAGAGAAGGACATTTTTAGTTTTGACCTGGCGCTCATCTGTGGGATCATGGTCCAAGGATATGTAGGAGGAGGTGTCCAAGATCTGGCACCTGGCCTCAGTGCAGTCGAGGGCACCTCACCAGACTACCACGTCACGTCCCTTGTCAGCGGGTTTGGTGATAATATCAGGGCTGCTGCATAGTGATCGGAGGGCTGTACGTTCAGAGGGGGTGAGGTTAGAGTAGGTAAGGGGAGTGTATGTGTTTTTAGAATTTCCACTTTTCCACAGCTGATTGTGACTGAAGAAAGCTGGAGAATTATTCTGGGGCCCATCTAATCTACACTGTTTACCAAGGATGTTATTAACATGCAAATAGGCCAACAAATTCAATACAAAAATATGGCAACTTATGTTGCTTTGCTTTTTACCTCATACACCTAATCTTTCATTTCACCAGTACTTTCTAGAATTTGCAGGCTAACAGCAGAAGTTGAAGTCTGTAATTAAATGCATATTAATGATGTGATAATTATATGTAGTCATTTAGGCACAGTCGCTTTCCTAGATGTAATAAATTGGAAATATTTCTTAAAAATCACCTTTCAAATGTTAACTTTCTATCCATTTTGTTCTCTCTCAGTACAATTTTTATTTTGCTATATTTCTTTCTCTAAGCTGATTCCTTTTACCAACTTTCATCTTCCGCATTTTATCTTTCATAATGCTTTACATTCATTGATTAATTGTTACCTAGATGATCTTGTCCAGATCTCCTAAAAGCCCCATCACGCTGTTAAAGACCTCATACCTTCTGCAAGTTAAGGCACACAAACATTTCAGGAGGAAAGGTGCAGTAAAGTGTCAAATCGCCAAGGTATAGGATTATGCAAGATGTCCGACTCTGGCACGATCTAATGTATTGCATAAACAAGTAGCAGATGATGACAGGTGATCTCCTGAAATGGTCAGTAGGAGAAAGATGACCACACTCAGCTACAGTGCTCTGAGTAAAACCCCTGTCCCACAGTACGAGTTCATTCCACGAGTTCTCCCGAGTTTGCCCTGATTCGAACTCGGAGATTTACGGTAATGGCCACTCGTCGGTACTCGGGGCTCTCTTGGACATTTTTCTTCATGTTCAAAAATCTTCACGAGTCTTCACGAGTCTTCCCGTGCTTACCTGCCGTTAGCGATTCTTCCCGAGTACCTACCGTTAGCGCTAAGACACGTCCCCGAGCTCCGACGTACCCGCTACGTTCATTTTACTTCGGAGTCACGTGAGTGACTACGTGAAGAACCCCGCCAGTGCGCCTGCGCGTCCATTACATCAGACGCCTTGACGCAAACAGACGTGAGGAGCAGTGCTCCTCGAGTGGTTTGTAGTTTTTCAACTACAAGGTAAGTAAAAACTTTTTTACAGGTTTTCCAGGTCCGTTTACTGTGGGTCTATGCCGATTTTTTCCACAGACGCCATGGGAAAAAACGGACAGGGGGAAGAGGCGAGCGACATAGCCGACAGAAGTCGGGAAAGCCGGGAGTCCGCGGTTAGAGACCAACCGCCTCTAAACCCCGGTACAGTCGCCAGCGGTGAGCATAGCGACTGTGGACCTGGGGCTCGTGAAAACACAGTCAGCGCCTGTCGGGCAAAAGACAAAGTTTAAATCCCAATGGAGGGAGTCCCAGGCAATGAAGTAGCTCCAGACACAGGCTGTTGGAGCAAAGTTCACTCAGGGAGGAGTGTTCTGAAAGCCAAGCTGCTGGAAACAGCTCAAACAGCTCCCGGTACAGGTCTAGATACTGCTTTCGAGCGTATTGCCCAAATAGAAGCCTTTTTCATAGGTTGTTGGAGCAAAAGTTCACTCAGGAAGGAGTGTACTGTAATCCAAGCTGCAGGAGCAGCTTAACAGCACCTGGCTCAGGGCGGATGGAATGCACCCTCAGGAATGAGGAGCGTGCTACGGGTCATGAGATTTCAGACCCCGACTCTGACGGTGAGGCTGTACAAGGCGATGAAAGGCAGCTGCCAGATGTTCCACCCCTGGTAGTAGGATTCGCTGCCCCTTCAGGGTCAGGAGAGCCATTAGGAAGAATTGGCCTCCTTAATAAATTACTTGGTTTACCATTAGCTGGAACAGCATGAAATGGATGAGACTGCAAGAGTATCTGGAATCAGTTGCAGAGAATATTAAAGCTGCTGGGTTCTGGAATAACTGCTTTTACCAGAATAGCAGGTAACAACCAAAAGATGACGAAGTTGCATCAGCAAGCACTGGGGTTGCTATGCAGCACCCACTTCGAGAAGTGCTATACGGTCTACTATGAATCCGAAATTCGCAGCACTCTGCAAACCAAGTAATATACAAATTACCCAACTTACTCTTTGGAGAGATCTCGGGAGACGTATTAAAGAGTTGGAAGATGAAGCGAAAACAGGATTGATGAAGACATCAATGGTTGTGAAGTCTGTAAAGAGGAAGTATCCTTTCAGACGTCATACGGATCCTGGACCAAGTCGCTCATCAACGCAGGGACGTAGTTGGCGGCCTGCAGCGGGAGCAAGAACCAGTGGGCGTGCTTCCGGGAGAACCCAGGAATCTCAGGGTACTCAAATGACTCAAGAGGTAGGTGGACCTGGTTCTCATGGGAACATACTAACTGGATTAAGTCCAAAAGTTGGAGGCAGGTTACATTTCTTCTATAATAATTGGAAGAAAATTACTTCAGATGTGGTAATCCTGAATAAATATACAAGGATTTCGAATTGAATTCAATCCAAATTATGATTTGCCTGTTCAGCATGTTCCTAGCCGAACTCTGCACTTTGTACAAAAAGAAGTGATGGAGGTTCAGGTTGCAATTGAAACCCTATATAAAAAAGGGGTTATTGAAAAATCAGTCTACCAAAGTCACCAATTTGTGTCAAATATATTCCCTCGATCAAAAAAGGATGGAGGATGTAGGATTCTTGTAGATTTGATAAATCTGAATCCTTTTGTGCAATTTAGACATTTTAAAATGGAAACATTTGTGACTGCCAAACAGCTTATTTCAGAAGCATGTTATATGGCAACTATAGACTTGAAAGATGCATATTATTCAGTGTCTGTTCATTCAGAAGATAGGAAGTATCTTAAATTTAAATGGATGAACCAGTTGTGGCAGTTCAAAGCTCTGCCTAATGGGCTTGCTGAGTAGCCAGGGGCATGTACTAATGGCATATTTGGATGATGTCTTGATTATAGGAAAGACAAAACAGTCAACAGAAGTATTTGTTGCAGTTGTGAAATCAACTTTTGAAAATTTGGGTTTCTAATTCATCCACAGAAATCTAGGTTAACACCATGTACCTCTATTAATTATTTGGGGTTCACAATTGATTCAGTCCAAATGAATATTACTTTGCCCAGGGAAAAAAGGGTGGATTTGATTAAAGATTGCAGTAATCTCCGAAACGAGCAAAAACCTTCAATTAGACAGGTGGCTCGTGTACTGGGAAAATTAGTAGCAGCATTCCCAGCAGTCCAATTCGGACCATTACATTATCAACAGCTGCAGAGACTTAAAGAACAGGCACCGAGAATGCATGTTGGTCATTTTGATAGAACCATGCAACTAACAACAAATGCTGTTTCTGATCTGCAGTGGTGGATTCTACATGTCTCAAGCAGTTCCAGCAAAGTGCTGATTGAACAACCTTCCATGATATTACAAACTGATGCCAGTGCACTAGGATGGGGTGCAACTGACTTAGCATCTAGCTGCGGAGGCAGATGGAATCAGGAAGAGTCATTGTTACTGCAGACATGGGGAGTTAACTATTTGGAGTTTTAGGATGTTTCTATGGACTCCAAGCTTATTGTTCTAACACAACTAAAAGGCATGTTCAAGTTCAAATTGATAAAAACAACAGCAGTTGCCTATATTAATGATATGGGTGGAATCAAGTCGGGGTCATGTGACAAAATGGTTAATCAACTTTGGGCTTGGTGTATTGAAAAGAACATTTGGATTTCAGCTATCTATCTACCAGGTAGAATGAACGATAGCAGACACCAGGTCACGAAAAGTTCCATGATAATAAAGAATGGATGTTGAATCAAGAGGTATTCAATGATATAGTCATCAGATTTGGAATGACCGACATCGACTTGAATTATCAGCTATCGAGATATGTCTCATGGAAACCAGATCCAGGAGCAGTGGCGATTGATGCTTTCTCACTACATTGGGGTGCTATGTTTTCATATATATTTCCACCTTTCTGCCTCATAAGCCAATGTTTGCTTAAAATCAGGCAAGATGCTGCTTCAAGGGTATTGGTAGTACCAGATTGGCCTACACAGCCATGGTATCCGTTGATATTAGAATTAACAACACAAATGTTGATGAAAGTCCCAAAAAAGAGTAATTTATTGCTGCACCCTGTACAGGGGAACAACATCCATTATATGATCGTTTGGATTTGTTGATTTGCAGGTTTTAAGAATGCCTTTTCTGGGATGAGGACTGTCTGAGCATACTGTGGACATGCTTACGGCAGCCTGGAGGAAGAGCACTCAAAAACAGTACCTTTCTTATATTAAGAAATGGGAAGAGTTCTGGGTACAAAAGAATGTGCAATAAAGTACTGCAGATATTTCAAATGTTTAGAATTTCTGTCAAAATTTTATTATGATGAAGGTCTGAGTTGTAGTGCAATTAATTCAGCCAGAAGTGCATTGTCCTCATATTTGGTTCTGGATTCAGAAAGAAACTCAATTAGGTCACACCCAATTGTTTCCAGACTAATGAAAGGAATCTTTAATTCCAAACCACCGAAACCTAGGTACGTGACAATCTGGGATGTAAGTGTGGTACTGAAACTACTTCGTGATGGTCATCAAGTGTGTCTTTACCTTTGGTCAAGCTCAGTATGAAAGTATTCATGTTTATGGCATGAGTGACAGCACAACGAGTGCAAACACTTGGAAAATTACAAATAGACAGTATGGAAGTAACTGAAGACAAGGTTACATTCTATATCTATGACCTACTAAAGCAAATTAGGCCAGGTGTGACAGGATTTAAAATTATGCTGGCAGCATATCCAAATGATCCATGTCTCTGTATTAAGACATATTTATTACAATACATTGAGGTCACAAAGAATTTGAGAATACGGAAACTGGGTTTTTGATCACACACAAGAAACCACACAAGAGAGTTTCAATACAGACTATTTCCAGATGGATAAAAGAAGTCTTAACAGCTGCTGGTATTAACACTTATGTTTTTACGTCTCACGCGACTAGGGCAGCAGAAATGTCGGAGGGCCGGGCAAAAGACGGGCCCGTCGACCATATCCTCGCAGCCGCCGGGTGGTCCAATGAGTTGATGTTTCAACATTTTTACCATCGGCCTATTGTTAATGCGGGGTTGTTTGCAGAAACTATTTTAAGTTCTGTGTAAATTCCTCTGGTTTAAATGGGATCTGATTCATTTCATTATTGAAATGAATTACTGCATTTGTGGTACAAATGTTATTATGAATGCATGATTGATTATTCTCGTTCCGAGTCAATCTATGCAGTGAGAAGCCGGGATTGATCCACGGCATGAAATCACAAAGCTTTAAAATCTTCACGTAGTCACTCACGTGACTCCGAAGTAAAATAGTAAGATTAAACGAGAACTTACCTAAGTTTGAAGTTTGATCTTTATTTTATGAGGAGTTACGTAGGTGATTACGTGCCCACCACGACCCTACCCTCTATCATAAAGGTCAGATGGAAGTTCTTGTCTTACTCGTTTTAGTATGAGACTATATTACTTCGGTTGTTGTTTTTTGTGATTTCACACCGCTGCTTTGAAGATTGACGCGCAGGCGCACTGGCGGGGTTCTTCACGTAATCACCTACGTAACTCCTCATAAAATAAAGATCAAACTTCAAACTTAGATAAGTTCTCGTTTAATCTTACTATTCTCCGTGCTTACCACGAGTTTGATTTTTTTTAAACTCGGGAGAGCTCTTGGAATGAACTCGCACCGTGGGACAGGGCGATTAAACAAGAAGAAAAGCTGCCCAAATTCATTCTCCTGACCACAATGTAGTGACCCCCCTCAACTGGAAATAAGGTGAGGGTATGATTCATGACAGGGCCCAGCGGCAGGCTCTGCCCAGGCTCACACAGGAAGAAAATATTAAATGTGTGGACTATTGTGGACTCCAGACTACAATCGTCTACTTTAGGGTCAAGTGTAGGAGGACAGAAATTGGGGGACATGGGAAAATACAGAGAATCTCTCTTATCACATTGAATAAGACAATTCACTGTGATATGAGTAGGAAGGAACTGAAGAAGCTGGTTTACACTGAAGATTGAAGCAAAATACTGGAGTAACTCGGCATGTCAAGCAACATCTCCGGAGAGAAGGAATGGGTGACGTTTCAGGTCGAGAACCTTCTTCAGACTAAGTCAGGGAAGAGGAAAACTAGAGGCAGGAAAAGGTTCAGAACAAATCAGAGCCGGCACTGATGACCTAGGAAAGGTGGAGCCCACAATGGTCCGTTGTTGGCTGTGGAAGTGGTGAATACGAAGGGATATATGGATGTGATCAGTGGAACTAGCAGGACAACTAGGGTGGCTGAGAGGTGGAGAGGGAGGGATTGCAGGGGTTACTTGAAATTAGAGAAATTAATATTCATACTGGTGGGATGCAAGCTGCCCAAGTAAAATGTGAAGTGCTGCTCCTCCAATCTGCATGTGGCCTCACTCTGGCAGTGGAGGAGGCCCAGGACAGAAAGGTCAGTATGGGATTGGGAACACGAGTTAAAATGTTTGTCAACCAGAAGTTTGCGTAGGCCTAGGCGGACTGAACGAAGGTGTTTAGCGAAACAATCGCCCAGTCTGCGCTGGGTCTCGTCGATAAATACAATTCTACACCAAGATAAACGGATACAGTAGATGAGGTTGGAGGAGGTGCAAGTGAACCTCAGCCTAACCTGAAAGGACTATTGGAGTCCCTGGACAGTGTCAAGGGAGGAGGTATAGAGGGTATAGGGCCAGGTGTTGTATCTTCTGCGATTGCAGGGGAAGGTACCTGGGGAGGGGGGTGTTTTGGGTTGGAAGGGATGAGTTAACCAGGGAGTTGCGGAGGGAAACGGTTACTTCGGAAAGCAGAAAGGGGTGGGGATGGGAAGATGTGGCTAGTGGTGGGATCCCATTGGAGGTGGTGAAAATGTCAGAGGATTACGTGCTGTATGTGACAGCTGGTGGGGTGAAAGGTGAGGACTAAGGGTGACTCTGTCCCGGTTGTGTGTGGGGGGAGGGGGAGCAAGGGCAGAGCTGCGGGGTACCGAGGAGACATGCGAGAGGGAACTGTATTGACATCACATTTAATTACAATTGTTTTTCTACCAGCACTGCTGTTGGTGTGCACACAAACTCTGACAGCTATATTTAAACAGAGCCCAGCACATTGCTGCCGGCCCTTCACATTCAGATTGCCCACTAGAGGATGAAGCAAGCTCAAGGAAATTGCTGTCTGACTTTGAAACCAATGTTTGAAGTATTGTTCTACTTTTATTTTGCAATTCAGACAGATTCCTCTCATTCAAGATCTAGTCTGCATCTCATGTATGTTAAATTACATGTAAAGTTGAACACACTCTCACTCCACACTACCCAATCCCCAATAAATATCATTCAGCCTGTGACATTCTCCAGGGTATTGTTAATTATACATATAAAGTACTCGAGCCACTTGACTTTTTTCCAGATTGTAATTTTAACCCAGGCACCCATAACTTTGGACATAAGCCAGTTAGGCCTCTTAATTACATTCCACCCTCACTTCAGTTCAGGATATTTGTAACTCTAGACATCTTTCGAGCCCATGATTACATTCTAGACTGTAATTCCTTTCCAAATTTTTGTTAGTTGATACACAATCCCAACCCTTCAAATCCCGAACACGTCCGCTCGGTTCGCAATAACCAACCTGATCACCCAGTGGCTCGGCACTTCAACTCCCCCTCCCATTCCGAATCCGACCTTTCTGTCCTGGGCCTCCTCCATGGCCAGAGTGGGGACCACCGGAAATTGGAGGGGCAGCACCTCATATTTCGCTTGGGCAGTTTACACCCCAGCGGTATGAACATTGACTTCTCTAATTTCAGGTAGTCCCTACTTTCTCCTCCCCTTCTCAGCTCTCCCTCAGCCCACTGGCTCCACCTCTTCCTTTCTTCTTCCCAGTCTGAAGAAGGGTCTCGACCCAAAACGTTGCCTATTTCCTTCGCTCCATAGATGCTGCCTCACCTGCTGAGTTTCTCCAGCATTTTTGTCTACCTTCAAATACTTCAATGAGATTCCGACCTGTAACTCTTTCCTGCAAGTTATTCTACATATATATTTCCTGACACCTGGCAATAGACCCCAGCCTCTAAGTACTTGTCGGCTCTAATTTTTCACCTCTGGTGACTGTATCCTGAGTTGGAATGTTTAGTGCACCAATACCTCTAAGATTGCCTCATCATTCCCCATCTCTGCAACTTTCTCCACTCCTAAAGCACAGAGATCTGTGCACTCCTCCAACTATGACCTGTTGCACACCTCCAATCCGAACTCTTCTGGTGGCAAAGGCCACCAGGGGACGCCAGGGAGATGGCAGCCCTGCCGGCAGTCTGTTTGTCTTTTCATTCTTTTTGTTATTTTTTAGTTTGTTAAACGTTTTTTAAAAAATGTTCTTTGGTTTGTTTTATGTCGGGGGAGGGGGGAGGGGATCGGGGGTTCTTACCTTCCCGGAGATGTGATCAATTTTCGGATCACATTCTCCGGGCTCTGCAGCCTACCATCGCTGGAGCTGGAAGCTTCCTCGGACGGACTTTGAGCCCTATCGCGGGGCGCGGACTTAACATTGGAGCTGATCCCTTGCCTGGGATCGCTCCCACCGTGACCACCGCGGACTTTACCATCAAGGGCTCGCAGTCTCGGGTGAGGCCGAGTCGGGAGCTCCAACGTCGCAGAAGATTCACCAGCCCCGATGCAGGAGCAGATCGCCTCGACGCGGAGGGCCCGAACGCCGCCGGCTACGGGAGTTAAGATCATCCCTTCAACGGGGGCTCGAGGCCCACGACCGAGGAAGAACTAAGGGGAAGGACTTTAACTTTATTTCGCCTTCCATCACAGTGAGGAATGTGTAGGAGTCACCGTGGTGGATGTTCATGTTAAAATGTGTTTTTGAGTGATCTGTTACTTTTAATTGTACGACCGACCTGGCCAATGAAATTCCTCGTATGTAGCAAAACATACTTGGCGAATAAAGTGTGATTCTGATTCTGATCTTCGTGGGCAGTTCCTCTGAGTTGTAGATGACATACTTACACTCCATGTCTGATTTCAAGGAGTGAACATGCCTTTAAACAATCCTAAACTCTGGAATAACCTTCCTGAACCTCTTGTTTAAAAAGGAACTGCAAATGCTGGAAAATCGGAGGTAGATAAAAATGCTGGAGAAACTCAGCAGGTGAGGCAGCATCTGTGGAGCGAAGGAAATAGGCAACGTTTCGGGTCGAGACCCTTCTGAAATGTTGCCTATTTCATTCGCTCCATAGATGCTGCCTCACCCGCTGAGTTTCTCCAGCATTTTTGTCTACCTTCCTGAACTTCTTTGTCTCTTGAAACCTACATATTTATCACAAACTTGGCCATCCAACCTAATATCGGAAACGTGACCTGGTCAAATTTAGGTTGATATTTGCTCCTGTGAAGTGGAATGTTAAAGGTATTGCACAAATGCTAGTTTAGTTTACTTTAGTTTAGTTTAAAGATATAGCATTGAAACAAGACCTTAGGTCCACCGAGTCTATGCCAACCGTTGATCATCAATTCACACTAGTTCTATGTTATCCCACTTTCTTATCCACTCCCTGCACTTTAGGAACAATTTATACAGAAACTAAATAACCTACAAATCCACACGTTTTTGGGATGTGGGAGAAAATGGGAGCATCCAGAAGTCACAGAGAAAATGTGCAAATTTCTCACAGACAGTATCCGAGGTCGGGATCGAACCTGGGTCTCTGGTGCTGTGAGGCAGTAGTTCTACCAACTGCGCCATTGTGTTGTTGCTTTTTTCCCCATATATAAGCCTTCTGAATATCTAACTTTGATTCTGGAAACCTTAGCTTTCTTGGTATCTGTGTCTTAAGTCAACGCTGCAATCCTTCAAGAATCTAGCATTTTCAAGAAAACATAATTTTCACTTGGTGAAATGCATTCATTGTCAAGCCCTGGGAATGAAGCCAATGGAAGTGCTTGTGAATGCTCATCATGCCACCTGCTGGTCACTGGTCAAGTGCTAGACTGTAAGGAGATTAATTAAAAATCATGGACTGTGTGAAATTACTACTGTACGGTCTGCTATACTGCATTGCATCTGACTTACAGATTGCTCGATTTATTTATAACATGAATAGTTTGGGCAGTTTCTTTTAGATTTCAGTGAGGGCAACCCTCCCATGATGCATTAATCTGGGTCAGAGTGCTACCACCGTCAACACTAGAATCCCATCCAAACTCATCTCCAACCTCCTGGACCTAGGAATCAGCACCCCCCTCCCGCCCCTCTTCCCCCCCCCCCCCCCCCCCTCACCCCCACCCCACACCACCCCAGGTCAGAACATTATCCAGGAATGGAGGTGGGGCTGGACAAAGCCTGGCATGTGAGCAAGCATTGACAAAGCAACCGTTTTGCTGAACACATGCACACTTGCTGAACGCAAGGTCTGCTAAATCTCCAGGTTGCTAACCATTTTAACTCCCCTTCCCATGCCTATACCAACTCTTCACCTCTTTGCCTCCTCCATTGCCAGAGTGCAGGCACATGCAAACTGGAGGCAAGATGCCTCACACTCCGTTTGGGTAGTTTACACCCCAATGGTATAAACATTGAACTCTCCAATTCCAAGTGATAGCCCCCCCACCATATCCCCTTTCTCTTTCCTGTACCCCACCACCCATTTCTCCCACTCCCCTCGGTCACCTTGCTCCCTTCCTCTCCATTGCCCCAGGGGGTGAGGGTACCCCTGGATGGATGGTGTCCCTGGGGTGAGGGTGCCTTGGGGGAGGTGTCATTCACTTGCTGTCCTTGCTGGCTTTCTGAAATAACAGTACATTAGCCTCTCTAGTCTTTCAGAGCTTCATCTGTGGCTAAAGATGATGCAAAGATTTTTGCAGGGGCCTCTGCAATTTCCTTCCTAGCTTCCCCTAAGGGCCAAGAAAGTACTTGGTCAGATGCTGACGATTTATTGACCTTAATGTGATTTAATATTGCCATTATCTCATGTATGATCTAATACATCACAAATCCTATGCCCAATTCATTACTTCTGTGATCTTATGCTCAGTAAAAATGGATGACAGTACTTATTTAAAATCTCCCCCATTTTGTGCAGTTTTGCGTAAAGGGAACATGCCGAGGTTCTAGGACCACGGGTCTTAGAGAACCAGGGGCCCTATTCTTTCCCTAGCGACCCTTTTACTCTGAATATAGCTGTAGGATCTCTTGGGCTTTTGCTTCACTTTGCCTGTCAGCTCCATTTCATGTCCTCTTTTTGCCCCACTGATGGCATCCTTAGATGTCCCCCTATCCTTGTGCTAGTGGAGCGATTCGCCTGATGCCTACTGCCTAAATGTGACATATGCCGGCTTCTTTGAACTTTGGACAGTCTTGGGCCAGTGATCCCCAGGAGTCAGTGCGGATGTTACGCATCTTCAATGATGCATCTTCATCATCCTGTAACCTTTCCCTCTCTCCACCTGGTATTTTCTTCCTGTGGCAGAGCTCGGAATAGACTCAATGTCATAAACAGGAACTGTAGATGTTGGTTTACAGTATGTCAAAGATAGACACAACATTCTGGAGTATCTCAACGGGCCAGGCAGCATCTGTGGAAAAAATGGATAGATGACGTTTTGGATCAAGACCTTTCTTCAGACTGATTGTAGAAGACAGGACAGCGGGGATTGGAAGCAAGAAAAATACAGAACCAATCTGGGTCAGAACAGATGAGCTCAGGCAGGGAGGTTCCAGGGTAGGCTGACTGTTGGCTAGAGACAGTGTCGTCCCTAGAGGGACGCATCGTTGCAAACTCAGTAACCAAGGAGGCAACCAAGGAGCTCATTAACCAATTTTAAGTGGAGGAAGGTGTAGATGATATATGCATGTGCCTTTAATATAGTGACCTCATCACTACTAACCACTCCCCATATCACAAGTATATCTACAATCTCCCCACCCACAGATCGCTCTCTAGTTCCTGTGACAGACCACGTACAGCTAGTGCAATATGTAATGCTCCAGTATGAATAAAGATAGTAAAGTAACGATGTGTCGTTAGAACATCTTTACATGGTGTCATACCTCTTACCTTGCGCCTCCTGTCTATCGGTTTATCATTTAATTTTGTCCCAGTTTTTTGTTTCCCCAACCTTCTCATTTCCTCGTTATGGCCACTTCTGCCCGTAAGCCTGATGTGCTCATTTTCGATTCTGACATTGCCCATCGATGGGATGTCTTCAAACGTGACTTTGACCACTATGTCACGATCGCTCATCCTGCCGCCACCCCAGAGCTCACAGCCTCTCTGCTTCTCAACCTGGCTGGTCCCGAGGCCCTGGCTCGCTCAGACTTCTTCGTCTACGCTGAGGGAGAATCTGCTCGGGACCCGGTATGTCTGGTGGCTAAGTTTATTGCTATTTGTGACATTCCAACAAACTGCATCTTAGAACGTTTTAAACTGTTCGCGCGGCGTCAGCTCCCTGGGGAATCTGCAGAGAACTATGTCGCTGCGCTGCAGCACCTGGCCAGGCGGTGCCGCCTCAACACGCTGACCCCCGAGGAGATTATTAGGGACCTTCTGGTTTACGGTCTCTGCGACGATAAGCTCAGGGCCGAACTTTTGCGGAGGCCCGATCTGAGTTTTAACGATGCAATGCACGCCACTCGCTTGGCTGAGGCTGTCACCTCGGCGGTGTCACCGGCTGACCATGATATTAACCTTGCCAGCACTTCCAGCCGTCTGATGAACACGCCCCGGTCGCGACCCCCGGGGTCGCTCACTGCTCAAGGGGGACGTGCCCCGGGATTCGGAACTGCTCCCGGGGGACGTGCCCGGCAAAGGTGCCCTAATTGTAACTTCACCACTCATCAATACAATGTATGCCCTGCCTTGGGTAAAACGTGTAATGTCTGCAAGAAATTGAACCACTGCGGCCTGTCGTTCCCGTGGTAAGCCTTTCGCTGCTCCGAGGTGCATTTTAAACAACTTGGTACAAGCTGATAGTGAGCTCAGCTCCCCGTGCTATTTCGACGGACAGTCTGTATCTGAATCCGACTCCTCTCAGGGGGAGTACAGCCTGTTTACTGTGTTGGACGCACCTGCTATGATAACAGACCCTTCAGTTCGAGTAACTGTGAACAACTCGACCTTCACTGCTAAGATTGATACCGGGGCGGTTGCGAACGTTATGTCAACAACCCTCTTCAACAAGATAAGAACAAATGAGCAGGTTTTTTCTGACAGCTCAACTTTGCATGCTTACGGGGGAGCGGTGCTTACTCCTGTGGGAAAGGCTACGCTAAGCTGCAAGATACTGGAGTCCTCTCGGCCCCTCACTTTCTATCTCCTCGATCAAAAATGCATTACCCTGTTGGGTATCCAAGCATGCCAGGAAATGGGCCTGGTATCCTTCCACCGTGACATTCACCAGGTGCAGGCCCTCATGGACCCGTTGGCTGAATACCCCGACCGCTTTGATGATGAGCTGGGCAAACTGCCATGCAACTACAAGATTGCAGTAGACCGTAAGATCGAACCAGTGGTCAATGCACCTCACCGTGTCTCCTTCGCCATGAAGGCCAGAGTGGAGTCGACGCTACACAGCATGGTAAAAATGGGCATCCTAAAGGCGGTCATCGAGCCCACCAGGTGGGTCTCCACCATGGTTGTTGCCGCGAAAAAGAACAAAAGCGAGATACGCATTTGCATCAACCCCAAAGACCTCAACCTGGCCATTAAACGCCCACACTACCCTATGAGAACGGTAGAGGAAGTCGCTGCACAGGTTGGTCCGGCAACGGTCTTTTCTGTCCTCGATGCCAAAAGCTCCTTCTGGCAAATACCACTTGACGAGCAGTCCTCCATCTTGACAACTTTCGCCAGCCCCTTCGGCAGATTTCGGTTTCTCCGAATGCCATTCGGAATCAACTCTGCCAGCGAGGTATTCCAACGGACAATGGAACAGCTGTTTACCGATCTACCGTGCGCCATCATCGTTGACGACATCCTCGTTTACGGTAAGGATGTCGCCGAACACGACTTCAACCTCCGCCAGGTCCTAGACCGGGCCCGGAAAATCAACTTGAAACTGAACCCCAAGAAGTGCCGATTTCGCGTCCCGGAGGTCACCTATGTTGGACATGTATTCACCGCCGAGGGGCTGAAACCCGACCCACAAAAAACGGCTGCCATTTCCGGGATGCCTTCTCCTACTAATGTGGCAGGCCTACAACGCTTCCTGGGCATGGTGAACTACCTGGGGAAGTTCATCCCCGACCTCAGCGAGCTCAGCGCTCCCCTGAGGGATTTGATAAAAAAGGACACGTCCTGGGTTTGGTTCCCCCACCACCAGAAAGCCTTCGACATCCTTAAATCCAAGCTAATCAGCACCCCCACACTCAAGTTTTTTGACCTGCAGCGTCCCATTGTCCTCACCTGCGACGCCTCTCAGTTCGGACTCGGTGCCGCCTGTCTCCAGGTCCATGACGGCCTACAGCTGCCTGTCTCCTTCGCATCCCGCACCATGACCGCCACCGAACAGCACTACGCGCAGATCGAGAAGGAGCTACTGGCCGTGGTGTTTGCCTGCTCCAAATTCAAAGACTACGTCCTGGGCAACACTTTCACCATTGAAACTGACCACCAGCCGCTTGTCACCATTCTCAACAAATCGATCCATGTTGCCTCATCCCGCCTGCAGCGCATGATGCTGCAGCTCCAGCGCTTCACTTTCAACGTGGTTTATCGTAAGGGCAAGGACATGTTCGTGGCCGACACGTTGTCTCGCGCCCCGCTGACGTCCACCGTTCGCCACCCCTATGAGATGTCTGATCTGATGGTGCTCCAAGTGAACATCGTCCCTTCACAGCAGATGAAGTCCCTGGTTGAACACACTGCCAATGACCCTGCCCTGCAACAGCTTTCTGCCGTCATCCAGCGGGGCTGGCCCGACCGTCGTTCCGCGTTGCCGGCTGGCGCTGTGCCGTACTTCCTGGTCCGTGACGAGCTCGTACTACACAACGGCGTGGTGGTGAAGGGTCACAAGGTGGTCGTGCCTGTTGCGCTGCACGACCACTATTTTCAGGTCGCTCACCGCGGACATCCTGGGGCCGAGGCCACCGTGTCTCACGCCCAGAGCCAGTTCTATTGGCCTGGTATGGCCCAATACATCCGGGAGAGGGTCTCCTCGTGTTCCACCTGCAACAGTCTCTCCCCCCACCAGCAGCGTCAGCCGCTTCTGCAGCAGCCTGCCCCCGAACTGCCCTGGATGGCGGTTGCCGTCGACATTTTCGAGTGGCGGGGCAAACACTTCCTGGTTGTCGTTGACTCCTACTCCAGCTGGTTCGAGGTCGACCGGCTGCACTCCCTAACCTCTTCGGCCATCATCGACAAGTTAGGCCATCATTTTTGCACTTTTGGCCCCCCGGCAAGCATGCAGTCGGACAATGGCAGCCAGTTCACGAGCTCCGAGTTTAAAGCTTTCGCTTCCAGATGGAACTTCCACCATTTCACCAGCAGCCCGGAGTACCCGCAAAGCAATGGTCTGGCCGAGCGCGCCGTCCGCAGTGCAAAGAACTTGCTGGAACAATGTCGTTTATCGAACTCCGATTTCTATCTGGCCCTCCTCAACCTCCGCAACATCTCCCGCGACTCTGCCATGGGTTCCCCTGCTCAGCGGCTCATGTCTCGCGCTAACAGACTCCCGCTCCCTGTGGCCCAGCGCTCCCTCATACCGTCTGTCCTCACGCCTGCTGCTGTTCAGAAATGCATTGCCTTCAGGCACGATGTCCAGAAGCGTTCCCATGACAGGTCCTGCCACCCACTGCCGCGCCTCTTCCCCGGTCAAGTAGTCCGCATGCAGACCCCTTCCGGTCACTCCAAGCTCGCTACCATCATCGGATCTGCGGGGTCGCCCAGGTCTTATCTCGTCGACCATGCAGGAACCATTTACCGACGGTCCCGCCAGCACCTTCGGCTCGTCAACGAGCCGCGGCCGCCTGCCGCGGATCCCTTTGCTCCCCCACTGCAGTTTCCGCGTCCGGGCGATGCTCTGCCCGTCCTTCCTAACATGCAACGGTCTACACCACCTCAACTCCTTCCGTCCCAGCCTACTCCGGCTAGTCCTCACTCGCCTGCCCGCGCTCTGCCCGCTCCTGATCCCGCATCACCTCCGGTTCTGGTGCCGCGGTCTTCTCGGTCTCCTCCCGTTTTCCCCTTTCCGGTTCGTCTGTCCCCATCGGTGCCTCTTCTTCCTGCCGGAAGGGAGGATGGCGAGATGCGAACCCGGTCGGGACGTGTTGTCAAACCGCCTGTCCGCTATGGCGATTTTGTTTAACCGTCCTAGCGCATGAGCCGTGGTCGCCCTGTCACTATTGTATTTGCCTGTCGTTTCCAAGGGGAAGGATGTAGATGATATATGCATGTGCCTTTAAAATAGTGACCTCATCACTACTAACCACTCCCCATATCACAAGTATAACTACAACCTCCCCACCCACAGATCGCTCTCTAGTTCCTGTGACAGACCACGTACAGCTAGTGCAATATGTAATGCTCCAGTATGAATAAAGATAGTAAAGTAACGATGTGTCGTTAGAACATCTTTACAGAAGGGATGCATGGGGTGTGGGAGAGAGTGAAGGGGGAGGGGAGGGGAATGTTAGTAGAGGTTACCAAAAAATAGATAATTCAACGTTCATCCCGCTAGGTCGTAAGTTACCCAAGCACATCGGATGAAGTAGATGAGGTCAGAGGAGGTGCGTGTGAACCTCTCCCACCTGGAAGGACTGCCGGGGACTCTGGATGAAGTTGAGGGAGGTGGTATAAGGACAGGTGTTACATCTCCTGCGGTTGCAGTGGGAAGTACCTGGAGATGGGATGGTTTGGGTGGGAAGGGATTAGTGAACCAAAGAGTTCTGGAGGGAGTGGTCTCCGTGGAAGGCACACTTTCCGCTTCCACCTCCTCCCTAATATCCACAAACAAAACATCCTGGGCAGCCCCAGTGTTTCTGCCGGCTCCTGCCCCACTGAACTCATCTCCACATACCTCAATTCCCCCATTGTCCAATCCCTACCCACCTACTTCCAAGACACCTCACACGCCATTCAACTCTTTAATAACTCCCCCATCCACTCATCTTCACCATGGACATCCAGTCCCTCTGCACCTTCATATTTCATCTTTTCTCCTCGCATTGCCCTTTTAGTTACCTTCTGTAGGATTTCAAAAGCTTCCCAATCCGCTATCTTCCCACTAATCTTTGCAATGTTATGTGCCTTCTCTTTAACTTTTCTGCTGTCTCTGACTTCCTTTGTCAGCCACGGTCACCTCATTCTCCCTTTAGAAACTTTCTTCCTCTTTGGGTCGAAAAGATCCTGCATCTTCCAAATTATTCCCAGAAACTCCTGCCATTGCTGCTCCCCCATTATTCCTGCTGGGGTCCCTTTCCAATCAACTTTAGCCAGGCCCCCCCCTCATGCCTCTGTAGTTACCTTTACTCAACAGTAATAACGACCCACCTGATTCTCCCTCTCAAACTGCAGGTTGAATTTTATCATATTATGGTCACAACCTCCTAAGGGTTCCTTTACCTTAAGATCACTAAGCAAATGGTTCAATTCACAATACTAAATATAGAATTGCCCTTTCCCTAGGTAGACTCGACGGCAAGCTGCTCTAGGCACTCCGCAAATTCCTTCTCCTGGGTTCCAGTACCAACCCAATTTTCCCAGCCTACCTGCATACTGAAATCCCCCATAACCACTGTAACATTGCCTTCCTTACAAACTCCTGGTGTACTTTACACGCTACATCCTGGCTTTTGCTCAGAGGCCTATAAATAACTCTCATCAGGGTCATTTTACCCTTGAGTTTTTTTAACTCTACCCACAAGGATTCCACACCTTCGAATGCTACAGTATGTCATCTCTTGTTAAGGACTGAATTTTATTCTTCACCAGCTGTGCTACCCCACCCCAACTGCTCACCGATCTGTCTTTTCAGGATGTGTAACCTTGGATACACAGCTCCCCTCTTTTAGATTCAGCCCCCCTCTTCTATAAGATCCTCTTTTAGCCACGTCTCTGTCTGTGATGCCCACAATGTCGTGCCTACCAATTTCTAACTGCACTATAAGCTCATCAACTTTGTTCTATATACTGTGTGCATTCAAATATACGTCTTTATTCAGTATTCACCAGCCAGCTTACAACCCAGCGGTACGAATGTTGAATTATCTAATTTTAGATAACTTCTACCCCTTTCACCCCACAGTTCCGCAGTTCACAACATATATATATATATAGAAACATAGAAAATAGGTGCAGGAGTAGGCCATTCGGCCCTTCGAGCCTGCACCGCCATTCAATATGATCATGGCTGATCATCCAACTCAGTATCCTGTACCTGCCTTCTCTCCATACCCCCTGATCCCTTTAGCCACAAGGGCCACATCTAACTCCCTCTTAAATATAGCCAATGAACTGGCCTCAACTACCTTCTGTGGCAGAGAGATCCAGAGATTCACCACTCTCTGTGTGAAAAATGTTTTTCTCATCTCGGTCCAAAAGGATTTCCCCCTTATCCTTAAACTGTGACACCTTCTCCTGGACTTCCCCAACATCGGGAACAATCTTCCTGCATCTAGCCTGTCCAACCCCTTAAGAATTTTGTAAGTTTCTATAAGATCCCCCCTTAATCTTCTAAATTCTAGCGAGTACAAGCCGAGTCTATCCAGTCTTTCTTCATATGAAAGTCCTGACATCCCAGGAATCAGTCTGGTGAACCTTCTCTGTACTCCCTCTATGGCAAGAATGTCTTTCCTCAGATTTGGAGACCAAAACTGTACGCAATACTCCAGGTGTGGTCTCACCAAGACCCTGTACAACTGCAGTAGAACCTCCCTGCTCCTATACTCAAATCCTTTTGCAATGTGTCCCTCTCAGGATCACACCATCCCTGGCCAACAATCAGCCTATCTGGGAACCTTCCTGCCTGAGGATATCTGTTGCTGGTCCCGATTTGTCCTATTTTTTTCTTGCTTCCAGTTCTTTCCACCGCGATCAGTCTGAAGAAGGGTCTCGACCCGAAATATCACCTATCCATTTACTCTGGAGGTGCTGCCTGACCTGCTTAGGTACACCAGCATTTTGTATCCATCTCAGAATGGACTATGTCTGGCCTGGGTCTGATATTGGTCATAAACACTATATAGTGTTACTTCCGTGCTATTTGCTGAATATCTGCATTTGGACATATTCATGAAAGCATTCATCAGCAAAGTCTATTAATATATTTCCTTTAATACTTTTATTCTGCAAACATTTTCCATGAATTAAGAGGTATATATGGACCTTTTCATGGAATTATGATAGACTCTCAATTACAGGTTGATTAGTATGGGTGTCAGGGGATATGGGGAGAAGGCAGGTGAATGGGGTTAAGCAGGAGAGATAGATCAGCCACGATTGAATAATGTAGTAGACTTGAAGGGCCGAATGGCCTTATTCTGCTCCTGTCCCTTATGAACTTGTGAACTTATTAACTTATGGAGATATGTTGAAACCGGAAATGATTAGCTCATCAGAAGTGTTACATTCTTTCTAACAAACCTTTTAAAAATACAACTTTATCTTTGCATAAAATCATTCATCAGGAAGAAACAGCAAGACAGACCATAAACAATAAGTTCTGGAATAATTATGCAAATATATGAAGGTTATATCATATGATTGATATGCTTGGATTTTCTTGTGTCCTTGTTTAATATCTATGTAAAGGTTTAGAAGGTTTAGTAATTATATCTAGCACTTGGTCATGGTGGAAGCAGATACAATAATAAATTTCAAAAGGGAAGTGGATAAATAGTAGATAAAGGAAACATTACGGCAGGAGCTCCTCTGTATAAGGTCCCAGGCCCAACCATCGTCAGCAGTTTACCACTGACCCTCGATGGAGTGGTGATATCTGTCAGTAATTACACTATGTTCAATTTAATTCATAATCCCTCAGCAAATGAGGCAGGTGAGTCGGGATAGAAGGCAGGTAACACTCCACTGTACAAAAGTTAAGCATTAGTCATCTCCAACAATGGAGCATTGAACTATTCACCCTTGATGGTACACCATCACCAAGTGCATAGTCATAAACTTCCATGTGGGTGGGGTGGGGGTTGGGGAATGAGCGTTCATCAGAAACTCAACTACAACATTGCATTAATACTATGGCTTCAAGAGCAGGTTTGAGGTTGGGCATACTGCAAGAAGTGACCTCATCTTTGCGCATCCCATAAGCTCTTTGCCATCTACAAAGCACATCAAAAATGTGATGAGAAACTCTACACTTACCTGGATGAGTGCAGCACCAATATCGCACATGAAGCTCAGCATCATACAGGGCAAAGGAATCAATTTGATTGCATCCCCTAAGCATTCATTCCCTCTACCAGTGTAGTGGACCATGGCTCAAAGCTTACATCTACAAAAGTTATTTGCATAAGCTATCCAATTCTGACAACAGCTCCCACACCCATAACCTTGCCACCAAAGAAGGCAAGGACTGCAGAAACGTCAGAACATTACCACCTGCGAATTCCCCTCCGAGTTCCACAAATGCTCATTTGGAAATCGAACGTTTTCTCTTTATCACTGGTGCTAAATTCTGAAACTCCCAACCAACAGTGTGGTGAACATTGCAGAAGTTCAAGAAAGTGGCTCAATACTATTTTTGCAAGGGCAATTGGGGATGGGTAATGAATGTTAGCTCATCCTGCATCCCAACAAATGAACAAGAACAAAGTCAACATTTGCAAGTCTGTCTGAAAAGAATGTGGCTAATTATATAAACCATTCAATGCTAAATGGACTGAATAATTAAAAGACAGAAGGCTTTTATAGGCAATAAGGGAATTACTAAGCATAAGAGGACCTGTTTCCAGATGGTTCATCTTTTACCATCCTAATAGTCACATCAAGGAGTAACAATGGAGTTGTTGATTGATCACAGCAATCCCTAATGATTGGTATTCAATCAGGAGAATAAATTATGAGATAACACTGGATAGGTTTTAAATGAATTGAATTGAATACTTTATTGTCACATGTGACAAGTCACAGTGAAATTCTTTGCTTGTACACCCAAGGTATACAAATAGTCACCCATAAAGGGTGCTGACAAAGTTACAAATTCCCCCCCCCCCAGCACCAGATCCCTCTTTGCTCTTCTCCCCCATCCCCCTCCATCACGGCCGTCTCTCCCCCCCCCCCCCCCCCCCACATCGGGGGATGAATGAATGAGGATTACAGGTGGATTGCAAAAATAAGGAATTCAATTGTCGAGATCATATATTGAAAAAAGCAAATTCTATATAATGTGATAAGTCCTGATTTATTTCTTCCTCTTCAGGTATTTTCATATTTTATTTCTCTCCTATTATTTTTTCTGCCCTAGACATACATTTTGTTATTTGCTGTGTAGGAAGGAACTGCAGATGCTGGTTACCTGCCCCACCAGAGGGGAGAGGACACTCGATCATTGTTATACTACAATCAGGAACGTATATCGCTCTGTTCCACGGGCGGCTCTGGGTCTCTCTGATCATTGTTTAGTTCATCTTATTCCGACCTACAGGTCAGAAACTAAAACCTGCTAAGCCTGTGGTCTGAGCAATGAAAAGGTGGACAAGCGAGGGCATTGAAAAGCTACAGTCCTGCTTTGACTGCACTGATTGGAACGTGTTCAGGGAAGCAACCACAAGCCTCGATGAGTATACAGACACTGTGACATCATATGTCAGCTTTTGTGAGGACAGTTGCATTCCCACTAGAACCAGTGCAGGTTCAATAATGACAAGCCGTGGGTTACAGCAGAACTCAGACAGCTCCGACAGTCTAAAGTTGAGGCCTACAGGAGCGGGGATGCAGACCTCTACAGGCAGGCCAAGTACAAGCTGAGAAGAGGAATCAGTGCTGCCAAGGAAAGGTACTCTGAGAAGTTGAGGAGCAAGTTCTCAGCTAGTGACTCTTCTTCAGTTTGGAAGGGCTTGCAAGAAATCACCAGCTACGAGAGGAAAGCCCCCCGCTCCTTGGACAATCGTCAGCTGACCAATGACCTGAACGAGTTCTACTGCAGGTTCGATAAACAGAAAATTAACCCTGGTACCCCCTCCCCAACCAACACCGCACCTACTCACAGCCTGATTTCAGTCTGCAAACACTGGACCCTTCCCCACTCACCCATCTCCAATCACCACTTCACACCCACTTACAGCCTGACTCCAGTCTGCAAATCCTGGGCCCTCGTCCACTACCCACTTCCTCCTTGCTGCCCCACATCAGTCTGGCCACTTCTCCATCATCAACAATAGAAATTGAGGAGGTGGAGAGGCTATTCAGAAGACACAAAAGCCAGAAATCTCCAGGACCGGACAATGTTTCCCCCTCTACCCACAAGCTCAGTGCCAAACAACTGGCACCGGTCTACACAGACAATTATAACCAGTCCCTGCGAACCTGTACTGTCCCTGCCTGCTTCAAAGTCTCCACTATTGTCCCTGTACCCAAAAAGACAAGGATCACTGGGCTTAATGACTAAGTAAGTAAGTAAGTAAGTTTATTGGCCAAGTATTCACATACAAGGAATTTGCCTTGGTGCACCGCCCACAAGTAACAACATGACATACAGTGACAGTTAAACTCAGAAAACACTAAACATTAATAATAATAAAATATTAATGATAAAACACCATTGATCAAACATGTGAACCAACAAAATACCAGATCACAGGGATGCTACAGATTTTTGGCTGTTGAGTAGACTACAGGCCTGTCACACTGACCTCTGTAGTCATGAAGGTAGACAAAAATGCTGGTGAAACTCAGCGGGTGAGGCAGCATCTATGGAGCGAGGGAATAGGTGACGTTTCGGGTCGAGATCCTTCTTCAACTGTCTTCGGAGAGAGGAGGAGAACTTCTTCAAAGTAGGCATACCTTGAGGAGATTTCGCAGTGGAGTAGACAAAATGTTTAAGAAAGAAGTCATGAAGACCATTGAAAGACTTGTGCTGGCCAAGCTGAAAAATATCACGAACCCCCTGCTGGGCCCTCTGCAGTTTACATACCAGGCCAAGAGATCAGTAAACCTAGGCCTGCACTTCATCCTCCAGCACCTCGACTGCCAGCACCCAGAATGCAAAGATTTTGTTTGTTGATTTTAGCTCTGCATTCAACACCATTGAGCCAGAGCTACTACAATAGAGAATAGACAATAGGTGCAGGAGTAGGCCCTTCGGCCCTTCGAGCCAGCACCGCCATTCAATGTGATCATGGCTGATCTTCCCCAATCAGTACCCCATTCCTGCCTTCTCCCCATATTCCCTGACTCCGCTATCTTTAAGAGCCCTATCTGGCTCTCTTGAAAGTATCCAGTGAACTGGCCTTCACCGCCCTCTGAGGCAGAGAACTCCACAGACTCACAACTCTCGGTGAGAAAAAGTGTTTCCTTGTCTCCGTTCTAAATAGCTTACCCCTTATTCTTAAACTGTGGCCTCTGGTTCTGGACTCCCTCAACATCGGGAACATGTTTCCTGCCTCTATCGTGTCCAAACCCTTAATAATCTTATATGTTTCAATAAGATCCCTTCTCATCCTTCTAAACTCCAGAGTGCACAAGCCCAGTCGCTCCATTCTCTCAGCATATGACAGTCCCGCCATCCCGGGAATTAACCTTGTAAACCTACGCTGCACTCCCTCAATAGCAAGAATGTCCTTCCTCAAATTAGGGGACCAAAACTGCACACAATACTCCAGATGAGGTCTCACTAAGGCCTAATGCAACTGCAGAAGGACCCCTTTGCTCCTATACTCAACTCCTCTTGTTATAAAGGCCAACATGCCATTCGCTTTCTTCACTGCCTGCTGTACCTGCATGTTTACTTTCATTGACTGATGAACAAGGACCCCCAGATCCCGTTGTACTTCCCCTTTTCCCAACTTGACGCCATTTAGATAGTAATTTGCCTTCCTGTTTTTGCTACCAAAGTGGATAACCTCACAGATTCCAAACTCTCCAAGTTGACTGTGCTTGAAGGTGAGAATGAGTACAGAGAATGAGACCAGGCACACAGCTAACAATGGCCTGTTTCCTTTTTCATTATTACCTTTTTGCATATCTTTCATTTATTTGTTCTATATCTCTCGTTTCATTTTCCTCTGACTCTCAGTCTGAATACGGGTCTTGACCCAAAATGTCATCTATTCCTTTTCTCCAGAGATGCTGTTTGGCCCGCTGAGTTACTCCAGCTTTTTGTGTCTATCGTTGGTTTAAACCAGCATCTGAAGTTCCATCCTACACATCTGGTCCATATTCAAGGCCTCTGTGGCTAACCTAGACAAATATGCTACTATTGTCACTGATTTTACTTCGGAGTCACGTGAGTGACTACGTGAAGAACCCCGCCAGGACGCATGCATGTCATATCGCTACACGCATTGCGAAACAGTCACGGGTGGAACGACGTTCCCCCTCACCGGCAAAATTTAAAAGCCGGGAACTGCAGGTAAGTGATACTCTGCGTTCTTTTTGTTCTCTACATACTGTTTTACAGGTGTAGACTCCAATGGACAAAACGAGGAAAACCAAGACGGCTGCTCCAAAGCTGGCGAGGGAGGACCGCGGAGTTGCGGGCAGCCAGCAGCGGCCAGCGGCACATGAATCACCCGTAATGGGAACAGCTGTGCCCGACTTCGGCCCCGCACCGGCCAGATCTACACCGCGGCCGGGCGGTAAGGCAATACAAAAGTCTAATAGAGTCGTTGACTCGGATGAGTCCGACTTTGAGCAGCCGCGAGCGGCCAGCGACCGTGAACGCTGGAGCCGGATGGAGCGGCTTATGGAGCTAATGCTCCAACGTGACAGGCTCCGGGAGATGGAGTCTAGTCACTGTGGGCAATTTATTATACCCACAGCAGCACCTCTTGTAGGTCTGCACAGTGCATCTCCCTCGTCAGAGGGGAGTACTGGGGGTCAATTCTGGGCTGACCCTGAAGAGGGGCTTCCAGAACAAACATCAAGTGTGCGAGGGGTGCAGGAAGACCAAAATCTACTGGACATGGTGTCCCAATTCGTACAGCCAGACCAAACTGGCTGAAACCTGGAACCAAAACTAGCTGCCAGTATTGACTATATGTCATTTAAGCAGCTACAGGAACAGGCTATATTGGACACCACGGCAAGATATTTGCCACCTGGGAACTGTACATCCCTGAATGTTCCCATTGTAAATAATTGCATATGGAAACACGTCGGAGCAGGAGTTAGAGGCATGGATGTCAAACTCCAAAAAGTACTAAAGCTCCTAACAACGAGAATAACAGCTTTCGCCCGGACAGTAGATGAAAAGGAGATGTCGCAGGATGAACAGGATGCACTGGCACTCCTCTGTAATACACAATACGAAATTAACGTCATCAGGAAGAGTGCCGACCTGCTTTAAACCCGAAATTTGCAGGTCTGTGCAAACCTGGCAACATAAAACCACCAATTTTACTATTTGGAGGTAACCTATCCAAACAAGTCAAAGAGCTCGATGAGGAGGCAAAAACCCTGGGGCTCATCAAAGCGACATCATCAAAACCCTACTATGGTCATAAACAGCACCCTTATGCACCCACCAGTAGAACAAGACAAACTGGTGAAAGCTCAAAGGCCAGGTACACTGCACATGGGTCTTTTTAGGCCATGGCCCAGACCGGCCTTCGTGGAAGATGCGCAAACCCCCAACGCCAACCCAACCACAAACCCAGACGCCGGCGCCTCAACCTCCATGAAGGATTCACAAAAGGAAGTAAACCAGCCACTGGTAACTATGGAGGTAGGTGGGTCTGGTTCCTTACGAATTGCAGGGAGTATGGAGGTTGGTGGGAGATTACACTTCTTTCTGGATGAATCGAGTATGTTAACTACAGACACTTATATTTTAAGCAGTATACAGGGATATACCATAGAATTTATACACAAACATAGCCCTCCAGTTCAGCATGTACCGAACCGAATGTTCGTACTTTCAGGTAAAGAAAAATCAGAAGCACATGCTGAACTGGAGCGGCTTTACGCAAAACGGGTAATTGAAAAAACCCAACACGAATCGCTGGAATTTGTGTCCAATATCTTTACCAAAAACAAAAAAGATGGTGGTTGTCGCATCATCATAGATTTGACAAATTTGAATACTTTTGTACAATATATTCATTTCACAATGGAAACCTTTGTTACTGCTAAACAATTGATTTCCAAAGGTTACTTCATGGCTAGCATCGATTTAAAAGATGCTTACTATTCAGTCCCTATACGAGGTGACCACAGATGTTATTTAAAATTTAACTGGATGGGACAGCTCTGGCAGTACAGAGCACTACCAAATGGGCTAACCTCAGCCCCTAGGCTGTTCACTAAAATTTTGAAACCAGCTCTATCGTTTCTGCGGAAACAAAAACACATGGTGATGGTATAACTAGATGACATCCTCATTGTGGGCAAAACTTTGGAATTGGCCAAAGAAACGGTAACAGCCACAAAACAATTATTTAAAAAATGGGTTTTTCATCCATCCAGTTAAATCTAAATTAAACCCTTCCACCACAATGGATTATTTGGGGTTCACCATTAACTCAGTTCACATGTCGGTGACTTTGCCTAAGGAAAAGGCTATAGCCTTAATAGAGGCTTGCAATACCCTCACCAATAAACCATCCATCAGATTGGTAGCAAGAATAATTGGCAAAATAGTGGCTGCCTTTCCAGCCACACAATTTGGACCTTTACATTATCAAAATTTACAGAGGGCAAAAATACGAGCACTCAAAGTTAATGCTGGTCATTTTGACAGACCAATGAAGCTACCAATCGAAGCCATAATGGAACTAAAATGGTGGACAGATAACAGTCGGCATTGTTCCAATCCAATCAGCAACCCTTCTATGGTGCTACAAACGGATGCCAGTGCACTTGGTTGGGGTGCTACCAATTCCATCTCCAGCTGTATGGCCTAAAGTCATATTGTTCTGGGTTATATCACCAGCATGTTAGACTACAGATTGACAATACCACGGTGGTAGCATATATCAACCACATGGGTGGAAACAAATCGATATCATGTGACAAGCTGGCCAACACAATTTGGCAATGGTGTATCCAGAAAAATATTTGGATATCAGCCACTTACCTACCAAGTAAACTAAATTCAGTGGCAGACACCAGGTCACGCAAATTTAATGAAAATACCGAATGGATGTTGGATAAAAAAGTATTTGCTGATATTACAGCATGGTATGGAACACCAGATATCGATCTATTCGCATCCAGGCTTAATCACCAGTTATCAAACTATGTTTCATGGGAACCAGATCCTGGGGCAGCGGCGACAGATGCATTTTCGCTGCATTGGGGGAAATTGTTTATTTATGCATTCCCTCCTTTCTGCCTCATCAGTCGGGTATTAAGGAAAATACAGCAAGACTCTGCGTCTGGTATTTTGGTAGTACCCGATTGGCCTACTCAACCATGGTTCCCTGTGATATTCGACATGGTATTAGAACCATGCATCACCATCTGGCATAGACCAGATTTACTGGTTCATCCCGTAACAAGGGAAAGCCACCCATGTCATAACCATATGAACTTATTAATTTGTAGAGTCTAAAAGTACCTCTACTGCAACTGGGACTGACGGACCGAACAGTGAACATTATTTCAGCGGCCCACAGACAGTCCACCAAAAAACAGTACCTGGTATACATCAGGAAATGGGAGATGTACTGTCACAGAAACAACATCACCTACACATCCATGAACATCCTGTCTGTTCTGGAATTCCTGGCAGGCCTCCATTACGATGAGGGGCTCAGTTATAGTGCCATCAACTGTGCCAGAAGTGCCCTGTCAACATATCTATACCAAGGAACAGAGCGTCATTCTGTTGGAACTCACCCCCTGGTAACAAAACTTATGAGGGGAATTTTTAATATCAATCCCCCAAGAACCAGGTACTCCCAAATATGGGATGTGAGTATTGTCCTGATGATGCTAAGGAATTGGTCTCCAGCAATAACTCTGTCCCCACAAAGACTGACACTGAAAACAGTCATGCTGATGGCATTGGTCACGGCACAAAGGGTACAGTCATTACATAAGTTAAGATTGGACAACATGACTTCTTCATCTGGAAATATAACGTGTCATATTTATGAATTAGTCAAGCAGAACAGACAGGGGTCAGCAGGCCTCAATATAGAATTTAGGGCTTACCCGACAGATGATCGTCTCTGTATAGTAAGACATTTACTGCTATATATGGAGAACACGAAAATCATCAGAGGCAAAGAGATGGCACTATTAATCAGCCACAAGCAACCTCACAAAAAAGTGACGGTCCAGACCATCTCAAGATGGCTGAAACAGGTTCTATTAAAGGCTGGGGTGGATACTAACATTTTCAAATCTCATTCCACCAGGGCTGCAGCTACATCGGCAGCTATGCAGTTGGATGTTCCGATGGACCAAATCCTCAAGACAGCAGGATGGTCAACGGAGAAACCTTTCCAACTATTTTATCATAAACCAGTAATTAAATCTGGAACGTTTGCAGAAACAATTTTAAGTTTTGTAATATAATTTCACCCCATAAATAGGGGCTATAATTGGTGTTAATAACTTTATCATGGATTTCAATGTCGTATTCATGTCTAAACATGTTAACACAATTCCTCCCATAGTCATTAAGGCAGATGTGATGCATGGACTCGTTTCCACGGCATGAAATCACAGAGCTTTGAAATCTTCACGTAGTCACTCACGTGACTCCGAAGTAAAATAGTAAGATTAAACGAGAACTTACCAGTTCGAAGTTTGATCATTATTTTATGAGGAGTACGTTGAGGGAATACGTGCCCTCCGCTCCCACCCTGATCATATACTCAACTGGTATCATCTTTTCTAATCTTACTATGTTCAGTCATTACAGTTATCTGTGATTTCACACCGCTGCATTGAAGAATGACACGCATGCGTCCTGGCGGGGTTCTTCACGTATTCCCTCAACGTACTCCTCATAAAATAATGATCAAACTTCGAACTGGTAAGTTCTCGTTTAATCTTACTATTTTATCAGCATGTGTGTAGAGGAAGAAGACGATATGGATATTCCCCAACTAGGAACCACATAAGAACCGCAATGTTGACTCCCAGGAGGTCCAAGCCTGCAGCATTCAATTCAAACAATCATGAACAGTACAAGAAATGTATCTATGACCTTTGCAGAGCCATTAAGAATGTCCAGAGGAAATTCCAGACTAAGCTGGATTCTCAAGGCAATGACATGGATACCTGTAGATTATGGCAAGGCAAAATTGCTTAATGGCGATAGGAGGCTCATTGATTCTTCAATACTGGCTTTCACTCCAAAGAACAGAAGAAAAAAAATCAAAGAAATAGGATATAGAAACATAGAAACTAGGTGCAGGTGCGGTGGTGGCTCGAAGGGCATTTGGCCCTTCGAGCCACCACCGCCATTCAATATGATCATGGCTGATCATCCAAAATCCCCGTTCCTGCTTTCTCCCATATCCCTTGATTCCATTAGGCCTAAGAGCTCTGTCTAACTCTCTTGAAAACATCCAGTGAATTGGGTTCCACTGCCTTCTGTGGCAGAGAATTCCACAGATTCACAACTCTCTGGGTGAAAATGTTTTTCCCCATCTCAGTCCTAAATGGCCTACCCCTTATTCTTAACCAGTGACCCCTGGTTCTGGACTCCCCCAACATCAGGAACATGTTTCCTGCATCTACCCTGTCCAATCCTTTAAGAATTTTATATGTTTCTATAAGATCCCCTCTCATCCTAAATTCCAGTGAATATAAGCCCTGTCGACCGATTAAGCAATCCAGTTTATCATCCAGTAAGGTGATGTACAGTCTAATGGAAAGGTCTGTCATTATGATTATACCATCCTACACCAACATGGTTATAGCGTACTTTATTTCATTGAAAAAAAGATTCAGCATTTATGATGTTACAAAGTATTGGCATTTTTCAGTTAAATAGAGATGAAACAGATCAAAAGGATTGCGCATCAAATGAAGAGTGCAACCCTGAACACAAGCTGAACAGTTTTTTGATCTTCGTTCTCTGTTGAAATCCATTTTTGGCACTTTCAAGTTGGACAACGCATCATCAATAAAGTTCAAGGGGATTGCAGTTCGGACTTCACAATTTTATATCAATTTATTGCTCGTCACGTTAAACAATGCCAGTAATGCGAGGTGGAACATTTTCCTACTTTTTGCAACTTGTATCAAAACAGCAGATACCGTATATCACAGGCTGTAGGATGGAACTACACACTGTAATATATTGCAGGTGCTGGTTTAAACCCAAGATAGACACAAAAAGCTGGAGTAACTCAGCGGGTCAGGCTGCACCTCTGGAGAGAAGGAATAGGTAACGTTTCAGGTCGAGACCCTTCTTCAGGCTCCAGATAATAGACTAGATACAGAGTAAAGCTTGCACTGCGAGAATCTAGTATCATGTGTTGTCTCGCTGGCGTCTCCAAGCAGCTGCAGAACCTTCTCCTAGGGGAGGTTGTTATGCATGTTGGGACAAAGACCAGGGGTAGGAATAGGGATGAGGTCCTGCGAAGTGAAAATGGGGGAGTTAGTCAAAGATTAAAAAGCAGGTCCTCGAAGGGAGTAATTGCCAATTATTCCTGGTACATGGCTGGTGAGTGTAGGAATAGGAAGGTAGGATCAACAATTGGTGCAAAGTGGCAGTAATTCAAAATTGTAGATCACTGGGATTTCTTCCAGGATGGTGGTAACCTTGTACAATAGGGATGGGTTGCATCTGAACTGGACGAGGACCATTATCCTTGCAGGGAGATTTGCTTGTGCTACTCAGGAGGGTTTAAGCAGCAGGGGTCTCAGCAGGGAGGTAGGAACCAGAGTAGTAGGTGAGCATTGGAAGGAGTGATGGGAAGGCAGAGGTTAGGACCAGTAAGTCTCCAAGGAATGATAGACGGAGAGCTGAAGGAATATGGTGTTGACGGGCTAACTTGTGTTTATTCCAATGCAAGGAGTATTGTGGGGAAAGCAGATGCACGTGGAATATTTGGAAATTGCGATGTTGTGGCCATTGTGGAAAGGTGGTTTGCGAGAGGGACAGAACTGGCGGCTCAACATTCTTAGGTTTCAATGTTTCAGATGTGGTGGAGCAGGAGGAGAAAGGAGGAGGAGGAATTGCTGTACTAATCATGGAGACTGTCACAGAGGCAATCTGGTAGGACGTGCTGGAGGGGTTTGTCTTCTGAGGCAATATTGAAAAGCACTCTAATAGGATTGTACCATGGACCCCCAATAGCCAGTGAGAGATAGATATGTAGACAGATTACCAAAAGATGCCAAAGCAACAGGATCGTATTGATGGTGACTGTTAACTAACACAATATTGACTGGGACTTGTTTGGTACCAAAGGCTTAGACTGGGGCAGAATTTGTTTGAGAAATACAAAACAAAGAGGAAAAGGACTTGAGCAGGCAATTACTGTGCCAAAAGGGACCACAAATGTGTTTGATGAGTTGGACTTAAGAAAATACAAAGGTTTTGTATACGTACATTAAAAACAAGATAGAACCCAGAGAAAAGATCAGACAAAGGATAAAGGCAGGACAAGGATAAAGGAGGGGAAGTTATGCTTGGAGTCATGGGATGCAGTGAGGTACTAAATGATCACTTTGCATCCTAGGAGAAGGACATGGAGGACAGTGAGATCAGTGTGGAGAATCAGAATATGCGAGGGCAGTTTCAGAGTTCAGGTGTTGGGCCTTGTGTAGAGAAGGGCGGCACAGTGGTGTAGAGGTAGAGTTACTGACTTACAACGCCAGAGGCCCGGGTTCCATCCTGACTACGGGGTCCTTGTCTGTATAGAGTTTGTATGTTCTCCCCGGGACCTGCGTGAGTTTTCTCCGATTTCCTCCCACATTCATCCCACATAGAAAATAATGTAGGTGCAGGAATAGGCCATTCAGCCCTTCGAGCCAGCACCGCCATTCAATGTGATCATGGTTGATCATCCACAATCAGTACCGCGTTCCTGCCTTCTCCATACCCCTTGATTTTGCTAGCTCTAAGAGCTCTATCTAACTCTCTTTTAAATGCATCCAGTGAATCAGCCTCCACTGCCTTCTCAGGCAGAAAATTCCACAAATTCACAACTATCTGGGTGATAAAGGTTTTCCTCATCTCAGTTCTAAATGGCCTACCCTTTTTCTTAAAGTGTGGCCCCTGGTTCTGGACTCCCCCAACATCGGGAACATGTTTCCTGCATCTAGCGTGTACAATCCCTTAATAATTTTATATGTTTCTCGAAGGTTCCCTCTCATCCTTCTAAATTCCAGTGAATGACAAGCCCAGTCATTCCATTCTTTCATCATATGACAGTCCCACCATCCGGGAATTAACCTTGTGAACCTATGCTACACTCCCTCAATAGCAAGAATGTCCTTCCTCAAATCAGGAGATCAAAACTGCACACAATACTCCAGGTGTGGTCTCACCAGGCCCCTGTACAACTGCAGAAAGACCTCTTTGTTCCTATACTCAACTCTTCTCGTTATGAAGGCCAACATGCCATTAGCTTTCTTCACTGCCTGCTGCAGCTGCATGCTTACTTTCATTGACTGGTGTACAACGACCCCCAGGTCACGTTGTACTTCCCCCTTTCCTGACCTGAAACCATTCATATAATAATCTGCCTTCCTGTTTTTGCCACCAAAGTGGATAACCTCACATTTATCCACATTATACTGCATCTGCCATGCATCTGCCCACTCACCCAACCTGTCCAAGTCACCCTGCATCCTCATAGCATCCTCCTCACAGTTCACACTGCCACCCAGCTTTGTGTCATTTGCAAATTTGCTGATGTTACTTTTAATCCCTTCATCTAAATCATTAATATATATTGTAAATAACTGCGGTCCCAGCACCGAGCCTTGCGGTACCCCACTAGTCACCGCCTGCCATTCTGAAAGGGTCCCCGTTAATCCCTACTCTCTGTTTCCTGTCTGCCAACCAAATTTCTATCCATGTCAGCACCCTACCCCCAATGCCATGTGATCTAATTTTGCCCACCAATCTCCTGTACGGGCCTTATCAAAAGCTTTCTGAAAGTCCACATACACTACATCCACTGGCTCTCCCTTATCCATTTTACTTGTTATATCCTCAAAGAATTCCAGAAGGTTAGTCAAGCAAGATTTCCCCTTTATAAATCCATGCTGACTTGGACCGATCCTGTTACTGCTATCCAAATGTGCCACTATTACAACTTTAATAATCGACTCCAGCATCTTCCCCACCACCAATGTCAGGCTAACTGGTCTATAATTCCCTGCTTTCTCTCTCCATCCTTTCTTAAAAAGTGGGTTAACATTAGCTACCCTCCAATCCACAGGAACGGATCCAGTATCTATAGAACATTGGAAAATGATCGCCAATGCTTCCACGATTTCGAGAGCCACCTCCTTGAGAAGCCTGGGATGCAGACCATCAGGCCCTGGGGATTTATCAGCCTTCAGTCCCATCAGTCTACCCAACACCATTTCCTGACTAATGTGAATTTCCTTTAGTTCCTCCGTCACCCTTGATCCTCTGTCCCCTAGTTCATCTGGGAGATTGTTTGTGTCTTCCTTAGTGAAGACAAAACCAAAGTACCTGTTCAACTTGCCTTCCATTTCCTTGTTCCCCATAATAAATCACCTGTTTCAGTCTTCATGGGACACACATTTGTCTTAACTAATCTTTTCCTCTTCACATGCCTGAAGAAGCTTTTACTATTCTCCTTTATATTCTTGGCTAGCTTACCTTCGTACTTCATCTTTTCTCCCCATATTGCCTTTTTAGTTTCCTGTTGTTTGTTAAAAGTTGCCCAATTCTCCGACTTCCCGCTTATCTTTGCTATGTTATATGTTGTGGCGGTCCGTAGTGGTTAGCCACTCGTGGTGCGAACCTCAGGCTCTGCGGGTTGGGTCTCGTGACGTGGTTCTGAGAGCTGTTCTGTGTTAATCTAATAAAGATCACTTGTTTGACAACACATGTCTCACTATATTGGTGACCCCGACGGTCCAAAATAGTTATTTTGGATCTCAAATATGGATGCTGCTAACGCTCAACCCGCCGTTGCCGCCGATCCGGCCCAACAAAACGGTGTCGCACTTAAGCTGCCGGTTTTCTGGACCTCGCAACCACAGGTGTGGTTCCAGCAGGCCGAGGCCCAGTTCCACATCCGCTGAAACACAGCCGACGACACCTGCGACTATTATGTGGTCGGCATGCATGATCAGGAGACGGCCGGTCACTTGGTTCCTTACTTACGCGAGCCGCCAGCTACTGATCAGTATGAGGGCCTCAAGGCGCTGCTTCTCCGCACCTTCAGGCTCAGCCGCCTGGATCGAGCTGCGCATCTCCTCCACATGGGCGGGCTCGGCGACCGCAAGCCATCGGTCCTCATGAGCGAAATGCTCACGCTGATGGACGGCCTTCAGCCATGCCTGCTCTTTGAATATGCCTTCCTGGAGCAGTTCCCGGACGACATCCGCCTGTTCCTCACAGGTGAGAACTTTGACGACCCCCTGCAGCTAGACTAACGCGCTGACGAGCTGTGGGTATCCAAGCAACAGGGCAGCGGTTCGCTCGATCGGGTGTCGACAGCGCCATGGAAAACACAGCTGAGTCTCCCGCTCCGGGGAAAGCCGGTAAAAAGAAGTGGTGCTTCTACCACCAATGCTGGGGTTCCACGGCCCGCCAATGCTGCTCGCCCTGCTCGTTTCTGGGAAATGCCACCGCCAGTAACTACCTCGGCGGTTGGCCAGATACACCACCTATACGCATGGGACCGGCACTCAAGATGACAATTCCTGGTGGACACAGGGGTGGAAGTCAGTGTGTTGCCCCATCGGGGGCGGACATTCGTTCTGGGAAGTAGGGGCCCTCATTAACTACTGCGAATGGCAGCACCATACGGACTTACGGTCCACACGATCCCACTCATTTTGTTTTGTATCAAAAAATAATTTGTTTAATTTCAACATGATACAAAAACCAAAAAAAACAACACCGTGGTGACATACCTACCACCATGTTACAAAATCATCAAGCAACTATGTTGCAAATATTCGAATAACTACTATGCAACCCCGGTAACCATCTTTAACACTTGCCATTTTACCTGGTCAGTCACCGTTGCTGACATGTCCCAGCCGTTGCTGGGCGCCGATTTCCTGCGGGCTCAATCACTGTTATGGCTCTGTCCCACGGGCAGGCGGTTACTGGCGGTGAAGCGCGGCGTCGCCGGAAGAGGGGACCGCACGGCAACTGCGAGAGCGCCGCGCGTATGCCGCGGGAGCGGCGCACGGATGCCGCGCGGGGGCCGAGTGATCTCCGTACGGCCGGTCGCACGAGCTTGCGGTAAGTAAAAAACCTTACCGGGCCGACTGCGAAAGGACGTCGCGCGGCGTCGGGTGATGACGACATCATGCAACGCGATGCGCTACGCGATGACGTCATTTCGGATCGCGGGGCTGTGGCGGTGCTAGTGGTGATCGCGGCGCTGTGGCGGCGGCTGTGGCGGTGCTCGTGCCGCACCCGTGCCGCACCTGTGCCGCACTGGTGGCGGTGCTAGTGCTGCTCACAGCACTAACAGTGCACTGGCGGCGGCTGTGGCGGTGCTCGTGTCGCACTGGTGGCGGCTGTGCGGTAGGACAACATTTTTGAACGTTGTCGGTTTTTTGTGAGCACCGTGCGGTGTTGGGACCAACACCGCACGGTCCCGGCGGTGTGCGTGGGAACGACCCCGCAGTCTCTGGCGGTCCACGAGCGGTCCAAACTTCCTGCTTCACCGCCAGTAACCGCCAGTAACCGCATACCCGTGAGACAGGCCTTTTAGTCGATGTGAGGGGGCAACGCCTCATTCATGCTTCAACATCAGAATCGATCTCCTTGCGCCCTGCTGCGTTTGCCGCACCACACCACGCCACGCCGCACCCTGGTGTCTTCCGTGGACAATATTTATGCCCAAATATTGGTGGATTTTGCTGACATTTTGCCCTCGCAGTTGTACTCAGCCAGCCCTAAACACGGTGCAGTTCATCACATTCTTACTTTGGGCTCACCGCTCCATGCCTGCGCCCGCCCGCAGGCTGCATCCCGACATGGTCCAGATCGCTGAAGCGGAGTTTTTGCCAGATGGAGGCCATGGGAATTGTCCGGCGCTCTGGTAGCCCATGGGCTTTCCCGCTGAACAAGGTACAGAAGGTCTCCGGGGATTGGAGGCCATGTGAAGACTACTGACGCCTGGACAACGCCACCATCGCGGATCGCTATCCTATTCCCCACATGCCGCCCATCTGGCTGGGGCCAAGTTTTTTCGAAGATTGACTTTGTTCGGGACTACTATCGGATCCCTGTGCGACCGGAGGACGTGACTAAAACGGCTGTTATCACCCCCTTTGATTTGTTTGAATTCCTTCCTTTGCCTTTTGGCCTTAAGAACGCCGCGGATCATGCAGCCGCCTTTTCAGTTGCTGACTGTTAAGCGCCGGTGGCAGCTTTCGATGTTCCGTGGGCCAACGTCCCTACCGCCATGATGGTGGATGCTTTTGATTCCGCGGTCTGCGGTGTGCTGGAGCAGTTGCTCGACGGACACTGGCGGCCTCTCGCCTTTTTCAGTCGCCAGCTTAACCCTGCGGAACGCAAGCACAGCGCCTTCAACCGGGAGTTGCTCGCTTTGTACTTGTCAGTGAGACACTTCTGCTATTTCCTGGAAGGTCGGGGCTTTACGGCCTTCACTGACCACAAGCCCCTCACCTTTGCATTCGCAAAAGTTTCGGATCCCTGGTCTGCTCAGAATTCACGACCGATATCCGCCACATTGCAAGCATGTGTAACCTGGTTGCTGCCGCATTGTCCCGCCCTGCCATCGATGCCATCCTTGATGTGGCCCAGGGGATAAACTAATCTGCCTTGGCCGTGGCGCAGCTGGTAGATGAGGAGATGCCTGGCTACTGCACTGCGATTTCTGGGTTGGTGCTGGACGACGTGCCGTTGGGCCCCGCCGGCGTTACGGTCCTGTGCGACATTTCCATGGATCAGCCGCGGCCCATTGTCCCAGCCACTTGGCGCCGCTGGCTTTTGATACCATTCATGGGTTAGCCCACTTGTTTATCCGTGCGACGGTTGCGATGGTGGCTGCTCGTTTTATGTGGCATGGCTTGCGGAAGCAGGTTGGTCGTTGGGCTCGGGCGTGCATTCCGTGCCAGACAACTAAGGTGCAGCGGCACATCAGGACTCTGGCGCAGGAGTTTGCAGTGCCTCGCTGGAGCTTTGACCATGTTCATGTGGACATCGTGGGGCCGCTGCGTCCATCCCGGGGAGTCAAGCACCTTCTGATCGTGGTGGATCATTTTACGCGGTGGCCGGAAGCCATTCTGCTCGTTGACACTTCTGCCCTGTAGTGTGCCCGTACCCTCGTTGCCCACTGGATCGCTCATTTTGGTGTCCCGTTGGACATTTCCTCGGACCAGGGGGCCCAGTTCACGTCTGAGCTGTAGTCAGCGATGGCTCGCCTGTTGGGGACACAGCTTCACCATATGACGGCGTATCATCCCCAGTCCAAAGGGTTGGTGGAGCGGTTCCACCGCCATCTCAAGGCCGCTCTGAAGGCGCGCCTCACGGGTCCTGAGTGGATGGATGAGTTGCCGTGGGTCTTGCTGGGCATGCGGACCGCCCCGAAGGAGGATTTGGCTTTGTCCTCTGCAGAATTGGTCTATGCTTACCGCTCCTGGGGAGTTTATTCCGCTGCTGGTGCGTCCCTGGAGCCACCCTCGTCTGTGTTAATCCGTTTGTGGGAGAGGGTCGGTGCCCTGTCTCCTGTCCTGACGTCTCGCCATGGCGTGGCTCCTTCCCATGTGCCGCCGGCTCTCATGGATTGTTTGTATGTCTTTCTTCACCGCGACACCCACCCGTTGCCTTTGCAGCGCCCATATGAGGGGCCCTCTCGGCTGCTGCAACATGGGCCTAATACGTTTGTTTTGGACATGGGTGATTGGCGGGAGACAGTGTCTGTGGCTTGTTTGAGGCCGACCCATTTGGACCTTAGCGAGAAAGTACAGGTGGCCCAGCCTCTCCTCTGGGGTATACATACTGCTGGTAATACTCTTGCCCCTTGTTGTGCTTCTGAGACCTGTTCAGTGTTAATCTGATAACAATCACTTGTTTGACAACACGTATCCTGCTTAAACATCTTCTCTTTTAGTTTTATACTGTCCATCACTTCCCTTGTCAGCCATGGTTGCCTCTTACTCCCCTTAGAATCTTTCCTTCTCTTTGGAATGAACTGATCCTGCATCTTCTGGATTATTCCCAGAAATTCCTGCCATTGTTGTTCCACCTTCATCCCTGCTAGGGTCCCTTTCCAGTCAACTTTGGCCAGCTCCTCCTTCATGCCTCCATAGTCCCCTTTGTTCAACTGTAATACTGACATTTCTGATTTTACCTTCTGCCTCTCAAATTGTAGATTAAAATTTAACACATTATGGTCACTACCTCCTAATGGTTCCTTTACCTCGAGTTCCCTTATCAAATCTGGTTCATTACTCCGAAGACGTACAGGTTTGTAGGTTAAATGGTTTGGTATAATCATAAATTATCCGTAGTGTGTGTAGGATAGTGCAAGTGTGCGGGGATTGCTGGTCAGCGTGGACACGGTAGGCTGAAGGACCCATCTAACCTGTGTGTGCTTTCCTGTTCATAGCTTCAATGTGGCTGGTTCAGGACAGTTGATTAGTAGGACTGGATGTTACAATCCCTAAGGTCCTTCACCACAACTGCCACCCGTTATCCTTGGGGGTGACCACTAGGTGATTTTGCTACCAATCAGACGCATCTTCAGTTGTGTACCTCAACGTCACTGGGTGTTTCGGCCTTTTATCACAAGACACCCTCAGTCGAGGCAGGCCCACCGCAGGGTGATCAGCCCTGGGGGTGTGTCTTATGGTTAGCCTCTAGATGGTCACGTGGCAGCCCAGACAGCATCTTTTCTCTTCAGCCACAGCCAGTGACTGGTCCATTCTGCTTTTTCCCTTCCATCTTCCTCTCTACCGCTGACTGTGGCTGGTTGGGCTCTGGACTCGTGTCCGTTGGTGGGACAGTACTTGGTTGAGCTTTGCCTGGGGTGCTGATACCCTGTGGACTGTGGTGGTTAACCTGCCACTGGGCTTCACTCGACTGATTTGGCCGACCTCTTAGAAGGTAATGGCCAATGCGAGGCCCCACCCCAAGCTCTCCCAGGCACTTTTCCCTGCCCTGGTGGATCTTGAGACCCTTCTCTGATGTTATCTTTTCTCAGCCACAGATGCAGCTTCGTAGCTTATGCCCTGCCGGGGCTGTTGCTCTGTCAATTGCTGTGCTAGTTCTCTTATTCATAGTCGATTCCTTCTGTAGCATTATAAGGGTGGATCCAAAACGCTGATTAGCGATGGATCCTGCTGGCATGAGGTGCTAGCCCATGCCAGCCCCGGTGATATTTATTCCTGGAAAGTTGAAGCTTTCTGCCATCTCTACATCAGCGCCATCAATGTATATATTGCTTTGCTTCCTGAAGTCAATCACAATCTCCTTTGTCTTGCTGACATTGAGGGAGAGGTTGTTGTCTTGGCACCAGGTTGTAATGTTCTCAATCTCCTTCCTGTACTTCATCTCGTACTTAATGTCCGTCCCATTACAGTGGTGTCCACTGAGAACCTGTAAATTGAGTTCAATTGGTATTTGGCTGCACAGTCATGGGTATAAGTGTATCATAGGGGGCTGAGAACACATCCTTGCGGGGCATCGGTGTAAAGGATTATCGTAGAGAATGAATTGTCCCCTATCCTCACTGATTGGGGTCTGTTGGTCAGGAAGTCGAGGATCCTGTTACAGAGTGGAGTGCTGACTCCGTTCCATGAGTTTAGAGCGGAGCTTGGTTGGGATAATGGTATTGAAAGCAATAGTTTTAGTCTGACGTAGGTGTCCTCCTTATCCAGGTGTTCTCGGGGTGTGTTTAGGGCCAGGTCGATGGCACAAGTCATGGACCTGTTGTGGCAGGTGGGTGAACTGCAGCGGATTAAGGATGCTTGGTGGACTGGATTTAAAGTGTGCCATAACCAGCCTCTTGAAGCACTTCATGGGTGGATGTCAAGGCCACTGGACTGTAGTCAGTCACGCATTCCATTGGCACCAGGATGATAGTGATCTTCTTGAACCAAATGGGTATCTCAGAATAGAGTAGAGAGAGATTAAAGAGGTCAGTGAACATTCCCGTTAGTTGGTCTGTGGAGTTTCTAAGGACACGGCCAGCAACTCCGTCAGGGCCAGTTGCTTTCTGTAGATTCAGCCTCAGAAAGACCGATCTAGCTTCTGCAACCGTGAGCTGACGGGACGGATATCATTGGCCTTCTGCTGGAAGCGAGCATAGAATATACCAAGTTCATCAGAGAGGGCCACACTATCATCAGCAATGTTACCTGACTTTGCTTTGCAGCCAGTTATAGTATTCAGGCCTTGCCACAGTCGATGGGTGTCCATGTGAAGTTGGACCCGCCATTGTCTCAATGTCCTTACTCGTTTACACGTGTTTGGTTGTCAATCACTGACAACGGCATAAAAAAAATCAACTATTCTTTTAGTGTTATCTACAAATACTATCAACAAGTGACAGTGACAGGTGATGGTAAATTAGTATATTTTAATATCATTTCTAATGATTCCAAGTTTCATCTTGGATTCAATTATTATGCAGTGTGTACTCCAATGTGTACTCGATATTGCAAGTTGTGAATGTGATTGGGGTAGATGTGGTACCAACAAAGAGTGGGGGTACGAGGGCAGGGAACAGGGGAAATATTGATGAGAGGGCGAAAATACAACCCAAAAAGGAGACAAAGACTGGCAAGGAGGGGAGGAAGAGTGGAGAAAGGGGAGAAAGATGAAGAGGAGACAGGGTTTGCCAGAAAGAGAGAATGGCGACGGGAGAGACAAAGAGGAGAAAGAAATAGAGTTTAATTTAGAGATGCAGTGTGGAAACAGGCCCTTCGGCCCATCGTCAATGCTGACCAGCGATCACCAGTACAGAATTTTTATCCAAAACACTAGGGATAATTTACAAACGTTAATTAACCTACTAGCCTGCACAACTTTGGAATGTGGGAAGAAATTGCAGCAACCAGAGGAAGCCCTTGCCGTAACAAGGAGTACATACAAACTGCATACAGACAGCGGCTGTAGTCAGGATCAAATCCGGGTCTCTGTTGTAAGACAGCAACTCACTGTTGTGCCTCTGTGCCGCCCCTCCAGAAAAAAATCAAGGTAGGAGAGAAGAATTACATTAAGTAAGTAAGTAAGTAAGTTTATTGGCCAAGTATTCACATACAAGGAATTTGCCTTGTTGCTCCGCCCACAAGTAACAACATGTCATTGTGACAGTTACGAATGACTCTGAAAACACTAAACATTAATAATAATAAACACTAATGATAAAACACCATTGATCAAGCATGTGAACCAACAAAATACCAGATCAAAGGGAGGCTACAGAATTTTGGCTGTTGAGTAGAGCAACTACTCGTGGATAAAAACTTTTTATTTCTGGCTGTGGCAGCTTTGACAATCTGGAGTCACCTTCCAGAGGGAAGTGATTCAAAGAGTTTGTGGCCAGGGTGAGAGGGGTCAGAGATGATCTTGCCCGCTCGCTTCCTGGCCCTTGCAGTGTACAGTTCATCAATGGAGGGAAGCTTGCAGCCAATAACCTTCTCTGCTGATCGGACGATTCGCTGCAGCCTCCAGGTGTCGTGCTTGGCGGCTGAGCCAAACCAGACCATGATGGAGAAGGTGAGGACAGACTCTACGACGGCCGTGTAGAATTGGACCATCATTGCCTGTGGCAGATTGTGCTTCCTCAGCTGCCGTAGGAAGTACATCCTCTGTGGTGCCTTTTTGACTGTGGAGTTGATGGTGGCCCCCCATCGACTCCACAGTTATTATCATAATAAACAAAAGGTTGGAGAGCCAGAGAAGATGAAGAGAGAGAGATGAGGAAAGAAAGGAAGAGAATGTGAAAAGATAGAAGAATAAGAATGAGAGACATATAGTGAGGGAAGCAGAGATGAGGAAAGGACAAAGATGGAGAAGGACAGAATGGAAAATAGAAAGATATAGAGGAGACAGAAGAGAAAAGAAATGGAGGTTGGAGTAGAGTGGGAAGAGAGAGTGGAAGGGACTGAGGGATCTATGGAAAAGATGGGGGGGAAGAGTTTGCACAGAAGTAACCTTTCGATTTCTTAATTGGTCACTTTTTAAAAATATATCTTCCTGTCCTCTAAATTTCTTTGTTGAAATCTAAGTTTTCAATTCAAACAAATTTTCTTAAAATGAGAAATTCGTCTTCTCCTTTGGGATTCCTATCCCCTTACAATCTACAAGCTGATAAAACCCAGAATAGTGAGGCAAGCCCATGAACCAGCTGCTTACCAAAGTCGATGATTTGCTTCTGCTCGCAACTTTATCTTGTCAAGTTTTTCATTAAAAACATTCATTCTCACATTTGGCAATTTCAATCTATTTGTCACTTTGCGTTCCCCACACACACACACACACAAAGTTTATCTTGCCAAATAAATTATGCCAATGCTTAATGAATGCTTTCAGCCTGATTAACAACATTGTGAACTATCCACCATTTCCTCCACATTGAAGGAACAAAAATCGCGCAGGCAACGTAATCACTGGATGATTTACTGTGAAGATCATGCGTGGACAGGTGGTGGAAAATTCGAATCACTTCTGCTAAAGACTCATGCTGTGCTATTAATTTCATGATGTGCTCAACGAGAACACATATCGATGCATTCATTTCACTGCAGAGAAACAAAGTGATACTTCCTTCTGCCTTTCAGCTTAATCCTCAACAGCTCAATGAAAGAACGCCAAGCCTCCAATGATCTGCCACTGATCGTCACACCATTTGGGCCAAATAAATAAATTAGTTTATCCTAATCATAATCATATTTTATTAGCCAAGTATGTTTTGCAACATACGAGGAATTTCATTTGTCATACAGTCATCATACCAATAAAAAGCAACTGAACACACAAAATACATTTAACATAAATATCCACCACAGTGACTCCTCCACATTCCTCACAGTGATGGAAGGCGAAAAAAAGTTCAATCTCTCCCTTCTTTGTCCTTCAGCGGTCGGGTCCTCTCACCTTCCGTTAACGGGACGATCTTACTACCATAGCCGGCGGCGGGCCTCGTTGGGGTGATCAAGCTCCTGCATCGGGGGGAATCGCAGCTCCGCCGTGCTGGGCGATCTACCCCGGGTTGGGGCTAGTCGAACGTTGTGCAGCTTTTGGAGCTTCCCGACGTCAGTCTCAACCCGAGACTGCGAGCTCCTTGATGTCAAAGTCCGCAGGCCGCAGTTGGAGCGTCGATCCCAGGCAAAGAAACGGGCTCTGATGGCATGTCCACGCCCTGCGGTGGGGCTCCAAGTCAGTCCCGAACAAGGTCTCCACTCCACGATGTTAGGCTGCAGAGCGACCGGAGATACGATCCGGAAAACAAACGCATCTCCGGCAAGGTAAGAGATTGAAAAAAAGATTCCCCCGACCCCCTCACCCACCCCCTCATGAAGCAAACCAGAGAACATTAACACAAAGTTTTAAAACACACTAAAAATAACCAAAAAGGACAGACAGACTGTAGGCGAGGCTGCCATCGAAGCGCCACCTGGTGGAACGTTATAAGTGACCATTCCATTCAATTCAAATCAATGTTCCCTCGCTTATGGGCAATTTGAGTAGCAAAATTTAAACTGCATCCTCATGAATTGATTTTTTTCCTTTCTTTTTCAGTTGTATTCAGTTTCTATTGTCAGTCTACAGCCAGGACCTCAAGCGAGTGGAAAAAGGCTGGTGATTTGTACCTAATTGTGACAAAGATAACGTGGATGGCGGTGCAGGTTTCAATCTATGTCACTGATGTTGCAATAATCTGCATGCAGCCTCGTCTTGGTAAATCAAGACCAATAAAGATCAGCACACTGCCCACTGTCAGTGCCATCTCATTTGGGAACACCTAATGACATAGAAACCTATTTTCAGTGAAAATAATGTTCAGATATTGTTTGCTATATGCTTTCAGGGAATTCATGAAAGAAGGCAGGTTCTCTGGATGCTTTCAAGAGAGAGCTAGATAGGGCTCTTAAAAATAGCGGAGTCAGGGGATATGGGGAGAAGGCAGGAACGGGGTACTGATTGGGGATGATCAGCCATGATCACATTAAATGGCGGTGCTGGCTCGAATGGCCTACTCCTGCACCTATTGTCTATTGTCTATTTTGAAATTACATTCATATTAAATTAGAAGCTTACTGCAATTACTCTGAGGTCCAGGAAGATTAACACAGTGCAAAAGTTTATTGTTATTCCATAAATACGTACCTCTTGTGTGTGTTTAATCTTGCAATGCCGGCTGACCCATTGTGTCCTCTGAAATGAATAACTTTGGTGGGGGGGGGGGGGTTTCAGTCAGTATCCAGTCACTCCAGTCACCGCTCCTACACTTTAACAGTTATTTTCGCATTGGATAACAATAAAAAACAGAAAACATTACAAACATGTGCAGGAAGAAACTGCAAATGTTGGTTTACACCAAAGATAGACACAAAATGCTGGAGTAGCTTAGTAGAACAGGAAGCATCTCTGGATAGAGGGAATGGGTGACGTTTCGGGTGGAAAACCCTTCTTCAGAGTGAGCCATTAGAAACACTCTGATGAAAGATCTGCCTCCTAAAACATTAACTCTATTTTCATGGATATTGTGTGACCTGCTAAGTGTTTTCAACATTTATTTTATTTCGGGTCTTGACCTGAAACATCACCCATTCCTTCTATCCAGAGATGTTGCTTGTCCCACTGAGTTACTCTAGTATTTTGTGTCTATCTTCGGTGTAAACTAGCATTTGCAGCTTCTCTCTACGCATTTAATTTTATTTTGTATTTTAAGCATATGCAGCTTTTTTAAATTTATTCTCAAATTGGATAAATTTGTGCTTTCCAAGTCAACCTACAAGACGCATTTTAGATAAGTTAAATATAAAGATTTGGCCATCAGTTGTTTTTCAATGATTTATGTTAGATCCAGTGGTGCAAAATGTAACTGCAACTTTGAAAATGTAGTTGCTCTTCAAAGATGAATTTGATTGGAATGCAACCCAGAAGATGCATTACTGTATATGGATTTGAGTTTGTTCTGTTCTTCCATTTTCAGTCCCTCCTGATTACATTAGATGAAGGTTTCAGACATTCAAACGATGATAACAGCCTTCCATCAAAGTTCATCACATTTCCAGAAGAAACAAGGCCCCTTCATATTTCTTGCTGAAAAGACAGGCTTTGGAAAGGTGCCACCGATTCATTCAACACAATATTATGTGTGCAAAAAACACATAGCAGCCATTCATTTACAAAGTTAGTCTATTGCATCCTTTGCAATATTTGTGGAATTCCCTGCCACAGAGGGCAGTGGAGGCCAAATCATTGGATGGATTTAAGAGAGGGTTAGATAAAGCTCGAGGGGCTAGTGGAATCAAGGGATATGGGGAGAAGGCAGGCACAGGTTATTGATTGGGGACTATCAGCCATGATCACAATGAATGGTGGTGCTGGCTCGAAGGGCCGTATGGCCTCCTCCTGCTCATATTTTCTATGTTTCTATGTTTCATTTACTGAAGATATGGCTAATTACTCAATGATCCATTTGAAGATTAGTTGGCAGATGAGATGGGCAGTTGAGTCTAACAGTCATACTCAAAGAGGTCTTGCTGTTATGTGCATTAGATTGACAAAGTTAAACCCCCTCTATTCAAGTCATTTAACATGAAATTCGCAATCACCAGAGATTTTTCTTGCCGAAACTATCAATTGCTGCTTCATTTCAGAATGGCAAAAACTTAAATTGATGCCCACTTTTGAATATTCTTAGTTTTAGCTCATTCTGTCCTTGCCTCTTACCATGCTTGTGCACATCAAAGTAATAGCTTGGGAAAGACTGTCCATTGTATGTCCAGAGAGCGGTCTTGAACTACTATCTATCTCACTGGAGACCCTCGGGCCATCTTTAATCGGACTTTACTGGCTTAATCTTGCACTAAACGTTATTCACATTATTTCCTTTATCATGTATATGTACACTGTGAATGGCTCGATTGTAATCATGTATTTTCTTTCCTCTGATGGTTTAGCACGCAACAAAAGCTTTTCACTGCAACTCGGCACACGTGACAATAAACTAAACACAAACTCAATATGAACAACAAGGCACATAGGTCAACTACAGTTGCTTGGAAAATCAATTATTTGCTTTTCGGAGTTATGCAACTGAAAATTAATTTCTTTTGGAGTGAAACACGATAATGGTCACTTGTGGATCATCTCACACCACGCTGGAAGTATCATTGGAGGCAAGCATATTTGCACCCCATGTCAGCAGTTAGGCAAATTACATAACTCCATGTCCAACATTCACTTTGAAGCATTGTCACAGAACTTGGACCACATTGCCCCGAGATTTCCCCATGTATGGCCCTGGAACAATGCGAGTGCTGCTGGCTAAGTAAACAGGTTTCTCATGCTTAGGCCATAATTAACGGCACCAACTCCATCTCCCCTTACAACTCCACCCCAACCCCAATGCATGTTGCCCATTCTCATCATTTCCCCACTTAAAATGACAGTTGATTTTCTCTCCACTCACTCCACCCCCTATGTACCATCAGTCATCTATCCCAATCCCATCCTCACCAACCTGCTGCAAATCCCACATTTCCACACCACCACCTAGTCCCAGTCCTAGTCTTCCACACCACACATCTCCACCTACTGGGCTCCATTGCCCTTCCATCTCACCCAGCGACAACACTGGCCGACCTCATGATTCTCATCCCCAGAAACAATGCAGCACATTTTTATCACTGAAAATATGTAACATCTAGCTTTGAATTGAATTGAACTGAATACATTTTATTAGCCAAATATGTCTTCATACAAGGAATTTGCCTTGGTGCTTTGCTCGCAAGTAACAACACGTTATACAGTAGCCAATTAAAAATAAAACATTATAATTTAAACATGCGAAGAATGAAATAAAATACCAGAGCAAAAAGGAGGCTACGGACTTTTGGCTGTTGAGTAGAGTTACTGCTTGTGGAATAAAACTGTTTTTATGTCTGGCTGTAGCGACTTTGACAGTCCGGAGTCGCCTTCCAGAGGGAAGTGCTTCAAAGAGTTTGTGGCCAGGGTGAGAGTGGTCAGAGATGATCTTCCCACTAGCTTCCTGGCCCTTGCAGTGTACAGTTCGTTGATGGGGGGGGGAGGAGGGGGGGGGGGGTGGTGGTGAAGGTTGCCGCCAACAACCTTCTAGGCTGATTGAACGATGCAGTGCAGCCTCCGGATGTCATACTTGGTGGCTGAGCCAAAGCACACCATGATGGAGAAGGTGAGGCCAGACTCTATGATGGCAGTATAAAACTTTATTGTCATTTACATTTCAATTATTAGACAGATGGTGAATGAATAGTTGGTCAAATGTTGAGACAATGGGGTTGGTTGGGCAATTGATGGAGGAGGTTAGTTGTTGGAGGAGGTTAGGATGATGAGGTGGAATGGTTCAGGAAGATTGTTCCCGATGTTGGGGAAGTCCAGAACAAGGAGTCACAGTTTAAGGATAAGGGGGAAATATTTTAGGACCGAGATGTGAAAAACATTTTTCACACAGAGAGTGGTGAATCTCTGGAATTCTCTGCCACAGAAGGTAGTTGAGACCAGTTCATTGGCTATATTTAAGAGGGAGTTAGATGTGGCCCTTGTGGCTAAAGGGATCAGGGGGTATGGAGAGAAGGCAGGTACAGGATACTGAGTTGGATGATCAGCCATGATCATATTGAATGGCCGAATGGCCTACTCCTGCACCTATTTTCTATGTTTCTATGTTTCTATGATGGTGAACAATGAAAATACGGGAATTCTCTGGCAGAAAATGGAGTGGTTGACCAGGTGATGGTAGGACAAGTGCAAGGGCCAAGAAATCACCAAAAGTACAAAATGGCACAAAGTGCTGGAGTAACTCAGCAGGTCAGGCAACATCTCCGCAGAACATGTACAGGTAACACTTCAAGCCGGGACCCTTCCATAGACTCAATGCTGCCTCTGCATCCTGATATCTGCTCACTAGTATTCGCACTCTCTAACTGCCTTCCCACCAAACCCAAACCATGCTCCTAATTCAACCAGTTGCAAACAACCATGAAGCTATTGGACACTACAAACTCCAGCTAAACACCAAACTTCAAACTGCCTGGGTTGCAATAGAGATATTGACCTTTCTTTTTTTTTTGTACTAAATTAGTTTTTTTTTTAAAGTTTTATTATTGAACTTTTCTTGTTTTAGTATATTATCTATTCAGTACTGTGTTTACAAACCTGTTATGCTGCTGCTGCTGCTGCTGCTGCTGCTGCTGCTGCAAGTAAGGATTTTATTGTTCAGTTTCGGGACATATGACAATAAAACACTCATGACATTGAGGCTTGGGCTCAAGAGGCTTTGGTGAGAGGAGGCTTTGGCGAGGATGACTGCAGGATAAAGTTTGGCCTGTCACGTTTTGACACTGTTTAGTTGTTTTGGTGTCCATTTTGAACTTGGTGTGGTAGAGAGGGAGGCTAGTGCGGTGGAGAGGGAGGCCAGTGGGATGTGGGAGCTCAGGAAGATGTCCAGTGTCCCCGAGGGCTATATCTGCAGTAGGTGCATCCAGGTGCAGCTCCTTAAAGACCACGTTTGGGAACTGGAGTTGCAGCCGGATGACCTCAGGACCATCCAGGAGAGTGATCAAGCCATAGAGAGGAGTTATAGAGAGGTAGTCACACCCACGGTGCAGGCAGGGAATAGATGGGTGACCACCAGGGAAGGGAGTTCAGGAATCTCCCGTGGACATTCCGCTGAAACATAGGTATACCCTTTCAGATACTGCCGAGGGGAATGGCCGTCCAGGCGGCAGCAGCAGCATCAGCAGCCACATCTGTGGCACCGGACCTGGCACACCGGGTAGAGTGATCGGGTAGACCAGGGTAAGGTGAAAAGAGGCAGAGCAATAGTGATTGGAGACTTGTTGGTTAGGGGGACAGACGGCAGATTCTGTGGCAGCAAACGGGACTCCAGGATGGTCTGTTCCCTCCCTCGAGCAGGGACTGGGATGTCTCAGAGCAGCTGTAGAACATTCACAAGGGGGAGGGTAAGCAGCCAGAAGTCATTGTGAATGTTGACACAAATGATACAAGTAGGAAAAGGGATGAGGTACCGTGGAGTGAATATAGTGAGTTAGGTAAAAGGTTAAAATGCAGGGGCGTGAGGGTGGTAATCTCTGGATTGCTACCAATACCAAGTTCTAGTAAAGACACCAATAGGAGGATAGGACAGATGAATGCATGGCTGATGAGTTGGAGCAAGGGATGGGGATTCAGATCTTTTGGAACATTGGGATCTCTTCTGAGGCAGGGGTGACCTGTACAAGAGAGACAGGTTGCACTTAAGCTGGGGGGGGGGGGGGGCGGGGGGGGAACCAACATCCTTGCAGGGAGGTTTGCTGGTGCTGCTTTGGAGAGTATAAACTAGAATGCTCACAGCCATGATCACATTGAATGGCGGTGCTGGCTCGAAGGACCAAATGGCCTACTCCTGCACCTGTTGTCTATTGTCTAATGACAGTGTGGTGGGAAATAGAGCAGCTGGACAGCAAATGGAAGGGCTGATGAGAAAGTTGATGTTATAACAAGTAAGTCACAAAAGGAGAGGCAGGGAGTGGTTCATGAATATGGGGATGATGAAGGGCTAAAGTGTGTTTATTTCAATGCAAGGAGTGTTGTGGACAAAGCAGATGAACTTAGAGCCTGGATCGGTGCTTGGAATTATGATATTGTGGCCATTACGGAAATTTGCTTGCAACAGGGACATGACTGGCAACTCAACATGCCTGGGTTTCGATGTTTCGGGCAAGATAGAGAGATGGGTAAAAGAGGTGGAGGAGTGGAGCAGACAGCTACAAAGACATTGTGGGTTGAGCTCAAAAATAAGAAAGGAGCAATTACTCTAATGGGATTATATTATAGGCACCCAAATGCCAGTGGGAGAAAGAAGATGAGATTGATTACAAAAAGATGCAGGAATCACAGGTTTGTTATGTTGGGTGACTTTAACTTCCCCAATATTGACTGGGAATTTCTCAGGGCAAAAGGATTACATGGGGCAGAATTTGTTAGGTGTATCCAAGAAGGTTGTTTAAACAGTATGTGGACAGTCCAACTGGAGAAGGCATCATACCGGACCTTGTATTGGAAACACGCCTGGCTAGGTGACTAGTATTACAGTGGAAGAGCATTTGCAGAGAGTGAATAACTCCATATGTTTTAAGATTTATTTGAATGGGGATAGCTCTGGATGTCGGAGGAACGTATTTAATTGAAGAAAAGCAGATTACAAAATAATTCAGCAGGGGGTAGGGTGGGTAGATTGGGAGCAGTTGTTATTGGGCAAATCCACAACGGCGCTCCCTCCCTCCCCCCCTCCCTCTCTCGCTCCCTCCCTCATTGTTGTCACGTGTTCCGAGATACAGTGAAAAGCCAAGCTTCTGATTGTGTGCTCTCCAATTAAATCAGATAATACTATCCATAAATACAGTCAAGCCATATACAAATGAAATATGTAGAGAAAGGAGAAAAATACCAGAGTGCAGGATATAGTATTCAGCATTTTAGTGTTCCATAGAAATGTCATATGTGATAGGAACAGAATTACGCCACTCGGCTCATCAAGTCTACTCCATTCAATCATGGCTGATCTATCTTTCCCTTCTAACCCCATTCTCCTGCCTTCCCATAATCCCCGACACCTGTACTAATCAAGAATCTGTCTATCTCTGCCTTAAATATATCCATTCACGTGGCCTTCACAGCCTTCTGTGGCGAAGAATTCCACAGATTCCACCCTCTGACTAAAGAAATTCCTCCTCATCTCCTTCTTAAAGGAAGGTCCTTTAATTCTGAGGTTGTGACCTCTATTCCTAGACTCTCCCACTAGTGGAAACATCCTCTCCAGAACCACTCTATCCAAGCCTTTCACTATTCGGTCAGTTTCAAATGAGGTTACCCCTCATCCTTCTAAACTCCAGCGAGTACTGGCCCGGTGCCGTCAAACGCTCATTATATGTTAACCCACTCACTCCTGTGATCATTCTTGTACACCTCCTCTGGATGACTGATCTATTTCTCTCATGATTTTTATACACCTCTATAAGATCACCCCTCATCCTCCTCCGCTCCAGGAAATAGAGTCGCAACCTGCTCAACCTCTCCCTATATCTCAGACCCTCGAGTCTTGGCAACATCCTGTAAATCTTTCTACCCTTTCCAACATCTTTCCTATAAAATGGCTCCCAGAACTGAACACAACATTTTATTAACTGCAACATGACCTCCCAACTTCTATACTCAATATTCTGACTAATGAAAGACATTATGCAAAGTCATTTTTGACCACCCCACTACCTGTGACACCACCTTCAAGGACTATGTACCTATACTCCTGGATCCCTCTGCTCTATAACTACCATTCACTGTGTAGGTCCTGCCCTTATTAGACTTGCCAAAATGCAATACCTCACATTGTTCTGAATTAAATCCCATCAACCAACACATCTGCAATACCACCCACCTCTGTACCTTCTGCAAACTTGCTAATCTTGCCATGTACATTGTCATCCAAATCATTAATATAGATGACAAATAGTAATGGGCCCAGCACTGAACGCTGAGGCACACCACTAGCCACAGGCCTCCAGTCCAAGAAGCAACCTTCCACCATCACCCTCTGCTTCTTTCCATGAAGCCAATTTTCTATCCATTCAGTTATCTCTCCTCAAAGCCATGAGATCTAACCTTCTAGAGCAGCCTATCATGCGGAACCTTGTTGAATGCTTTGCTGAAATCCATATATACATTTACAGCGATGCCCTCATCAACCATTTTGATCACGTCTTCAAAAAATTCAGATTTGTGAGACACGACTTCCCACATACTGACTATCCCTAATCAGCCCTTGTCCATCTAAATGCATATATATATCCTATCCCTCAGAATATTCTCCAGTAACTTTCCAACTACAGATGTTGTTCCTAGCCCTTTACCTGCAGCCCTTCTTGAATAGAGGCACAACATTTGCCACCCTTCAGTCTTCCAGCACCTCTCCTGTATTTAATGACAACTCGTAAATTTCAGCCAGGACCCACAATTTCCTCTCTAGTTTCCCCATGGAAGGTAAGACCTTTTTTTCACCCAGTTTTATTCCACCAGGGAGGTCTTACCTTCCACTACCTGCAACCTCCGGCAACCACCTTCAACTAACATCGCAACCGGCTTCAACTAAAAAATTACCGATTTTTAAAACGGCAACCTATTTTTAGTCGCGGCCGGCTTTGAATTTTTTGAAATAATCGCCGGAATATAGAAGAAGCGGAAACCACTTTTGACCATTAGGGAGACTGACAAAAACCTCCGGGAACCGCACGGAAACCTTGGGTGGGACGCAAAGTCTCCAGAGGTTTCCGTTCAGGTTTCCTAAGTGGGACAGGGGCATAACAGTGTTGAAGGAGCTGCACCTGGACACACGTGTGGTCGGTCATCAGGGACATCAGCAGTTTCCCTGACTTCCCACATCCTGCAGGAGGAGCACTGCAACATTTTACTTGTCATCACCACTGTAGCTAAATATATGTCATGAGCAGACTGAATCTTATCCACCTCTGTGATAGCCTCAGCCTCCTCACCAAAGACTCTTGAGCCAAAGATTCACACTTGACATCCACCCAGCACTTCACCAACACACATCTTCTCTCCCAATAGGCTATGCCACTAAATTTTGCCTTATATTTATTTGTTACTCAATTTGGATGCTGCACTCAGTCCAATGGTCAACTTTAAATTGGCCTTCCTCTCACTTTAACTGTCTTCAGCTGAATTTGCTAATGGCTCTGTTTCCCAAACTGAAAACGCTCTTTTCAAACTGAAGGGCATAAGACTGCTTTACCTTTTAAATTCTTCAGCTTAAAGAGTTGTTTAAAGGCCAGCTGATCAAACTAGTGATTAGAAGGGCCATGAAATGTAATCGGTGAGTCAGATCAAGGAAAAATCCAGGGCTCATTATATGTATGTTAAAAATAATAGGGTGATCAGGGAGAAGGTAAGACTGCTCAAAGATAATGGAGGGTATCTATGCTTGGAGTTGGAGGATGTAGGTGAAGTCTTGCATCATGTTCAGCACAGACATTGTGGTCTGTAGGGTCTGTTCTTGTGCTGCAATGTTCTATGATAATGAAGGTCAGATGATGGATTGGTGATGAAGGTAACATAATGGCAGTGAATGGTTGATGTAATGATGGTGGCATTTAGTTGAACGAGTAATGGGTGGAGGAATCAAAAGCCAGGCATGTTACCGGATACACAGTGATTGTGGGAGATGGCCACACTGATGATTGGTGGGGGACATGTTACACGCATAACAATGAATGTCTTTTAAGTTATTCAAATATAAAACACATGCTAGTAGGATTAAACAAGCAGAATAAACAAATCTGCAAAGGGACATTTTAGGGCCTTTGAAGTTTCTACATTGTTGTTGGACTCAAACTAAATGTCCATTCAGTACTCTGTGCACTTCCCACTAAGCTCAGATGTATGTACTGAGTATCCGTTCCTATCTAACTTCAATGGGAATAAAGAGCTGAAAGGACAGATGCATCATCGCTTGTGGTTGTATGGGAAGGTGCCATAAGGATAGGGATTGTTGGTGGGGACAGCAGAGTGGACCAGGGGGGCACAAAGGGAAATGTTCCCTTAAAATACTAAACAGGGAGGGGAAACCGTCTGGTGGAAGGATCTTGTAGAGGCTGGCAGAAATTGCTAAGGAATTCTACTGTTGTATTTGGAGGCTGATGAGGTAGAAGGTGAGGACTGCAGGGGGAACTAATCTTGCTCTGACCAGGAGGAGGGAAGCAAAAGCAATGACTTGGGAAGTAGATGAGATGCACTCTTGGGGTTCTGTCCAAATAGGGTGGAGATTAAGCCATGATATAGGAGGAAGGTACTGGAGTGTCATTCGAGTCGTCGTGGCTATCCCTCGAGGTCGAAGATGATGGTCTACGTTCTGTTGTTTTTATGGACTCTCAGGTGGCTTATGAGTCCAATCTTGGCTTTGCAGCTCACAGAACGAAGACGCCTGTGCGTGTGTGTGTTTAACGTGTACTTGATGTTGCTCTCCAAGAAGCACACGGTCCTTCACAAATCAATCAACTCATTCCAATGGCAAGGGAACCAAGACGATAGGAGCTGATAGATCTTGCCTTCATCTGCCTTCACAGCCGTTGAGTTCAAGATAACTTTGTCTGACTTGTCCACCGTTGAGGTTTTGTAGGTTGGATCGTTCTTAGTCTGGACCCTCATCCTCGACCTTACTGCCATGGGTGGCCCTACCAGAAGCTGGTGCTTCCAACAGCATCACTCTCAGAAGTGTCATTAATGTATCTTGAGAGAGACTGAACCAGAGTAGTGAGAATAAAGTGAAGTTAGAAAAAGATAAGTTGACTTCCGGTGGCGCCATGTTGGACTAACAGACGTGCACCTAGCTCCTCTCCCGAAAAATTTCACGATTTATCGTGTAAAACGGGTCCAGAAATCGGGACTGTTTTTAAAAACCTTACCGGAGCTTCTGGTCGCCGCGCTGATGACGTCATCATTAAGCGCGATGTTTTAAACGGTGGTTTGAAGACCTTTAAATGAGTAAACTGCCTCCAGCTGTGAGCCCTCAGAGAACAGTGAAAAAGCTGCTGAGAGACCAGAAGAAGCCTGAAGCAGGTTACCTCTAAAGTCTCTGAAGTCTCTGAAGTGGCTGCAGAAATGGATACAAGAGCTAAGAAAGAGTTTGATGACTGGAAGAAATCAGTGAAAAATATGAAAGATGAGATTTTGGACGAAAATAAAATTATGATGGAAAATATGAAGGAAAATATGAAGGAAGATAAGAAGGAAATGAAGGAAAAAAGAAAGAGATAAGTTCAGTGGGACAAGAGAAGGATGAAACAATAGGTCTACATCAACAATCCTCCACATGGATCTTGGGCCGAGGTAGATGTGGTTGTGCCAGACTCTGAAATTATACGTCTGGAAGCTGTAAACTGTTATCCCAAGGAAATGAAGCCGATGACCACTAGACGTCCCAGAGCATAAAAGGTTGTGGGACTATTCTCTAGATAATCAAAATCAAGAATTGTTTTGACAATAAATAAGTTGTTCACTCTTTCCAGAAACAATAACCATATGTTGCAGGCAATTGACAAAAGAGCCAAAAGTCTGATACGAAAAAAAACTTGGAGTCAGCGTGGTGTTCATTATGGTCGAATGTTGGAAGCATATTCAATAGAAAGTGGATTGAATAAATATAGTAATTCCGAGCAGAACAACTTATTTTACAAGATGCGAACAAGCACAGGAATGTATTAGATGTATTTTGAAGAGCCACTAAAGTGATTAACTGAATGGTCTCCTATGCTATATGGCTCTATGATTTAATGAAAGGCATTTAAAATATTGTTAATATAAAACACGTAGTCAGAAATGGCTTTCCCTTAGAGAATTGGATTGTAGGGAATGCAGCCCCAATGGGAAGAATTTCAAAACCTAACACAGTTCAATTGGCAAAGTATCCCTGTGGAGTCTTGTTTCTGCTCCCAGATGGGTTGACATACATCTGATTCTGTATCAACATGTCATCAATATGACATATGGCATGGTTGCCATCACCAACATTGAGCACTAGAGCTCGGTAGTCATGCTGCAGCTTTATAGTACTTTGGTCAAGGTAGGCCCTGGTTGGAGTGTTGTATGCTGTTGTCACTCCTCTTCAAGAAGAATGAGGAAGCTTTGGTTGAGAAGAGATTAACCCGATGCTGCCTGGATCAGAGGATATTAATTATAAGGAGAGTTATATATTAGTTCTAAGGAGAGTTTGGACAAATTTGAATTGTCTTTGGAAGGACAGAGGTTGAGGGAAGACCTGATAAAAGTATATACAATTATAAGAGTCATAGGCAAGACAGACAGTTATTACCTTGTATCCAGGGTGGAAATAGCAAAGAGAGGCCATAGCTTTAAGGTGAGGAGGACAAAGTTTAAAGAAGATATGTGGGGCAGGTTTTTCGAACCGAGTGGTGAGTGCTTGGAATACGCAGCCAGAGGTAGCAATGGAGGCAGATACAATAGTGCCATTTAACAGTCTTTTAGATAGGCACGTGGATATGGAGGGACACAAAAATGTTGGAGAAACTCAGCGGGTGCAGCAGCATCTATGGAGCGAAGGAAATAGGCAACGTTTCGGGCCGAAACCCTTCTTCAGACTGATAGGGGGTGGGGAGAAGAAAGGAAAAAGGTGGAGGAGGAGCCCGAGGGCTGAGGGATGGGAGTAGACAGCCCGAGGGCTGAGTAAGGGGAGGAGACAGCAAGGGCTAGCAGAATTGGGAGAATTCAATGTTCATGCCCCCAGGATATGGAGGGATATGGATTACATGCAGACAGAGGAGATTAGTTTAACTTGGCATCATGTTCGGCATGGACATTGTGGGCCAAAGGGCCTGTTTCTTGCTGTGCTGCTCTATGTTCTATATTCCCTGAGAATAATATAACAAAGGACATGGTGATCAGATCATCTTGATGCCAAGATCCAGCAATGAGCAATGGATGCATTCATAAATTAATTGCTTCATTTATATTTGCAAGCAAAATATGTGGGTAGGTATGGGATGAATATATAAGCATTGGGCAGAACATGACATTACAATAATGCCCCCACTGACTCTGCTGCTGTCCTTGCAACCATTGTTTTTTTTGCTTTCAACATAAAACATCGAACATTAATCAGTGGAGAATAGAACAGGCCCTTTGGCCCACAATATCTGTGCCAAACACGATGCTAAGACCAACTATTATCTGTGTGCACATTATCCATATCCCTCCATCACCTGCTTATCAACATGTTGTGACAGCACCTCTTCCCTTGGTTGTTGCTTTGATCTCCATCACTGGTGGACAGGCCAGAAGAAGTCAATTGGCACCCTGGACACAGCACCTGACTGAGTCGAGGCCACAGCCTTGTCCAGTTGGCTATGATTGGATTAATCCACCAGAATCTCGTCGCCCTCCTCGTTAACTGTGGCAGCACACTGGTGCAGCGGTAGAATTGCTGCCTTAGACCCGTATTCGATCCTGACCGCCGGTGCTCTCTGTACAGAGTTTGTGCACTCTCTCCGTGACCCTCGTGGGATTTTTCCAGAATATCTGCTTTCCTCCCACACTCCAAAGACGTACAAGTTTGTAGGTTAATTAGTAAGGTATGCTATTGTAAATTTTCCCTTGTGTGTATAGACTAGTGTTAGTGTGCGGGGATCACTGGTCAACATGGACTTGGTGGGCCGAATGGCCTGTTTCCGCACTGTATTTCTAAATTAAACTAAACTAAAAAAATAAACTTAACAGCTAAGGCAATTCCAGCCAAAGGAGGAAAAAGGTGTGGGTGAGAGGAAAGAGGGGAGAAAGAAGAGAGACCAAGGGTGGGAGAGTGGGGAACCTCTACCAGCTGTGTTCTCCTTTTGCAGGCTTGGAGGAAGTCTGAGCCGCAGGGAACAACCCAAAAACACCAGCGCCTCTTCTACGAGGTCAAGACTAAGCTGCTGGGACAGCCCTCGACAGCCAACACCTCTTTGAGGCTGGGGGAAGTGTGAGAATGTCAGTGCCCCCTCAGCTCCCCACAGACAATGAGGGAATGCGCCCGCACATGGAGGCAAAGACTGGACCACGAGGATAAACCTGAGACCAGCAGCCCCTTCTCCAAGGCCAAGGCTGAGCCACCAGGATAAGCCTGAGACTGCCACCATCTCACTGCAGGGACAAGCCTGAGATCGCTGCACCTCCTCCTTCAAGACCAGGACTGAGCCACCGGCACCCAGTGAGGTCAAAACTGGGCTGAGGATCTTGATCAGTTGGCAGGTGGTTTGAGGAATGGTTGATGGAATTTAATATAGAGAAATGTGAAGTGTTACATTTTGGGAAGTCTAACAGGCAGTGAATGGTTGAGCTCTGGGGAGTGTTGTAGAACAGAGGGATCTGGGAGTGCATGTACATAGTTCCTTAAAATTGGCATCACAAGTAGATAGGGCAGTCAAAAAGGCTTTTGATATGTTGGCCTTTATCTAGCCAGAGTATTGAGTATAGAAGTTGGGAGGTCATGTTGCAGTTATATAAAGACGTTGGTGATGCCACGTTTAGTGTATTGTGTTCAGTTTTGGGCACCATATTAGAGCAAAGATGTTGTAAAGCTGCAAAGGGTGCAGAGAAGATTTACGAGGATATTGCCAGTACTTGAGGGCCTGAGCTATAGGGAGAGGTTGAGCAGGTAGAACTCTTCCTTGGAGCACAGGAAGATGAGGGGCGATCTTATAGAGGTGTAAACAATGGGACTGGCAGCATCTCTGAAGAGAGATCTGAAGAAGGGTCTCGACCCGAAACGTCACCCATTCCTTCTCTTACCCATACTTCTTATTTAAGAATAAGGGGTAAGCCATTTAGAACGGAGATGAGGAAACACTTTTTCACACAGAGAGTTGTGAGTCTGTGGAATTCTCTGCCTCAGAGGCCAGTTCTCTGGATACTTTCAAGAGAGAGCTAGATAGGACTCTTGAAGATAGTGGAGTCAGGGGATATGGGGCGAAGGCAGGAACGGGGTACTGATTGTGGATGATCAGCCATGATCACATTGAATGGCGGTGCTGGCTCGAAGGGCCGAATGGTCTACTCCTGCACCTTTTGTCTATTGTCTATTGTCTCCAGAGATGCTGCCTGTCCCGCTGAGTTACTCCAACATTTTCTGTCTACCTTCGATTTAAACCCGCATCTGCAGTTCTTTCCTACAGGAATATATTTGGTTTACACCGTAGATAGACACATAGTAACTCAGCGGGACAGGCAGCATCTCCGGGTAGAAGGAATGGGTCGAGACAACGTTGTGTCGCTTGTATTCAGTTCATTGGTCTTGGATTGAAAGGTGACGTTGGGCAGGCGCTAGGACCCAGCGGCGCACCGAGTGCGGCGTCTATGGACTGCTCAACCCAGTCGCCGAATCCGCAGCGTCTGCACATGGATCGGCGCCGGGACAGAGAGGCAGCTTCAGCACCACGGTCAGCGCCCGCATCCTCGCAACGCCAGCCAGCTACAGCCCAATGCCTCTACATTCAACCTGTGCCTCCCGCCGCCTTCTCTTCACACCATTGCATTAACTGCAACGCCAAAGAAGGAGAGGTGGAGCGAGACGAAATATTACACAAATGCTGATTGCATTACTCCGAGGATAAAAACCACCACTGTCACATTCAACCCAATGAAATCCAGATGTACCATCCACTGCAAAAGATAAATGCCTCGTGTTGATGCGCCGGTTGCATGCTAAAATAGTTGGTTATTTACAATAACCGAGAAGTGGATCTACGAGAAATTGCTGGATCAGACTGCAAGTGGATTAAAAGGTAGAGTAGACTCATGTGGAGTATGCGTGCATTATTAATAGATGCTATATATATATATATATATATATATATATATATGACCTGTATTATAAATAAACTTCAGTCCGCCATCACCCTCCCCTGTTTTCATCTCATCGAATCCTGTGTTGAAGTTTAGTGCATGTGTGGAGAAATGTTAATCCATTTATAATTTATTTTTGTTGGCCTTCTGACTATATTGTATAATGGTTGAATTATATTTGTGTGTGTGTGTGTGTGTGTGTGTGTGTGTACACGTACGAGGGACAGAGAGAGAATGCAAGCTCCTTAACACTTCAGTTTCATGCTTCCAATTGAGCAGGTAAGGACTCTTAATGTCAAAAGCTGTAGGAGCGAGCATCTTTGGCCTGGGATGTTGAATGTCTGCTGTTTTTTATTGTTAATGATTGAGCCATGCCTTCCATGCTTTAGGTTATTGCACAAAGGCACTTTGACCTAGTTCTCACACCCCAACCTCCAACCCCCAGATGTCAAGGCCCACACATATCTGAGTTGGGAGTTGCTAACTCTGTTCTTTTAGGCTGGATCCCAGGCTCATGATGAGCATGTCTTGAACATGTAGCAACTGATCATTTGCCTGGCACCTTGGATTTTTTCATTCTGCATATCTTTTTATTTCAATTGGTGCAGGAGTAGGCCATTTGGCCAATCAAGCCAGCACCGCCATTCAATGTGATCATGGCTGATCATCCCCAATCAGTACCCCGTTCCTGCCTTCTCCCCATATCCCCTAACTCCGCTATCTTTAAGAGCCCTATCTAGCTCTCTCTCTACCACCTAAGCTAAAAAAAAGATTCCAAAGCACTTCAGATAAGTGTAAATTGAGTACAATTTGAAAGAAAGCTTTGCAAGGTGTAATTAACACCTGTGACAAAAAGCGTAAGCAAAAGGATTTGAGTTGAAGATATTCTGAGTGGAAGAAAGGTTTTAGAGAAGGCCTGGGGAAGCAGATTCTTTCACAAAGTTCACAGCTTACAGATACACTTTAAACATTAATATCTCCATCACTCATGAAAGCTAGGAATGGGCAATAAATGCTGGCCTTGTCAGTGACGCCCACACCCTGAGAATGAATAAATTAAAAAAAAACATTCTTAACAAGAAGCAGATGGGGGTGATCTAAATCACCACAGCAACCAAATCATTTTTCTTCGTGCAGCAAACAGTGACAGGAATCTGTTTTTATTTATAAGATAATATTATTTTTAATTATGAGTTGTGCTTCATTCAGTTTGGGGTCAGTTGATGTGCCCGAAAACAGCTCTCGGCATTGTTGGAGCAAGTTAATGCAGCCCACCATCATTGACATAGGACTAATGACAGACTGAAAATCTATCAAGAAATGGTACAATGTCAAATTGCAATTGAAGAGGATTGTTACTCTGGGGAATTGCTATCCTCTAAAATGCAGTCTTCAATTTGAAAGTCCACACATATTTTGAGAATAAATTCCTTTTTCGAACTGTTATAAATTAGTGGGCTGGATGTTCACCTTTGGTCAGAAAAATACTTTGTCATTAGAAAGAAGTATCTAAGTTAATGCTTGTCCGACACCCATATATTTTGTGCCTCCATTTTCTACACCATTTCTCTCTGTTGTCCTCTCTATTCTTCACCAAGTCCATTCTTCTGGTTTTTACAACTTTATGCCAAATGCCCAATTTCATAGTGAGTTGAGATAGTAAATGGAAATCTAGAACTCAGTTTGCTGTGGATCCGATGCCCTTTTCAATTTCTACAAACAAATTCTCTGATGTCAAGAATTTCCAAATAAATATCTTGCGTAAGGGATCAAATTTAGTTGGGTCACAATTCACATTTAGTGTGCAGTTCTAGTCACCCCATTGCAGGAAGGTTTACACGAGGGGGTAGGTTTACCAGAATGCTACCTGGATTAGATTGTATTAGGAGAGTATGGACAAACTGCGATGTTGTTTGATTCAGGAAGTCTGTGCTTTCTGCCTGCTTCACATGAATTTGAAGATGTTGCGGATTTGAAAGGCCGTTTGCTATTGTAGCAAGATAATTAGGCTGGTGTCACTTGTGTCTTCCTTGCTCAAAGAATCATCGGTTTGCTCTGACTGAGCCTTCTCACTCACATTCCTTTGCCAAATCATTGACCACTATGATTTCAAACTCTGAAATTCCGTCCGTAACCATTTCTACGTCTCTACGTTTGGATGGAACTTAAAATCTCGCCGTATCAAAACTGTTTTCAAATCTCCATGAATCTATATTTTGTGTGATTCACTTGGGGATGGATCACTATTTTAAAAGAACCATATAAATCCAAATGGATGTTGATTCCAAATAGTGGGGACACAGTGAAGGATGTTGCTCAGATTGTGGAATATGGAATTTTGATGAACAGAGGTACACTGATCAGAAGCTCACTAAACAAGATTTCTTCCATTGTGATCAGAGGACCATCAGTGCATAGTATCTACCTCTCAGCAGTGAGAGAATTCGAATCCACTTCAACCATTTGAGCCTAGTGTAGTATGGTGTTCGGATAGTGAATACTAAAGTGCTAGTGATGTACTACTGGAGGTGGCTTATTTCAATTGAGGTTAAATACAATACAATACAATACAACAATACAATACCATTTATTGTCATTTGAACCTCAAATGAAGTCCAAACAAAATTTGGTTTCTGCAGTCATACAAACAAGTAAAAAGAACCAAGACACAACACAATTTACACAAACATCCATCACAGCGAATCTCCTCCTCGCTGTGATGGAAGGGAAAGTCTTATCTCTAGTTAAATAACTATTTAACTTGAAATAAAACCATGAATTATTGGTATAGTATGATCATCACAATCTACAGTGCAGTGTTGGCCTTCGGGTGAGGTCAAATATTCTATTGCACAATTTCAGAGAACAAGGGAGTTATCCCAGTTGTCCTGTCCTGTCCAAATATTATCCATTAACAAGCATTGCTAAAATAAATTAACTTGTCGTTAATAGTTTGCTGGTTGTTGAAGTTGGTTTCAACATTTCCTGCTTTACAGCAGGGATAACATTTCAAAAATAATTCTTTTTTTTGTGTGTGGAGCACATCAAAGCTTTATGAAAGGCAAGTGAATAAGTTTTTCTCTCTTGGAATGATAGAATGAGTGCAGGCTTTACATGGCAACGGAAGGTCAATCAAAAAATAGGATAATAAGGAACGTGGTTGTGAAGGTAGCAGCTGTAAAGTAATCTAAAAGGAAGCTGATCATATAATTGACAATGGAATGATGAAGAGTAAAGAGGAAAGACAGCGGATGGGATTAATATATAGACAAATACAGAATACAAACAGACCATTCAGGTTAACTGGTTGTTATCAATATTTCTGCTATTGCCAGGACTCCTGGCACCAATCTTCATCTTAATCTATGATTATCCTTTATTCCTTTCCTCCTATGTACCTATCTTCCATTTCTTAAATCCATCCCTGTTTTATCGAGATGTGATCAAATGAGATGGAGAAGGAGGGTGGGTTTCTAAAGTTAAGTCTGCAAGTTGGCCAGGGCATAGAGGTCACTATGAGGACACATGTGACAGCGCATGCTAGAATGCTGAGCAAAAATCAAACTGCTCGAGGAGCTCAGGGGGTCAGGCAGAATCTGTGGAGGGAAATGAGCAGATAGATGCCTCAAGTCGGAACCCTGACCCACAGAATTCCTCCAGCAGTTTGTTTATTGCTCATATGTCACTAGTTCAGCTTGAACTGCAATAATATCACCTATTGGGAACACTGCTGTTTTCAAAGATAGCGTGGTCATGAAGGAGTCTTAAGAAACGATCATTTAAAATTTCCTCCAGGTGCTCTAGTTTCCTCCCACATTCCAAAGACGTGCAGATTGAAAGGTTACTAGGCTTCGTAACTTGTCCCTAGTGCGTAAGATAGAAATAGTGTAGGGATGATTGCTGGTCAACGAGGATTCAGTGAGCCGAAGGGCTTGTTTTCATGGCGCATCTCTAGAGTAAAAATAACCTAATCATTTCACAATGAGAAAATTGACTTCTGCAGAGTTCTAATTGTCACTAAAAATGAGAATTATCTTCAGGCTTTGAACCATTTAATCAGCACACTGCTCCAAGCTGGTAATTTACAGGTCCAACAATAGAACTGCTGGCACTCATGTTGGAGAAGAACTTGAAGCATCCAGAACGTAGCATATTGACCTTGATGTACATTAGATAGCTTGTCATGGGTGGAACTCAAACAGATAGTAGTAAATGGACAGTCTGAAGAAGGGTCTCGACCCGAAACATCACCCATTCCTTCTCTCCAGAGATGCTGCCTGCCCCTGCTGAGTTACTCCAGCTTTTTGTGTTTATCTAGTAGTAAATAGATACTCTGCTGACAGCCAACACGTCACACCAATGATGCACAAGTCATGTCTGAATAGCATGGATGGGCATGGGTTAATGCTGCTAAATTCTGATGATGCAAATTCTTATTTATGATAAAGAGTTCTGTTTTCTGGCAAAGTATCGCTGGACAGGGCTCAAACTCTGCGGCGAGAAGAGAAAAGATAGGAGTTAAAAGTGTAGAACACAGCACAAGATATTCATACATTTCACTCCTGAGATATCGCCTCCCTTTTATCAGCCAGTCGCAAGACAGTGAGGCTGTCTGATCAAAATGTAAGTTGGGTGAACACTCAAAGAGCTTTTTGAAAAGAGTTTTATTGTGTGATTTGGTCTGTCTGTAACCTGGCACCAAACTCACTGGAAGTGGCTGAAACTGCTGCGATAATCTTGCAGTTGACACATTCATCATTGATAGCAGATTTTATTTTCAACACTGATGACATTTCAGTAATAACAGTTCACAGTTATACGAGCTGTTCTAGCAATCAGTCAGTCTCCTTACCTTTCCCTAACAAAATGGCAAACCTATTCGGAGAATAGCTAAAGCCAAATTAGAGTTGTGTGCTAGTATGCATATATGCGGTTTTGTGCGTGCATGCATGTATATGTTGTTTGCTTTGCACTTTGCTGAGAAACAACCCAGTTGCATATTTCTGTCAGTGTCTTCAGACCTTTTGTTTACTTGAGTCATCTGTTTTATTGTGAACTGCACAGCATTCCTGTGAAAATGAAATGTGATAGATTGGCTCAGTTGCTGGCATTTACCTCTGATCAGAGTTAAAACTCTGCAATACATCCCCACACTTCAGGATAATCTATAACAACATTATTTTCCATAATTAGTTTTAAAAGTTTCAAAATAATATTGAAATGGATAAGAGTGGTCTATAAGTTAAAGTCCTAAATTGGGGCGAGGCCAGTTTTGAATTTTTAAATGGTTGCAAGGGCTCAGGTCCAGCATGTTCCTGTTGAAATGAAGGACACAGCTCGCAAGAGTAGGGAACCCTGGATGACAAGAGACCTTGAAACTCTGTCCAAGAAAAAGTTGGGGGCATATGTCAGCTGAGATCAAGTGAATTCCTTGAGGAGTTTACGCAGTATAGGAGTAAATTTAAGAGTGAAATCAGGACGGCAAAAAACGGGACATGAAATAGCTTTGGCAGGAAAGGTAAAGGAAAATCTAAAGAAATTCTACAAATATATTAAGGGCCAAAGTAAGAGTAACTAGATAGAGAATTGGGCCCCTTAAAGATCAACAATGTCGTCTATGTGTGGAATATTGATGGCCTGAAGAGCTAACATTATACCATTATACAAGTGAAGGTGCTGGAGGTATTAAAATGCATAAACGTGGATAAATCGCAGGGGCCTGGTACCGTTTGGCCTGGGACATTATGAAGTGAGGGAAGACATCTCAAGGTCCTTGCAGAGATATTTGTATCATTGACAGCCACAAGTGAGGGGCCACTTGTGCCTTTATTTAGGAAAAGGCTGCAAGGAAAAGCCAGGGAATAACAGAGCCTAACACCAGTGGTGGGGAAGTTATTGGAGGGGATTCTGAGAGAAATGATCTTCATGCTTTTGGAAAGGCAATAACTGATTAAGAATAGTCAACATGGCTTTGTGTGTGGTAAATCATGTCTCACGAATTTAATTTAATTTTTTGAAGATATGATCAAGTGGAGTGCAGTTAATAGTTGGCTACATGGACTTTGGCAAGGTTGCGCATGGTAGACTGATCTGCAAGGTAAGATCACTTGGCATCCAGGGTGAGCTAGCCAATGGATGCAAAGCTGGATTGAATGAAGCAGAAAGAGGGTAATTGTAGAGGTTTGCATTTCAAACCAGATGCCTGTTACATTGTGGTGCTATAAGGATCAGTGCTTGGTCCACTGTTTTTGTTATTTCTATTAATTATTTGGATGAGAATATTGGTGTGTGGTTAATAAAGTATGCCAATGCCACTAAAATTGGTGGTATAATGGAAAGTGAAGATTATTCACTGTGAACCAGGGCCCACAGTCTTCCAGAACCAGGGGCCACAGTCTTAGAATAAAGGGGAGGCCATTTATGAGTGAGGTGAGACAAAACCTTTTCACCCAGAGAGTTGTGAATTTGTGGTATTCCCTGCCATAGAGGGCAGTGGAGGCCAAATCACTGGATGGATTTAAGTGAGAGTTAGATAGAGCTCTAGGGGCTAGTGGCTTCAAGGGATATGGGGAGAAGGCAGGCACGGGTTATTGATTGGGGACGATCAGCCATGATCACAATGAATGGCAGTGCTGGCTCGAAGGGCCGAATGGCCTCCTCCTGCACCTATTTTCTATGTTTCTATTATCTAAGATTACAATGGGATATTGATCAACTATGCTAATGGGCTGAGGAATGGCAGATGGAGTTTAATTTAGAAAAATACAAGATATTGCATTTGGGGAATGCATGCCAAGGCATGATTTACACAGTAAATAGAAGGGTCCTATAGAGTATTGCAGAACAGAGATCTAGAGGTGCATGAAAGCGGTGACAAAGGTATTCAGAGTAGTGAACTTAGGACACTTATCTTCATTGGTCTGGGTATTGAGTACAGGAGTTGGGACATCGTGTTACTCCTATACAAGTTGGTGGTAAAGCCACATTTGGCGTACTGTGCACCCTGGTTGTCTGCAATAGGAAGAATACTTCTCCCATATTCTCCTTTTTGTAATTGAATGAAATCTCCTCCATGCACCCAGTATAAATAGATTTGCTGTGAGATTTTCTGATGGGAGTTGAGGATAATGTTCATATTTGCATCAGCATGAATCTACACTAAAGGTACAAACCAGTTCTTTTTTGATCAAAGTTACACTGATGCTAATTAAATTCAAAGAAATGAGTCCCTTTGATGTATTGATAAAAGACACACTGAGCTGGAAAACTAGAATGCCATTGTAACTATTCTTTCAGAAAGGTTTTAACAATTCTAGCAATTTTGTTATTGGGAAAGCTATTTTAGTGGCTTACAGTCCACAATGGAAAATGTCAACCAGGTTTGAAAAGACTTGGAGATTGATATGAATATTGATTCCATTTTATTTTCTTTATTTTTGAGCACCATTTCCTTCCTTTGAAAAGTTTATGTTCAGTTAAGGCGCAGCTGTAGAGTTGCTGCTACAGCGCTTGCAGCACCGGAGACCCCAGGTTCGATCCTGACTACGGGTGCTGTCTGTACGCAGTTTGTACGTTCTTCCCATGGGTTTTCTCCGAGATCTTCGGTTTCCTCACACACTGCAAAGATGTACAGGTTTGTAGATTGATTGGGTTGTTATACAGTAAGTGTAAATTGTCCCTAGTGTTAGTAGGATAGCGTTATTGTGAGAGGATAGCTGGTTGGCGCGGACTCGGTGGGCCGAAGGGCCTGTTTCCGCACTATCTCTAAACTAAACTGTTAGGAATTTAGACTAGAAAGAGCAAGGTCAGCATTTATTACACTTCCCTAATCTTTCTTGAGAAGATAATGATGAATTGCCTCCTTGAACTGGTGATCCTCGCAGAGTGCTAATAGTGGTTCAAGCATTTTGATCCAGTGAAGAAGGATCTGCAATATATTTCTAAGTTAGAAGGATATACAGCACCTACGTCTGTGTGAACTTAATTACTTTTACATTTTTAACCATACAGATTCCGTGGACGCAAATGGTGTGAAACAAATGTCTACATGGTAATATAAGCAAGAAGATTAATGGGTTGGAGCGGAGAGGCCATATTACGTCTTTTCAAGTCGTGACTAATGGATCATAAAAACTAACGCACATCATAATTTGGAGGTAATTAAGCCACTTTGAAACTAGCTGATCAGAAATGTGCCAGTTTCCTAATGGGTTGAGGTTGATGGCTAGCCAAGGCTTCCATGGTTAGAAAGAAACAGAATCTGCCAACCACTAAGCACACACTACTATCCCCAAGGAGAATGGATGATGGATTAGGAAGAACGGCTTTAGGATATCCATCCTTCCATCACTTAACCTATCCATGGCTGCTCCTATTTCTGTGGAATGGGAATGGAATACTTCCACTCCAGAACGACAGCAAAGAATTTCTCCTACTTCAATGTTCTTCAATAAAAGTCTGGCGTCCACAGACAGGGATCTTGTTTCACAATCTATTGGTCTCTTCTTGATGCTACTGGTTGACTTAGTTGGAATCGTTGGAAATGTTGCCGTGATGCTTGTAATTATCAAGACACCATTATTCAAAAAATTTGTCTTTGTTTTCCATCTATGTTTAGTGGACCTGACAGCTGTCTTAATCCTAATGCCCTTAGGGATGGTATCCAGCTCTGCTCTGTTTGTTGACATAGAGTTCAGTGACACCTTGTGTCAGATATATCTGTTCCTAAGCATGTTATTCATTAGTGCATCTATATTATCTATCCTGGCCATTAATGTCGAACGATACTACTATATAGTACATCCGATGAGATATGAAGTAAGAATGACACTAAAGCTGGTGATGTCTGTCATTATATGCGTGTGGATAAAAGCCATCTTAATGTCAATAATTTCCATTTTGGGCTGGAATTCCCAAGGCCGTGTGAACAATCAGTGTTCCTTGCAATGGGATGGAGAGATGTACAGAAAGGTCTTCATATCTTTCTTTGGCCTGTTTTATTTTTTGTTCCCGGTCTTAATTATTCTGATAGTCTACTGCAACATGTTCAAGGTGGCCAGGGTGGCAGCAATGCAGCACAGACCTTTGCCCACATGGATGGACACACCGCGGCAGAGGTCAGAGTCACTCAGCAGTAGGTCCACCATGGTCACCAGCTCTGGAGCACCAAGAGGATCTCCACAAAGGACATTTGGAGGGGGGAAGGCAGCCGGCATCCTCATCCTGGTTGGGGGCCAGTTTGTGTTTTGCTGGCTGCCATTTTTTGCTTTCCACTTGCATTCGGCTATGACCCCAACTTCAATCAGGCCGAACCTCTGGGAAACAATTGTTACTTGGGTCGGATATACCTCCTTTAGTATTAATCCCTTCTTTTACGGATGCCTCAATCGACAGATCCGAGGGGAACTAAGCAAACGCCTCACCTGTTTCTTTAAACAGACGATGGAAGAGGATCTCCGGCTACCCAGCCGAGAAGGGTCTATTGAGGAGAACTTCATGCAATTTCTGCAGAGGACAGGTTGCAACACAGAAACTAGGTCCAGCTACGATGCTTCCAGTCCAAAGTTAGACCAGTCAGTCCTGGGTTTCAGGATACCTGGTCAGATTGCGGAAGAAACATCAGAATTCCTTGAACAGCACATAGCCACTGACTTTACGATGTCCAATAGCTGTATTAGAATGAGCAGGTCACCGAAACACGATGCTTAATATACGCGAGTAAAGTTAACCAAATCGTTTAAAGTAAAATTGTTAAACCTCTCATGATTGTTTCCAGAAATAATCTGAACCAATGGGAAGCCATGTATTTTACTCTTTGTTTTGATATTCTTTGTCTTATTTGATTGAGATTTCAAATTTCATTTTAATTTCTAAATCTTGCCAACAGGGATAAAAAACTATCACATTGAATAGGTTTTCTATAATATGCCTCAAGACTCATTGTAAAAATATGTTGATACAAGAAAATGCAAATGCTGGTTTACAAAAAAAGACACAAAGTGCTGGAGTAACTCAGCGGGTGAGGCAGCAACCCTGGAGAGCATGGATAGGCGATGTTTCGGGTGAGGACCCTTCTCCAGACATCAGTAGCTTTCCTCATTCTCTGCAGAATTTCAGATTGATTCTGCATTAAGTTGTCTGCTGAGAATGTACTCTATCCTTCAGTGAAGAGAAGGGGCAATTTCAGACTTGCAGAGTTAGTACAACTTGCATTGTTACAAAGCCTTTAATGTAATAAAATACCCCTGAGCACTTTGCAGTTTTTCAAACAAACAAGCCACATTAACGTCAAGCCACACAGAGATATTGAAATAGGTCACAAAAGCTTGGCCAAAAAGGTCAGTTCTAAGGAGCATCTTTAAGGAGGCGAGACAGGGAAGATAAAGAGGGGAATTGCAAACCTCAGAGCAAATGATGGCATAGTGACTCGTGTTAATGTCCTGGATGCATAGAAACTTCACGTTGGGGAATTGCAAAGGGTTGCCGAAGGTTAAAGGACAAAGAACAGGCAGGGCATGGTACAATTTGAGTTAAAGATTAAGAATGTTAAAATAGAGGCATTCTCAGAGTGGGAGACATTGTTGGTCAGTAAGCACATGGGTGAGTAACAGGACAGGCAGCGTTTTGTATGTGTTCAAGCTTGTAATGGGTGAAATACTTAAAGCTGGAATGAATGCTCTTTTTGCATTCACTCTTCTCCATATATTACAATTTGCAGCAAACATGAAAGGAATATCTACACCTTTCAGAGTGCAACACCTCTCCTTTGTATCAATCTCCTTTGGGAACTACTTAAATTGAAAAATCTGGGTAAAAGGTGGAGGTCTGCTGTTTGATGTGCTGCAAGAGGATTTGTAAAGGGTCAAAGATAAAACAAAGAACAAAGAAATGGTTAAATGATTTCAAACTTTTTTTGAAGTCTCCTATTTGCAGCAGCAGAACTGAAGAAATCCACAGATCTCAGAGAAATGAAAATGAAACAGTCAGAGCAAGACATACACCACATTGTGGGTCTCAGAAATTGGACTCCAATCGTCTGCTTCAAGTTCATGCTTGCTCAGCTTGAGGTTTAGAAATTAAAAGGTTTAATCGTGTTTGAAGAAATCCAGAATAAGATGATGTTGTTACTTTTTCTGAAATAATAGACCATGGTGATACAACGTTATGGTGTTGTTTTCTTATTGCTGCCAATATTTAATAAGAGCTTTGTATGAAAATGAACTTTCTCTGAAATATCAAAGACAATATTGGACAATGAATAGTTTTCTTCATGAAAGTATTCAGTGGCTTTTGATGACTTGATGTTGTTGTTTGTGTGACAGCTGTACTTTCCAGCACATGACATCGCCTATCAGATCCTTCTGCCAAGGTCCAGAAAATCAACAACTCCATCTCCCCAGTGCCATTTTCTGCAACTGAGGTGAAAAACAACATTTCCCAGCTGAATCAGCTGATCTCAGGGTTACAGCATTAAAATAGCTACAGTTTTTTAAAGTGGCCCTGGGTAAGAGAAACGCTAAATTAGCCAGGGTATTTAGTCCGAAATAGTATTCGATATCCACCAGCACCATCTCCGATTATTCCACGACCTGCAGCTACCACAGACACCCCACCCCACCTTTCCAGCTCCTGCCTCCTATCTATGTGTGTGTGTGTGTGTGTGTGTGTGTGTGTGTGTGTGTGTGTGTGTGTGTGTGTGTGTGTGTGTGTGTGTGTGTGTGTGTGTGTGTGTGTGTGTGTGTGCACCAGGGGAGGACAGGATAGATTTGATTGTGCAGCCCTCTTGCCACATTTCAGTTATTGGACTGGATCTAGGATGAAACATTCGTCATGCAATAGCAAACAATGTGTTCTGTTACTAAAAATTACGTCATGAGCAATATTGCACATATTTCTGGCTGCCTCATAGCAATTTGTGATAACCTGCCTCAAGTGAATGGATCTCAGATCTCATGTTAATTTATTGTCATATACACGAGGGTGCAATGAAATTCCTTGTCCATTTGTAAACGGTTTATGTAGACCAAGGGTAGATACGACAATAAATACAACAGTTAGTGTAAAATCAGCAGAAGGGTTGAAGATCGTAGTGCACTATGACAATATGATGGATCTCCTTACCCCCATTCTAAAGAAACCACATTCAGGAACTCAGGAGCCTCTCCAGATAGCCCTGAGAGCACTCACCCACTTCATGCTTTGTCCATTCATTCAGTGTGCTCATTCCCCTGTAACTTGGCAAATCTTGCTTGTATTGTAAAATGTACAAGATACAGGCCCCTCGGCTCATCTCAACCCATGCCGGCCAAGATGCCCCATATAAACTAGTTCAATTTGACCACATTTGGTGCATATCCCTCTAAACCTTTCCAATATATATATCTGTCCAAGTTCGCTCGTATGTCAGACGACGTGTAGCTCGCTGTCGGCTTCTGTCGTCGTCCAACATGTTGACAGAATTGGTCGCCCGACGCGTCACAGAGTGCATCGTGTCGTCGTTTCCGGGGATCGCCACGAGGAGGCTTCTGTCATGATCCCCTCTGCCCAAGTGTCTTTTAAATACTGTTACAATACCTACTTCAACTACCTCCTCCAGCAGCTTCTTCCATTTGCCCAACACCCTTTTAAGAACTACAGTAGATACAAAAAATGACACCTCATTCACTTCATGCTGAAAGTTGTGAAAACTTGCCCTTTATCAGGGAACACTGCCTGAAGAATGATTAGGTGAGTTTCAATGCAGCAGGAAACCTTGACAATGTTATTTCCATCAAATTTGTAACTGATCATCTTACTATTTATTTAACTTCCACAAACAGCATTCAGGTGACCTACAATGCTACATAAATGTCAAACAAACTATAATAGTGGGCAAATTTGTAGGCTCAACATTCATTTCTTCAATTGTGGGATGATAAGAACTTGAAGGAGCTTTCAACCCATCAAATATTTTTAATGGTACATAGAAACATAGAAAATAGGTGCAGGAGTAGGTCATTCGGCCCTTTGAGCCAGCACCGCCATTCAATATGATCATGACTGATCATCCAAAATCAGTACCCCATTCCTGCTTTCTCCCCATATCCCTTGATTCCGTTAGCGCAAAGAGCTAAATCTAACACTCTCGCCAAACTTGACGGTTCTCTGTGTAAACTTCATTTCCTGCTTTGTTCCATTGGCACCGAGCAATAAGTTACCAACCTCAGGTCTACAGTTTTCAATTGAGCCCCTGCCTTTTGCGTTTGTTTGGGGCAAGGGTTTCATCCTCTCTTGGTGCATCAATCATTCGGGAAAGCGGACAGGGGCACCACTCCCGATAGCTGATCAGTTGAGGTTGGCTGAGAACAAGATCTGAATCAGCTGGGTCAATAACAAGCCAAAGGTTCACTGGTTAGCCCGGCAATTACTGCCCATCCTTATTTGCCCTGAAAGAGTGGTGGAGGACAGCCTTCTTCTTTAGCCACTTCATCCTGAACCCGATTACGGTGTGTCTGCGAGAAGATTCCATGAACTCGTTTTCTAAAATCATACGATGCCACTGCACAAGGAGAGGTCATTAACATCATGTCTGTGCTAGCTCGTAGTCAAGCTGTCCAAATATCACACACTCTACTCTTTCCCCAAAGTTCCATCCTGTTTTTTCTCTTCAAGCATGTGTCATATTTTATTTTGAAAGGTTGATTTAATCTGCTTCCACTACCCTTTCAGGCAATGCATTTCAGATCACAGCAACTCTCATTGTGCACTGCTGGCTTTTAACAATCACCTACAATCAGTCTTCTCTGCTTACTAATGTCACTAGAAACATTTTGTCTTTATTTTTTCTCTCTTTATGATTTTTGAACACCTCCGGGTTAATCTTCTCTGCCCTGAGATTCCCTGGTGCTGATGTTACCCCTGGATGTATATATGGGCTGGCAGTTTGAAGAATGGCCACTTGGATTAGTTCAGGGTGAAGCTGTTACAGGGAACACTCAGCATATGTCGCCAAAATGATTCAAAACGGACACCTGCCTCACTATTAGCCTGCATCCCCTTCCTCACGAATCAAATGGCATCTTACCAAAAGAGAGGGATTTTAGTTTAGTGTAGTTTAGAGATACAGCATGGAAACAGGCCCTTCAGCCTACCGAGTCCACAACGACCAGTGATCCTCGCACATGGAGACTACCCCACACACACACTAGGGACAATTTTACATTTACACCAAGCCAATTAACCTACAAACCTGTAAGCCTTTGGAGTGTGGGAGGAAACCGAAGATCTCAGAGAAAACCCACAGAGGTCAGGTGGGGGAACATACAAACTATGTACAGACAGCACCCATAGTCAGGATCGAACCCTGGTCTCTGGCTCTGTAAGGCAGTAGCTCTACCCCTACGTCACAGTGCCGCCCGTATTAAAGGGACGTTAAAGCTTTAAATCTTGTATCTGTCAAATCTGGGTCATGGAACAGTCACCCACACTGAGCCACATTTTACAGTTTTACATACATTTTTCCATTTTTGCTAACATTTTAGATCCAAAATCAGATCTTGCAAAATGATTATTTTTGTCCATTTGGATAAGGATTCTGATCTCTCTGCAAACCCCAGCGAGATGGTGTCAGACATTTTTACATGTTGGTTTCTGGGAATTTTTATTTTTATTTTTATTTAACCTTTATTTAACCAGGAGAAGTCTCATTGAGATTAAAAATCTCTTTTACAAGAGAGTCCTGGCCAAGACAGGCAGCAGCACAGTTCCACAGTTACAGACAATAATTTAAAAACAACAGAGAACATATAAATAGAGTCACAGTCAGAATATCATCAAACAAAGCATGTACAGACAGAAGAGCCCGCTTCAACATCATTAAGAAGGGATTTAAATCTGTTTATAGAAACCAGCTCCTTAAGTTTCAGTTCATTCTGCAGCTGGTTCCATGCGAAGGGAGCAGCATAACTAAATGCCCTTTTCCCCAGTTCAGTACGGACTTTAGGTACAGTTAGTAAGAACAAGTCCTCAGAGCGGAGCTGATAAGTTCCTGTGCTTTTTCGAATTACATACTTCTGCAGGTATGAAGGAAGAACACTGAGGATAGTCTTATAAATAAGAATATGCCAATGATGGAGTCTGCGGGTGGACAGGGCAAACCTTCCAACTTGAGCATACAAAGAGCAGTGGTGCGTAAGGGTTTTAAAATTAGTAACAAATCTCAGTGCTCCGTGGTAGATCGTGTCCAAAGACTGTAGGCATTTTGAAGATGCATTCATATATAAAACATCACCATAGTCCAACACAGACATAAACGTTGCAGCAACAAGTCTTTTTTTGGCTTCAAAAGAAAAACAAGATTTGTTTCTAAAGTAAAAACCTAATTTTATCTTTAGTTTTTTCACAAGTTGCTGGATATGAGGTTTAAAAGAGAGAGAATCGTCAATTATAATTCCCAGATATTTATATTGAGACACAGATTCAACCACAGAGCCCTGCAGTGGTGATAGGAGGGAGGTCCGTGGGCTTTGATTTAGCTTTAGTGAACAGCATGTGGCTTCCCAACAGCACGCACCACTAGCTTGCTGCTTTTAGGATCATTGTTGCATTTATTCTTTTGTGTTTCAATTAACTGAATTCATTATCAATCCTGATAATGAGTTGCATTCACCCAAATTGATTTTCCCTCTGACAATCTCTGCTAGTCCTTAATTTATTTTCCTTTTTCTTGATTACTTTTCTGTCTCATTCTCGTCTGCACTTCTATTAATTGATGCATCCAATTACAAGGTGAAGGCATTGTGCCGCACTTGTAACTTGTGGCCTTCAAATGGCCAGGAGGAGGAGGATGAAAAGAGGACATCAGAACATCCTCCCAATGTCTCATTTATGTCTTACCTAATATTTGAAAATGGGATGACAGCCCACTGAAGTGGGTCCTTATCCTACAATAAATGGTTTCTGACATTCCCAACTATCCCCCAACTATTCCCAACTTCTGAAGATAGACACAAAAAGCTGGAGTAACTCAGCAGGTCAGGCAGCATCTCTGGAGAAAGGGAATATGTGACTTTTCGGGTTGAGACCCTTCTTCAGATTTTGGGATTTATTGCACCTAATTTGACCCTCCATACAAATTGAATCATTTTCCCTTTACTACCCCCGATATGATCCACCTCACACTTCTCATTTCCAGATGAAAGCATCCCAATTGCTAGCATTCATGAGGTCATAAGGACATAAGTGATAGGAGCAGAATTAGGCCATTCTGCCCATCAAGTCTACTCCGCCAATCATTGTGATCATGGCTGATCGTCCCCAATCAATAACCCGTGCCTGCCTTCTCCCCATATCCCTTGATTCCACTAGCCCCTAGAGCTCTATCTAACTCTCTCTTAAATCCATCCAGTGACTTGGCCTCCACTGCCCTCTGTGGCAGGGAATTCCACAAATTCACAACTCTCTGGGTGAAAACGTTTTTTCTCACCTCAGTCTTAAATGGCTTCCCCTTTATTCTAAGACTGTGGCCCCTGGTTCTGGACTCGGCCAACATTGGGAAAAAATGTCCTGCATTTAGCTTGTCCAGTCCTTTTATAATTTTATATGTTTCTATAAGATTCCCCCTCATCCTTCTAAACTCCAGTGAATACAAGCCTAGTCTTTTCAATCTTTCCTCATATGACAGCCCCGCCAACCCAGGGATCAATCTCGTGAGCCTACGCTGCACTGCCTCAATCACAAGGATGTCCATCCTCAAATTAGGAGACCAAAACTGGACACAATACTCCAGATGTGGTCTTACCAGAGCCCTATACAACCCCATTCTCCTGCCTTCACCCCATAACCCCTGACACCCGTTCAAGTTTGTTTATGTGACTCCACGGTGAAAGAGTCAAGATACATTGCATCTTTACCAGCTTTACAAGCTTTACCAAAGCATTTTCACCACGTGGACTGCAGCAGTTCAGTATGTTTGTCAGAGAGGAGCACATCCCAGGAATTAATTTTAAGGGACTACAGTACCACGGAGGAAAAGCAAAAAATACTGAATACAGACACAAGGAAGTGCAGATGCTGGTTATGGTCTGAGTGCAGGTAGATGGGACTAGGGGGAAGTATTTAAAAAAATTAAAATAAATAATAATGATAATAATGTTTGGCACGGACTTGAAGGGCCGAGATGGCCTGTTTCCGTGTTGTAATGGTTATATGGTTATATGGTTATAGGGTTACCAAAAAACCCACAAAGTGCTGGAGCAATTCAGCGGGTCGGGCAGCTTCTCTGGAGAACATGGATAGGTGACGTTTTGGGTCGGGACCCTTCATCAGACTTCTCCTGAATACAGCTCATCTATGTCAAGGTATTTGGCTGTAGGAGGGAGATTCTTGTAACACTCTATGCCGTTGATGTTTTGGGACACCTCAATCCGGACAAGAAAAGAGAGCATTCAGCATAATGGGGCTTGTAAGATCTTTTGAAGAGTGTCGCAGTGATCAACATAGCAATGACCTCTCAATCATTACAAACTCTGAAGAAGGGTCTCGACCTGAAATGTCACCTACCCATTTTCTCCAGAGATGCTGCCTGACCCGTGGAGTTTCTCCAGCATTTTGTGTCTATCTTCCCTTGGCTACCTTCTGCTTAACTTCTGACACTGGACCACTGCAACTTTGCGTATCTCCACAATCTTTGATCTCTACTAACCTCTTGTCCTCTTTGACCTCAGCACCCTCTGATCTCAAAATCTGACATCCTGAAGCCCCAACACACATGATCCCCTTTCACCATCATGAACCATCCTGCCTCAATCACCCACACTTCCAATAGCCACTGTACATCCAGCACTCCATACCACCCCTCACTCGAGGTATATAGACAACAAAAAATCTTAACTCCTTTGTGTTTGATCTTATATTTTACCTATATGTCCATTTTGTAATTAATTTATCTGTATTTCAAGCTCCTGTGTAGATTCTACAAAAATATTATTTGTAATTTAAATTAAACTGTTAATAAACAAGGAATGCCTTTGAAGCCAACTTTGAACTGTTTTCTCATCGATCCCAAAGGCATTGCTGTATTTTTTCTGTTTTCTTTCCTTAGTTTAGAGATACAGCATGGAAACAGGCCCTTCAGCCCATCAAGTCTGCACCGACCAGCGACCCCAGCGTATTAACACAAGCCTACACACACTAGGGACAATTTTATACTTATACCAAGTATACAAGCCCAAGCCAATTAACCTACAACCCTGTACGTCTTTGAAGTGTGGGAGGAAACCAAAGATCTCGGGGAAAACCCATGCAGGTCACGTGGGAGAACGTACAAACTCCGTACAGACAGCACCCGTAGTGAGGGTCACTGGCGCCGCAAGCGCTGTAAGGCAGCAACTCTACCGCTGCACCACCGTGCCGCACTTTCTACAAATCTTTTATTGAACTCTGTCCTCATTTAGGTTTGGGATTTTGCTCCACAGAAGGTGTAACTTCTGTTTCAACATCACATTAGCATGAAACACTCCCATAGCAGGTACAGCATGGAACAAAGTAAAATCTCCTCCACACTGACCCACCAAACACTCCCAGGACAAATATGCAGAATATATAAAGTACTAGACTTAAGGGCCTGTCCCACTTGGGCGACTTAATCCGCGAGTTCTGGCGAGTTTGCCCTCGACTCATACTCGCAGCATGGTCGACACGAGGTCCTAGGAGGTCTTTGTAACTCTCCTTCATGCTCGAGAGTGGTCTCCGCGTACTCGAGGCCTCAGCTAGGTCGCGGCGTATTTTTCAACATGTTGAGAAATGCCCGCGAGTAAAAAAAGGTCACCATGGAAAAAATCTATACTTATTTTACTCGTAGGTTTAGTCAAAGTAGGTCGTAGTAGGTCGGCATGTTATTCGTAGGTAATCGAGGGTAGTCGAAAGTAATCGAAGGTAGTCGAAGGTAGTCTTAGTCTTCAACATAGTCGAAGGGAGGTCGAAGGAGATCGAAGGAGGTTGTCTACACTCTCCACTCTTTGGTGTCCAATTTTCCCGAAGCTAGTTGAAGCTAGTCTTCAACATAGTCGAAGGAGGTCAAAGGGAGGTTGAAGGAGATCGAAGGAGGTTGTCTACACTCTCCACTCTTTGGTGTCCAATTTTCCCGAAGCTAGTCAAAGCTATTCTTCAACATAGTCGAAGGAGGTCTTCAACATGACACTTTTTCAAACTCTCCTAAACTCTTCTAAACTCACCAATTAGGTCGCCGCAGTGGGACAGCCCCTTAATTGGGACTCGTTGGGTCCCTGTGTATACTCCATTTAGCAGTCAGAGTAGATTCAGCACAGGTCAGACATCATGCTCAGCTTTCTCTGGATTGGCCAGCTATGCACACTAATTGCCAACAGTAACTCATTGGGCAATGTAAGGTACATGTAAAATGTGATGCCAGTAAACAGCAGAAATTATTAAAGTGCAACATATATTACATACATTTTCACTCATATGCCTCATCCTTTATTGCAAATTCAGTTCCAAGTGGCATTAAAAATCCTGCTTAATCCTTTCTCCTCTCTAGAGAATAGCTTGCCTAACTGGTGAGATGGCTAGTCCCTGCATTGCTAATCATTATGTGATCTGAGTGAGCCTGTATCGCCCACGAATTGATTGAAACCATGACAACCCTTGTGGTTATTAAAACAGAATTGTTTCTCCTTCGGTTTTGTCCACTGCTCTCTATTTTTGTACAAATGCTTTCTTTGGATGAGCAAGTCACTGGCAAGACAGATAAACGGTACAATTTTCCTTTGTGAATGCACTAGTGAGCCTTCTTTCCTGAAAATACCACAGTATTTATTGTCAACTGAACAACCTTCCATTTCAAAGGGTGGTCATAGCTCGGGTCAGTTATAATGTAAAGTGTCTGTTCCACTAAAACGTTACATGTTAGGTGCAGCACAAATTAGATAGAGCATCTTCTACAATTTCACATTCAGCTTTGGAGAGCAGCAGCACTGCTAGTCTGATATGGCACTTACAAGTTCACATTATAGGAGTAGAATTAGACCATTCGGCCCATCGAGTCTACTCCACCATTCAACCGTGGCTGATCTCTGCCTCCTAATCCCATTTTCCTGCCTTCTCCCCACAACCCTTGACATCCGTTCTAATCAATAATTTGTCTATCTCTGCCTTAAAAACATCCACTGATGGCCTCCACAGCCCTCTGTGACAATGAGTTCCACAGATTAACTGCCCTCTGACGAAAGAAGTTCCTCCTCACCTTCTTTCTAAAAGAGCGCCCTTTAATTCTGAGGCTATGACCTCTGGTCCTAGACTCTCCCACCAGTGGAAACATCCTTTTTGCATCCACTCTATCTATGCCTTTCCTTATTCTGTAAGTTTCAATGAGCTCCCCCCTCAACCTTCTAAACTCCAGCGAGTAGAGGCCCAGTGCTGTCAAACGCTCATCATATGCTAACCCACTCATTCCTGGAATCATTCTTGTAAACCTCCTCTGGACCCTCTCCAGAGCCAGCACATCCTTCCTCAGATATGGGGCCCATATTTGCTCCGAGTACTCCAAATGCGGCCTAGTTGTTGTGGGGGAGGACAAGTTCTGTCAGGCAGAGGACGGTATTATTAGAGGGAAATAGGTTGGTTCTCTCTTCGAGGAAGAACTGGAGAACCATGAGACCTTCCTGGTGCGGGATGGTGGTGTAAAGGGACTGGACATCCATGGTGAAGATGAGGTCATTGGGGCCTAGAAATTGAGTGTTATTGAAGAGTTGAGGGGCATGTGAGGAGTTTTGAATGTAGGTGGGAAGGAACTGGACAGGGGGGGATAGAATGGAATCAAGGTATGTGGAGATGACTTCAGTGGGACAGAAGCAAGTAGATACAATGGGTCTGCCAGGGCAGTCCTGTTTGTCAATTTTGGGGAGGAGATAGAGGCGGGCAGTAAGGGAACAATAATTTTGGAAGGTGTGGAGGGACGATCATGAGACGTGATGAGATGAGAAACAGTCTGATCTCATTATCTCTGGCGATCTCCCCCAATAGCTCCCAAACCTATTGTGTAGGTAATAAGTTCACAAGATACCCTGGTGTTCATCTGTGGGGTCATGGTCAAGGGGTAGGTATGAACGAGGAGGTGTCCAATAGCTGACTGGGCCTCTGCGCGGAAGAGGTCAGCCTTCCAGTCTACAACTGCATCTTCCTTGACGGTGGGTTGAATGGCAATGTCGGATTGGTGCAAAGTGAGCGGAGAGCCTTGTGTTCATCATGGGGTGAGATTAGAGGGGGCAAGATGGGTGGAGAAGTCAAGATGGTTGATGTCGTGCCAGCAGTCAGAAATAAAAAGGTCCAGAAAGGGTAGAAGATCAGCAAGAGGAGTCCAAGAGGAGAAGTAATGTGGAGACGTGTGAAGGGGTCAACACTAGGCGGTGAGGACACCGTACCACAGATAAAGGGTCAGAGGCGGAGGCGACGAAAGAAGTGCTCTACATCATGGCGAGCCTGGAACTCATTGAGGTCTGGGCAAAGGAGGACAAAGGTAAGGATTCTTTTGAGGACTGACCATTCTGCATCACAATGACGAAATTCAGGTGGGATGGTGAAAACAGGACAAGGGTGAGGGTTAGTGCCAGAGAGGAGAGAGGGGAGGAGGGAGCTTCGAGGTACTGTGAGGGGATGATGGGGGCTGAGAGGGGAAGGGGGTATGAGGGGTAGTCTAGGGGTGGGGGATTGTAGAGGTAGGAGAAATTCCCGGTTGGAATAGGGGGAAGGGCACAGGATTGAATGATGCTGTTACAGAGGTTCCTTGTTGGAAGGGGGGAGTAGCAAGGCCCAGAAGGTAAGTCGGTCCACATGATGTTGTTGGAGCCAGCAGCGTGGAGGTGCCCAGCCGGGAACTGAGCTTGGAACCCAGGTGAGAGGCCAATCCCGGCCTGCTGGCAGCTGGGGGAGAGGCGAGGATGGGTGGAGTCAATGGCTCCGGCCCGCGGGTGGATGGAGTGCAGGTAAGGGTCGGTGGTGGTGGTGGTGGTGGCAGGCCTAGGAACAGTGGATAAAGCTGTGCAGGCCGGCAGTGTCGTCAGCGTCAGTAGGCTCAGGAGGTCGGTAGGCCCGGCCTATAACATTGACTTCCTTTTTTCAAATTTGAATTCAATTACATCTGCTTGCAAAAAATATATATTTTCTCCCTTAAACTTTCTTCCTTTACTTTTTCTAAAGTGTTGTGTTGGGTTTTGGTTGGGTTTTAGTTACAGAAGGACTGAAGGGAGTAATTGCTCTTAGTGTTTAAGAAGGAACTGCAGATGCTGGAAAATCGAAGGTAGACAAAAATGCTGGAGAAACTCAGCGGGTGAGGCAGCATCTATGGAGCGAAGAAAATAGGCAACGTTTCGGGTCAAAACCCTTCTTCAGACCTTCTTCAGGGAGAAACTGCTCTTAGTGCTTCATCTGGCCGATCAAGGTCGCGTGTTAGTGTGCTGTTTGATTCCCTGAAGCATCACTGCCAAGGTCAATGTCCTTTAAGCAACTCTCAGCTTGGAACAGTGTGTAAGAATAGGAGCTTGGCTGGGCCTTATTCATCTTCACTCTCGTTCGCCTTTCAATAAGATTAAGCTCAATCAATAATCCTCTCTGAAGGAAGGTCCCAACCCAAAATGTCACCTTTTATTTCCCTCACAAGCACTGACTGGCCCACTCAGTTCCTAGAGCAGTTTGTTCTTTGCTCAAGATTCCAGCATCTGCAGTCTCTCGGGTCTCAATTATTGATTTCCTGAGTGAAAACAAATCTGTATATCTCAGCTCCAATTTGCTGATCCTTGCTCTGCATCTCTGCCCTTTATTTTTACACTCCTCGGGCAGAGGGAACATCGTTTCAGCATCTACCCAATACAAATATAAACTTATCTCCTGGATCATCCCTGCCTGGGCCTCCACTTATCTAACTTAGACAGGCTTCGGTCTACCATGAACTACTATGACACTCACACCTAACCTAAGCAGAAACAAAAATGGCTTGGAAGATATTGTCGAGTTATGTTGATATAAATAACACATTTTCCTTCATAAAGGTGAACAAAATTGATTCCAGATTTAATTGAATACTTGTATGTATGCTTCCCGACTTTACCTGAACTAGTTAGCCCTGTCTGCCAATGTTCTGGCTTTTCCTGGCACTCTCTTTCTATCATTTTCAGGTCTTCAATCCAGAGTGAAAAAGCCTTCATAATTTTTCCAAATATTCTATATTTAGTTTTTGAATTGCCAGCCCATATCATGGCGGGAATATCTCTACCCTTCCAACGTTTTGAATACCACCCCACTTTATCCATGCAACGAAACCTTCTAGAATCATTGTTTCAAGTCCATAAGTTCATAAGTGATATGAATACAATTAGGCCATTTGGCCCATCAAGTCTACAAAGCCATTCAATCATGGCTGATCTATCTTCCCCTCTTAACCCCATTCTCCTGCTGTCTCTCCATAACCCCTAACACCCGTACTAATCAAGAATCAATCTATTTCTGCCTTAAATATATAATTGACGGCCTCCACAGCCTTCTGTGGCAATGAATTCCACAGATTCATTACAATCTGACTAAAGAAATTCCTCCTTATCTCTCTCCTAAAGGAACGTCCTTTTATTCTGAAGCCATGACCTCTGTTCCTAGATTCTCCCACTAGAGGAAACATCTTATCCACACCCACTCTATCCAAGCCTTGCATCCTTTCCAAGTTATTCGCATTTATCCTAAAGACAACAGGTCACAACTTCTACATTAGATGCTCATCTGCTCTTGATGTGAGCCTTGACTGGCCCCGAGGCTGATGAGGGTGAGAAGTTGCCCAGTTTGGAATAGCATTGCATTGGGATCTCAATTACATTTGGACAACTTTCACTCATTCCCTGAGCATCCCTTTTGTTGGGATGGTGGACAGGAGATCATATTCAATCCAATTTATCAACTGTGTTCAAATTTAGTTTCCAGCCCAAGGTTGAATCTCAGCCATTGATTGTAGCCTCAACTTTACCGCTTAGCAGCTGTGAAAGCAAGAATATGATACTCCAGTTTATTGAAGTGTTGCCAGACACAACATTACTGATATTTGTGTACAGTTTGATGGATGAGCATCTCAAGTATCTCTGTCAGGTGTAAGCCAATGACTTAGAAGATAAATTTGCAGACAAAAAATATTTCTTTGCGTATTTTGGGGGAGTTATGGGCCTGTCCCATTTAAGCAACTTTTTAGGTGACTGCAGGAGACTATGCGGTCGCCACATGGTCGCCACATGTTCGCGGGTGGTTGCCGGGGAGTCGCCTTCATGGTCGTGAGGAGTTCCCGTATTCTGGAAACTAGTCGCGGCCTCAATATGGTTGCTGTGAATTTTTCAACATGTTGAAAAATTAGCGGCGACCAGAATGAAGCCGCCATGAAGAGTAACAAGAATTGTCGTGCTGTAGGTGCAGTGGTAGTGGGTCGCCAGGAGGTCGAAGGTTCTCGTAGGTTCTCAGAGGTTATAGCCGGTGCTGACCGGTGAATTTCATTTGCTCATTGGGAAAAATAACATAAGCGGTAGTTTTCAGAACCAAGGATAACTGACCGGTAATGTTAATATCTGCCGAGCTTCACAGCCGTGTATCTCTGGCTTCTTAAAAGTTGTCTCCACTCCTTCTCCCCCCTTCTCCCCCCTCTCCCCTCCCTCTTCCCCCCTCTTTTAAAGGACTTACGTGACTCGTCCTGTACACTGTGCTTTCACCGTCTTAATTACAGCACCAAACCTTCCTGTTGATCGCGGTGTGTGTCTGTATCACATTGGCTTTGCACCGTGTGAATTTCATTCAGACATCGCTACCCCCGCTTGCCCTGTCCCCCGCCTGCATAACGGGCTGGTGAAGGAAGCGGTGTGTGTGTGTGTGTGTGTGTGTGTGTGTGTGTGTGTGTGTGTGTGTGTGTGTGTGTGTGTGTGTGTGTGTGTGTGTGTGTGTGTGTGTGTGTGTGTGTGTGTGTGTGTGTGTGTGTGTGTGTGTGTGTGTGTGTGTGTGTGTGTGTGTGTGTGTGTGTGTGTGTGTGTGTGTGTGTGTGTGTGTGTGTGTGTGTGTGTGTGTGTGTGTTCCACTCTGACAGTCGCCGTTCCAGTCGCCTGAAAAATCACACGTGGGACAGGCCCATTAGCCCAATAATTAGCAGTGTATTTGTGTAAACAATACCAAGGGTGAAAATTAACAAAATAAAAAATTGGGATTGTGTTTGTCTGAAGGTGTAATTAAGATTTTTATTCCCTTCGGCAAAACTCTGAGCATTGTTAGTTTACCCTTGTGCTATACCCTTGAGCTATAGTTCAGTGGTAGGCATCCTCAGCTCCAGATCTGAAGTTTACTTTAAGTTCAGAAGTGAAGTCCTGTCACTTCTCCAAGTCACAGGACTTGGACATGAAGGCAAACCCAATGCTCCACCACACACTGAAGAATGCTACATTGCTAGAGAAGACATTGTTTAAGGAGGGATATGAAATGGATGCACTGTTTACTCTCTTAAAGGCTTCCGTGGCATTATTGGATTAAGAACATGGGAGCCCTGACTGATATTTATCTTCAAATTCTATTAACATAAACATTAGATCCAGTTCATTTCCGGACTGCTATTGGTATGACCTTGCTGAGGGCAAATTGGCTGCAGTGTTTCCTTTATTACATCAAAAATAAAGAACATTGAACATAGAAGAGTACATCAGCAGGAACGGACTCCCAGTATTAGTGCCGAACATGATGCAAGGTCAAGCTGCCTGTGGATGTCCATATATGATCCATATTTCTCAATTCCCTGCACTTCTGTGTGCTTATCTAAAATCCACTTTAACACAATCAACATATCTGCCTCCACCACCACCCCATGCAATGCTTGCCAGGCCTCCACCACTCTCTGTGTAAACAATTTTCCCCACACACCTCCATTAAACTTTCCCCACTCACCTGGTCATTTCCAACCTGGGAAAAAGGTTCTGACTGTCTACCCTATCTATGTCTCTCGTAATTTTATATACTTCTATCAAATCTCCCTTCAACTTACGACAAACTTCTTTGCAAACCAAAGACATCCTGAGACTGGAAGGTGCTGGAAGAACCCCAAGAGTGGTGCAAGAGAGAAAGGGAATAACTTCAGAGACTTTCCATGGTTGATAATTAAACCAACTTAAAGCCTTTGGATTCTCAACTCGGCCACCTCATTCCCAGCAGCAATCGGTCCGGACCCATCATCGCCAGAGGGCAGAACGGTAACGCAGCGGTAGAGTTGCTGCTTTGCAATGCTTTCAGCGCCAGTGACGCGGGTTCGATCCCGGCTACGGGTGTTGTCTATATGGAGTTTGCATGTTCTCCCCGTGACCGAGTGGGTTTTCTCCGAAATCTTCCGTTTCCTCCCGCACCCCAAAGATGTACAGGTTTGTTGGTTAATTGGCTTGGTATGAATATAAATTGTCCCTAGGTACACAAAAATGCTGGAAAAACTCAGCGGGTGCAGCAGCATCTATGGAGTGAAGGAAATAGGCAACGTTTCGGGCCAAACCCCTAATGTGTGTAGGATAGTGTTAATATGTGGGGATCGCTGGTCGGTGCAGACTCGGTAGGCCTGTTTTTGCTCTGTAACACTAAAACTAAAAACTAAAATCACTGCCCTCTTTCCAAAGCCATGACACTACCATCCTATTATCTAGCCACCTATCTCACAGCCATCCTCAAAAGTTTGCCACAATCAGGTCTCCCCATCATTCCACCTTTTATTTGTGCTAATCACAGAAAGAACTGCAAGTAATTGCCTATAAATCAATTGATGTCTCTGAAGCCACTTCAGCCAAATATTTCATGGCAATCCGATGAAGATTTTGTTTCAAGGCATATCACTGAAAAAGTCAATAATATCAAGTTGGCCCCATTCACTCAGGAGCCTAGAACATTTATACAGTTATTGGCAAGACCATTAACAGCATTGATGTGCAGAGAGTTCTTGGAGTCAAAGTTCATAGCTCACTAAAGATGGCAACACAAGTAGTTAGGGTGGTAAAGAAAGTGTATGGCATGCTTGCCTTCATTGTTAGGGGTATTGAATATAAGAGTCAGGAAGTCATGATGCAGCTCTGTCGGACTTTGTTTAGGCTGCATTAGGAGTATTGCGTGCAGTTCTAGTCTCCCCATTACAGGAAAAATATGGAAGCTATGGAGAGGGTGCATAGGGGTTTACTAGAATGCGGCCTGGATTAAAGGGTGGCTACTACTGAAGGGATTGGGTAGACTTGGATTGTTTTCTCTGGAACATCAGAGGTTGAGGGGAGACTTGATAAAAGTATATAAAATTGTGAGAGGCCTGGATAGGGTAGACAGTTTTCCCAGTGTGGAGTTTGGACGTTCTCCAACACTAGAGGACAAAGCCAGAAGGTGAGGGGGGCAACTTTAATGGAGTTGTGCAGGACATGCTTTTTACACAGAGAGCAGGGTGGGGGCGGGGGGGGGGGCTTGGAATGCATTGCCATGGGTGATGGTGGAGGCAGATACAATGGTGGTGTTTAGGAAGCTTTTAGAAAGGCACGTGGAAGTGCAGGGAATAGATGGATATGGATCATGTGCAGGCGGATGAGATCAGTTTAACCAGGCAACATAAGCGGGATGAACGTTGTGTGCCGAAGGGCCCTTTCCTGTGCTGTACTGTTTTACGTTCTATGTTCTATGTATTCTGGCAGGGGAAGAGTGTAGAAAGGGGTGAGTCACAGGTGTGGGAAAAGCATGGAAGTTTGGAAGGGAGTTCAGTCTCAGTCTCAGCTGTCAGGCATCATTGGAGATGCAGTAGCAAGCAGTGCGATCAGTGATGGTGGGGTTGGATTACAAGTGAGGGAACCTCGCCTGTCCCACTAAAACCAAAATCTAAGGATGATATAGAAACACAGAAAATAGGTGCAGGTGTAGGCCATTCGGCCCTTCGAGCCAGCACCCTCATTCAATAAGATCATGGTTGATCATCCAAAATCAGTACCCCGTTCCTGCTTTCTCCCATATCCCTTGATTCTGTTAGCCCCAAGAGCTATATCTAACACTCTCTTGAAAACATCCAGTGAATTGGCCTCCACTGCCTTCTGTGGCAGAGAATTCCACAGATTCACAACTTTCTGGGTGAAAACGTTTTTCCTCATGTAGTATAATGTGGCTTGTTTAAATAATGTTTAAAGTAAAATGAAAGATTTGGTAGCCAGTGGGATGGAAGAGGGGATGCAATCAATGATGTCCAGTCAGGTATCATCGGATGGCGTTCCACAGTTGGGGGCTGCAGATGATGATTGGAAGAGGGGAATGGTTGCAGGAATGATCAGGGAGAGCTGGAGATCAGCTGGTGGGTTCGGAGTGGTCAAAGTTTGGTGGGAGGAGTCGGGGGGGGGGGGGGGGGGGGGGAACCTGCATCCAGAAGAGTGTCCCGAAATGGGCATAAGTGATAATAGAGTAAACAGAGCCCAGACATGGGTTAAATACTGTGTAGGAAGGAACTGCAGATGCTGGTTTACACCAAAGATTCACACAAAATGCTGGAGTAACTCAGCAGGACAGGCAGCATCTCTGGAGACAAGGAATTGGTGACGTTTTGGGTTGAGAGTCTGAAGAAGGGTCTCGACCGGAAATGTCACCCACCCTTTCTCTTCATGGGTTAAATACTGTTTGGATGCCTTGAAAACAACCGAGTCAGATTTACAACTGCCCAGGAAGATCTGATTGTGCAACTCACATGTAATCCCAAATTTCTAATCATATTTCACTTTCCATAATGATGGACTGGCTCATGAACAAATATTCTGCAGTAAGCAGTCCAGTGCCCAGACAAATTATCTCTCGTTGTGAATGTTGTGTCTCCTTAAGGTAAGTGGGACACATCATGGAAAACATAACCTTGTCTGGTCAAGACTGGAAGGGAAAAGTCCCATGGCAAGAGATGGATTGTCGAACTGCTGGGGCTGACAGAGATTAACGTGAACATTACTGAGCTCTATTTAAACCTGCGCTTTTTTTTGCCAGGAGCAAGTCTGTTGGTGATGGTGAGTGGCGACAATTGTTCAAGCGTGGAATCTGCACAATGTTGAAATATTCCGTATTTGCATTTTTGATTGGCTCGACCTTTTGCAGCATATTAATTTTGTTTCAGTTTGCATGATCCGTGATGACAATTCGCGGCTGTCTGGACAGAGTTTCACTAAAATATCAGTCCTTCATTTACCAAAATAGCCTTTCAGTCTCCGTTGCCACAGTAACAAAGTGATAAAAACCACTCACAGGAGCTATTTAACAGTGAAATCAATTTACTTGAGACAGAAATAGCAGGAATCTGAGTGGTTTGATGCTGTGTTGAAACCACAGAGGGAACAAAATACTAATGTAGTCACACACCATCCCAACACCTCCCCTCTCCCACCTCATCCCACAGCAGATAGCTCTGGGGATCTGCTCCATCATGTGATGAGATGTAGGTACACATGTATATAAAGACAAGGGGAACACAGAATGATGTTCACGGATTTTAATTATCTTTTTTCCCTCCTTGCTGAAAGGTGTTAGTATCTTCTTGCCGGGTGAGGGAAGATCTGGTCATCTGCGATCAGGCACAAAGTAGCGATGGGGCAAATGTCAAGGAGATTAAGGAGAATATAAAGAGAATGTCACAGCAGTAGTCTAGGATGGTTTATGGTTGACCCAGTGAGGCTATATGGGTGGAGCTGAGAAATGAAAAGGGGTGATCACCTTGTTAGGAGTGTACTATAGGCCCCCATATAGTCAATGGGAATTGGAAGAGCAAATATGCCTGGAGATTGCAGGCAACTAGGGTTGTCATAGTAGGGGATCTTGATTTTCCCAATATAGACTGGGACCGCCATAGTGCCAAGGGCTTAGATAGGATGAAATCTGTCAAATGTTTTTCAGGTAAGTTTCCTGAGGCAATATGTAAAGGGCCGTACAAGTGAGAGAGCAAAGTTTGATCTACTCTTAGGAAATTGGGAAGGGCACGTGATTGAAGTGTCAGTGGGGCAAGTATTTTGGGATCAATTAGCTATAAAATACAGGACAGGAACTATTTTTAGAGATACAGCATGGAAAAAGACCGCTCAGCCCACTGAGTCCATGCCAACCAACAATCACCTGTACACTAGTTCTATCTTACACACTATTTACAGAATTTACAGAAGCCTATTAACCTACAAACCTGCCCGTCCTTGGAATGTGGGGAGAAAACCGGAGCACCTGGAGAAAACCCACGCAGTCACAGGGAGAACGTACAAACTCTGTACAGACAGCACCTGTAGTCAGGATCGATCCCAGGTTTCTGCCGCTGTAAGGCAACAACACCACTGCTGTAGCAACCAGCATTTAGCATCTTGCCAAAGTTAATTGGAGCTGAATGTTTGTGGGCAATGGGGCATCTAAAAAATGGGATGTTTTTACAGGAGTGATGATGAGAGTTCAAGGCATGCATGTTCCTGTTCGAGTGAAGGGTAAGGAAGCTGGGAGTAAGGAACCCTGGATGAGAGAAATTGAGGCTTTAGTTAGGAAAACTGAGGCATGGGCCAGATATAGGCAGCTGGGATCAAGTGCATGAGGAATGTATTTAAGAAGGAAATCAGGAGAGGGCAGGTAATAGCTGTGGCAGATACAATTGAGGAGAATTAAAAGAGATTATATAATGGAAAGCGAATGACAAGGTAGAGAATAGTCCACGTCAGAAACCAAAGTGTCACCTATGTGTGGAGCTGCAAGAGATGAGGAAGGTCCTCAAGGAGTATTTATTCTATATTTTTATCATGGAAGAAAACATGAAGACTAGGGAACTTACGACAGTTAATGACGACAGTCTGTATTCTGGTTAAGGAGCTATTGGGCGTCTGATAGTGCATGAAGGTAGATAAATCTCCTGGGCATGATCAGATACTGTTTGAAGCTGGAAAATAAATTTTGGGAGCCCTAGCTGAAATATATTAATCATCCTTAGACACAGGTGAGATGCCAGATGACTGAGGGTAGACAAGTTGTGCCTCGGTGTAAGAAGGACTGCAAGACAAAGCCTGAGAATCATATACCCATGGTGGAAAGGTCAAAGGGTAGAGATCATGGCTTTAACATGAGAAAGCAAAGTTTAAAGGAGATGTGTGAGGCAAGTTTTTTTATGCAGCAAGTAATGGGTGTCTGGAACGTGCTGCCAAGGTTGGTGGTGGAGGCAGCTAGTATAGTGGCTTTTGGATAGGTGCATGGATATGCAGGGAATGGAGGGGTATGGATCATGTGCAGGCAGATGAGATTAGTTTATCTTGGCATCATGTTCGGCACAACATCGTGGACTGAAAGGCCTGTTCCTGCGCTGCACTGTTCTATGTTCTACGAATAGACCAGTGAGCCTGTCTTCTGTGGTAGCTAAATCAAAGGAGAGGATTGTGAAGGATAAGATACAGTATTTATGCATTTCAAGAGACAGGGGCTTATAATGAATAGTCCGTATGGTTCTGTACATGGGATATTGTGTCTTAAAATTTGATTGAGGTTTTTGAAGATACAGCTAAGAAGATTGTTGAGGGCTTGGCCATAGACATTGTCTATATGGACTTCAGTAAGGCATTTGAAAATGTTCCACATGGTAGGCTGCTCTGGAAGGTTAGATCGCATGGGATCCAGGGAGAGCTAGAAAAATGGATAAAGAATTGGCTTCATGGATGGAAGCAGATGGTGGTGGTGGAAGGATGTATCTTGGACTCAGGGCCTGTGATGAGTGGTGTACCTCAGGTATTGGTGGACCCATTGCTGTTTGTCATCTACATCAATGATTTGGATGAGAATGTACAAGGCATGATTAGTAAGTATGCAGATAGACTTGGCTTATACTCGCTAGAATTTAGGAGATTGAGAGGGGATTTTATAGAAACGTACAAAATTCTTATGGGGTTGGACAGGCTAGATGCAGGAAGATTGTTCCCGATGTTGGGGAAGTCCAGGACAAGGGGTCACAGCTTAAGGATAAGGGGGAAATCCTTTAAGACCGAGATGAGGAAAAACTTTTTCACACAGAGAGTGGTGAATCTCTGGAACTCTCTGCCACAGAGGGTAGTTGAGGCCAGTTCATTGGCTATATTTAAGAGGGAGTTAGATGTGGCCCTTGTGGCTAAAGGGATCAGGGGGTATGGAGAGAAGGCAGGTACGGGATACTGAGTTGGATGATCAGCCATGATCATATTGAATGGCGGTGCAGGCTCGAAGGGCCGAATGGCCTACTCCTGCACCTATTTTCTATGTATCTTTCTATGTATCTATGACACTAAAGTGGGTGGCATCATAGATTGTGATGTTTATCAATATTTACAGCAGGCTCCTGAACAGTTGGGCATGTGGGCTGAGGAATAGCTAATGGAGTTAATGCCATTAAATCTTCACAAACAAGTCCTATCCTTCACCACAAAAACTATAGTCGTTTAAGAACAGTTAGGCTGGGCTGAAGGGCCTGATTCCATGCTGTATGACTCTATGGCTCTATGAACTGTAATTCAACATCCCACTCCCATGCTGACCTCCCTACCTTTGGTCTCCCACAATGTTACATTGAGACCCAATGCAGGCTTGAAGAACAACACCTCATCTTTTGTATAGGCATATTGCAGCCTCTATATATTGATTTCTTCAATTTCCTTTTTTTGGGGGGGGGGATAGTCAGGCCTTCTGGTAATTTCCCAAAAGCCTTACCTGAATAAAAGGGCTTTCTTTTTAAAAAAAGATGAGGAGGAATATCTTTTGTCAGATGGTGATGAATTTGTGGATTTCAATACCACAGACATCTGTGGAGGCCAAGTCATTGGGTATTTTTAAAGTGGAGATGACAGATTCTTGATTAGTAAGGGTATCAAAGGCTACAGGGAGAACGCAGGAGAATGGAGTTGAGAGGGAAAGATAGTTCCATGATTGAATGGCGGAGTATACTCGATGGGCCAAATGGACTAATTCTACTCCGATGACATGAACTTACCATGAGCACACCTTGCACAAAGACATTTAATCTAATTTTAACTATCCCTTGACCATCACATTACGTCATCCTGTCTCAACCTAGCAGAGAAATCCCCATTTTTCCACCCATTTCAATCTCCCACTGGGGTCAAGGAAAGAGCGTTCACGTCGCGGCCCTGTTTCCACCAATCTTTCCACCAGCACAAGAAGCACAAGAAGCGACAAGACAGACACCATTGGATGCAGATGCAGAGAAGTGTGTTCAGCTCTGGCTGAACAACTTCTAATCTTCTGTGTGGACTCGATAAGATGAAGAATCTCCCACTTTCTATGCTATGTAAAATCAACTTGTCTTCTTTTTTTCCTGGTTCTGACGAAGGGCCAAGACTTGAAGCATCAACTATTTCTCTTTCCACAAAATGAGCCTGACCTGCTGAGTGTTTCCAGCAATAATTGTTTTTACCTCCTTTGAACTGATCTTTAGGGTCTCACTTGAGTGACACCTTCAGCGCCCTCTCCTCATGCCATTGTAATTGGGGAAGGATGGGACAAGGGGCCACAGAAAATATATAATGCATTGTTTGTTTATAAAAATGGTATATTACATTTTTAACACATGTGATTCTTGTTTAATGTGTTTGTATTGCTGTTATTATTAAAGTTGGGGTAATGGAAACTATGCCAACCATGATGCATACCTGCTTTCTGCCTTCCTTACATGTGAAGTACATAAAGGTGGTTTTGACATTAGAATGGGTTTGGAACACATAGTCTTGTACCACTGAGGTGTGCATACTTCTTCCCAGGCCAAAGTGATACAAAATCCCTCTTGGAGGAATTTCTTTATCCAGAGGATGGTGAATCTGTGGAATTGTTTGCAGACGGTTGTGGCGGTCAAATCATTGAGTATTTTTAAAGCAGAGATTAATAGGTTCTTGATTAGTAAAAAGGTTATGGAGAGAAGGCAGGAAATGGGGTTGAGGGAGAAAGATGAATCATTCATGTTCGAATAGTGGGGCAGACTCGAAAGGCCGAATGGCCTAATTCAGCTCCCATGTCTTATGTTCTTATGCTCTTATGACAATCCTGAAGAATTTTATTCGCTCATTGCATGCATGCTAGTAAATATATCAGATCAATAGCAAAGAAATACATTGTTTATTCACAACTGAATGACTGAACGGTAATTTTCTCTCCAGAGAACTGAACATTCGGGTTATACCAAAGAGCTTTGGTTTGACTTAAACCCCTATTATCCAAAATTATGAAAAAACATAAGGTTGGTCATACCTAGCAAGTCAAGCTGCACTTGTGAGGGGAAAAAAACAAAGTAAAGGGCCTGTCCCACTGTGGCGACCTAATTCTCGAGTTTAGAAGAGTTTGCCCTCGACTCATACTCGGAGGTCTTTGTAAAAGGTCTGTCTCACTGTGCGAGTTGACCCACGAGTGACCCCGAGTGAAAGACTCGTGGTTGCGTACGAGACTACAAGTTTATGATCCAGAGTTTAACCGAGTTCCCACGGGTATGTCTAAGTTTCCCGTTTACTTCTCATTTCTGCGATGTTCCAAGTTCGTCTCCCGAGTGTACCAAGTTCCTCTCCCGTTAATCTTGAGGCAACAATGTATATCGAACTGTTGAAAAATCATCACATGTTAAAAAAAATGATGTCATGCCAGCCAAAGAACGTAGAGACTATTGTGTTCTGCACAACCTGATCCGTATCAGAGGTGCAGCTTCAGGATCAGCGACAGCCATGCAGGACGGTGACTTAGTGGACAGTCAAACAGGGAGAATAACACTAGGTGCGTGGAGGAGTGGTACAAACGACGAGACTTTGGTGCCACTGCAGTGTTTTCGAGGTAACACGGGGACCAACAGTGCAAAAGAGCAGAGAGACCATCTCTGCTCCTACTATAATTCAGAATTGGGCAGTGTGCCGTGGCAGGACAGCTTATTTTGAGCGGCTGCCGACCACAGGTACATCACTGCATGAGGAGAGCCCACATGCAGAAAAATCCAGTTAATTTCATGTTTAGTTTAAATCCTGCTGACTTTTCATTGTTTAACTTTAAGTGTGGATTTTATTTTTTATTTTGGTGTAAAAGTAATTTCATTGCATCTGTCTTTCCTTTAAAACGTGGTTATCATGCATCTGCTTATCTGATTGTAGATCTCAAAACTTGTCATTTAGCGCATTGCATTGTATCTTTTATTGCCTGAATTTAGACTTGTGCATTTCTCAGCTGTATTAGTATATAGTGGAAATACTTTTATTTGTGCTTCATTTGTTGATTTTCATGTATGAGAAGCCCTTTTCAGACAGTGGTGTTTGCTGTAGTAGCTACTTTTCTCAATATGCACAAAAACGCGTTTTTCATATTGAACAAGAATAAAGACTTTGTTTCACATTCAAGACATTTGTTTCACATAAGACTTTGTCTTATTTTCTGATCTACTGAGAGGTGACAATTTTAAACATTTAAAAAGCAGAGCATATGAGGCAGCTGAGTCCTTAAATCTCACAAATGATTGTGAGAATCAAGATGTGAATATATTTTGCCTTCCTCTATTTTGTGTTTTATGATGAAAGGAATATTACATTCAAGTCATGAGACTTTGTAGTGATATTAAAATGAAGACTTCCAGACATCAATTTGATCTTGATAGCAAAAAACTCTCTTTTATTGTGCAATGAAGTAAACAAACAGTGAGAATCAAACGGATCAGCAAAAAGCTTTTCAACACAACACAACACAACACAAATTTATATATAAACTTCAAGCAATTTTTTCTTTTCAACCCACTCTGTCACCTTATCAATAACTTGCTTAACTTTGTTAAGCAGAATTTGTCTTTAAAAAGTCTAAGTAACTGATATTTCTGTCCCTGATTATTGTTTCTAAAAAGAGTTCCCACGGTAGAATCACGAGTCACAAAGTTAAACGCACGGGCCACTACGTTCTTACAACGAGTTTAAATGTTTCAATTTTTAACCACAAGAGTACATTTTACTCGTGGAAAAGTTCAAACATGTTTGAACTTTTGCAAGAGTTAACAAGTTTCACGTGTATCTCCCGTTAGCACCAAGAGTCGCTAAGTTGCGTCCACGAGTTCAGACGTTTCCGCTACGTTAATTGTACGTGATTACCACGAGTTAAATTTGTTTTAAATTCGGGGTCACTCGTGGGTCAACTCGCACAGTGAGACAGCCCTTTAACTCTCCTTCATGCTCAAGAGTAGTCCCCACGTACTCGAGGCCTCAGCTAGGTCACGGCATTTTTTTCAACATGCTGAAAAATGCCCGCGCGTAAAAAAAGGTCGCCATGGAAAAAAATCGATATTTTTTGCTTGTAGGTTTAGTCGAGATAGTTCGTAGTAGGTCGTAATGCTATCGTAGGTAATTAAAGGCAATCGAAGATAATCAAAGGTAAAGCTCGTTGAGAAAAAAAAGGTAACGAAACCAACCGGTAATGTTAAATGCCCGCTCAACTTCATTAAAAGTTGTCTGGCTTCTTAAAAGTGTCTCCACTCCTTTTCCCCCCTTTCTCTCCCCTTCTCTCCCCCTCTCTCCCTTCTCTCCCCCCCCCCCACCCCCTCTCTGTGCTCACTAAAGGACTTACCGTAACTGCGCCAGCCGTCTTTTACGTTCCTGTTCATCGCGGGTGTGAATTTCAGACAGCGCTACCCCGCTTTCCCTGGCCCCGCCTTTGCAATGTGTTTTGTGTGTGTTTTGTGTGTGTGTGTTTTTTTGTGTGTGTGTGTGTTTTTTTTTTGTGTGCGTGTGCGTGTGCGTGTGCGTGTGCGTGTGCGTGTGCGTGTGCGTGTGCGTGTGCGTGTGCGTGTGCGCGTGCGCGTGCGTGTGCGTGTGCGTGTGCGTGTGTGTGTGTGTGTGTGTGTGTGTGTGTGTGTGTGTGTGTGTGTGTGTGTGTGTGTGTGTGTGTGCAGACGGTTGATCCGGCTCGCGGTTTCATCGCTGAAGGTCGATCCAGCTCGAGGTTTATCAGGCGAGTGCCCTCGAGCTTGAAGGTCGAAGACAGTCGCTGAAAAGCCGCGTCAGTGGGACAGGCCCTTTAGCACTTCAAGTTATTGACTCTTCATCAGAATTGGAAAACAGAGAACAAGGAAATGGAAGATGAGTTGAACAGGTACTTTGGTTCTACCTTCACTAAGGAAGACACAAACAATCTGCCAGATGTACAAGGGGACAGAGGACCTAGGGTGACGGGACTGATGGGACTGAATAAATCCTAATGGTCTGCATCCCAGGGTACTCAAAGAGGTGGCTCTAGAAATCGTGGACGCATTGGTGAACATTTCCCAATGTTCTATAGATACTGGATCAGTTCCTGTAGATTGGAAGGTAGCTTTTTCACACAGAGAGTTGTGAGTCTGTGGAATTCACTGCCTCAGAGGGCGGTGGAGGCCGGTTCTCAGGAAACTTTCAAGAGAGAGCTAGATAGGGCTCTTAAAGGTAGCGGAGTCAGGGGATATGGGGAGAAGGCAGGAACGGGGTACTGATTGGGGATGATCAGCCATGATCACATTGAATGGCGGTGCTGGCTCGAAGGGCCGAATAGTGATTAATAGTGACAAATAGGATTAATGGTGACTTGGTCATATGGATTTGGAACTGGCTTACTGATAGAAGCCAGAAGGTTGTGGTGGAAGGATGATACTCAGCCTGGAGGTCTGTCACCATTGGAGGTCGGGGATCAATTCTGGGACAGCTGCTGTTTATGATACGTATAAACAACTTGGCCGTAAACGTAGATGGGTTGGATAGTAAGTTGGAGATGACACCAACATTGGTGGGGTCATGGACTGTGAGGAAGGTTGTCAAAATATAAAGCGGGATATAGATCAGCTACAGAAATGGGCAGAGAAATAGCAGATGGAGTTTAATCTGAGCAAGTGTGAGATGTTCCAATTTGTGAGGGCAAATGTAAGGGGAAAATATACAATTAATGGCATGATCCTTAATCACATTGATATACAGAGAAATCTTTGTCCATAACTCCCTGAAAAAGTGGCAAAACAAGTGGATGGAGTGGTAGAGAGGTAAAGAAGGCATCTGGTATGTTTGTTATCATAGGTCAGGGCATTAAGTATGAGAGTCAGGAGGTCATGATGCGGCTTTATAGGACTTTGGTTAGGCAGCATTTGGAGTATTGCGTGCAGTTCTGTTCGCCCCATTACAGGAAAGACGTGGAGGCGTTGCAAAGGGTGCAGAGAAGGTTCACCAGAATGATGCGTGGATCAGCGGGATTAACTATTGGGAGAGGTTGGATAGACATGGATTGTTCACTCTGGAAGCCAGAAGTTTTGGAGGGAACTGATAGAAGTATATAAAATTATGAGAGGCATAGATAAGGTGGACAGCCAGACTCTTTCTCCCAGGATGGAAAAATCAAATACTACAGGGCATAGCTTTAAGGTGAGAGGAGAAAAGTTTAAAGGAGATGTGCAGGGCAACTTTTTTTTACGCAGAAGGTAATGAGTGCCTCAATAGTTAGGCAACATTTCGAGGTAATACAAAAGTACTGACCAAAGTCTAACCAACTAAATTTGACATGATCATAAATGAGTCCTCACCTACGTATAATGAATGATCAGGCACTCAACGTGACCATCCACAGAAGTACCATGGCTACAAAGCATGACAGCCACTGGGCATCCCCTGAAAGTGACTCACCCCTTACCACCCCAAAGCCTTTCCACCAACTGCAAGATACAATTCAATGGTGGGATGCAATACTCTTCACTAGATTGTGTGAGTGCCGTGTCTGCACACATTAGGTACGTTATGTATCGCTAACAAATGCACTGTACTTATTCATCCTGAATACTCTGACAGCAAATCTCTGACTTCTAATAACAACCACCTGCCTTTGTTTGGCCCATATCTTTCCCAATTCCCCCTCACTTTAAACTTATGCCCTCTGGTTCTTAATCCCCCTACTCTGGGTAAAAGACTGTGCATTTATCCCATTTTATACACCTCTCTCAGATCACCTCTCATCCTCCTGCTCTCCAAGGAATAAAGTCTTAGCCAGCTCAACTTCTCCCTTGCTCAGACCCTTGAGTCCTGGCAACATTCTCATAAATCGTCACTGTGCCTTTTCCAGTTTAACAACATCTTTCCTATAACATGGTGACCAAAACAGAACACAATACTCTAAATGTGGTCTCAACAATGTATTGTACAACTATAATATGACCTCCCAACTTTTATACTCTGACTGATGAAGGCCAATGTGCTGAAAGCCTTCTTGACCACCCTATCTACCTGTAATGCCACTTTCAAGGAGCTATGTACCTGCACTCCAAGATCCCTCCGCTCTACAACACTCACCAGAGCCCTTCCATTCACAGTGTAGGTCCTCCCCTGGTTAGACTTCCCAAAATGCAAAACCTCACACTTCTCAGTATTAACATTCCTCAGCCCACCTGCCGAACCAATTAAGATCCCACTGCAATTTCTGAAATCCATCTTCACTATCTACAATACCACCCACATTAGTGTAATCGACAAACTTACATTCTCTTTCATATCATTGATATAGATGACAAACACCAATGGGCCCAGCACCAAACCCTGAGGCTTACCACTAAACACAGGCCTCCAGTCTGTAAAACAACCTTGCACCATCACCCTCCTTCCATAAAGCAAATGTTCTAACCAGTTGGCTAGCTCTCCTTGGATCCCATGCGATCTAACCTTCCAAACAGCCTGCCATGCGGAACCTTGTCAAAAGTCTCCCTATATCCTGAAATGTTCCCTCGCCAACTGCACTTTGGAAATAACTTTGCTAGGAACGGCACTGATTCAGGAAGGTTGCTCAGCACTCGCTCTCAATGGCAATTAACGATGCGTCCCTGGCCAGATCATCAAGATTAATTAAAATATACAACACAGATGCCCTCATAGGAAGACTGAATGGTATAATGATCTGAATTATAGAGTCATAGAGTCAAACAGCATGGAAACAGCCCCTCTAGAAATACAGAAACATATAAACATAGAAAATAAGTGCAGGAATAGGCCATTCTGCCCTTTGAGCCAGCACTGCTAATCATCCAAAATCAGTACCCCGTTCCTGCTTTTTCCCCACATCCCTTGATTCCGTTAGCCCTAAGAGCAAAATCTAATTATCTCTTGAAAACATCCAGTGAATTGGCCTCCACGGCCTCTGTGGCAGAGAATTCCACAGATTCACAAGTCTCTGGGTGAAAAGGTTTTCCTCATCTCAGTCCTAAATGGCCTACCCCTTATTCATAAACTGTGACCCCTGGTTCTGGACTCCCCCAAAATCAGGAACATTTTTCCTGCATCTAGCCTGTCCAATCCCTTTAGAATTTTATGTCTCTATAAGATCTCCTCTCATCCTTCTAAATTCCAGTGAATACAAGTCCAGTCGACCCATTCTTTCATCATATGTCAGTCCCTCCATCCTGGGAATTAACCTGGTGAACTTGCGTTTCACTCCCTCAATTGCAAGAATGTCCTTCCCAAATTAGGAGACGAAAACTGCACACAATACTCCAGGTGTGGTCTCACCAGGGCCCTGTACAACTGTAGAAGGACCTTCTTGCTCCTATAGTCAACTCCTCTTGCTATGAAGGCCAACATTCCATTAGCTTTCTTCACTGCCTGCTGGACCTGCATGCCTACTTTCAGTGACTGATGTAAAAGGACAGCCGGGTCTCCCCTTTTCCTATAATAATCATTCAGATAATAATCTGCCTTCTTGTTCTTGCCACCAAAGTGGATAATCTCACATGTATCCACATTATATTGCATCTGCCCACTCACCCAACTTATCCAAGTCACCATGAAG
>CM075981.1:39459416-39502552 GCA_038087875.1 Malacoraja senta | reverse complement strand
CTCTAATGGGAGTTATTTACATGCCCCCAAACAGTAGTCAGGATATAGGGTACAATTTGCATCAGGAATGACCACCGGCTACGGGAGCCAAGATCGCCCCAACAACAGATGGCTCGAGGCCTCCGACCGCGCGAGAACAAAGAAGTGAAGAGATTGAACTTTTTTTGCCTTCCATCACAGTGAGGAATGTGGAGGAGTCACTGTGGTGGATGTTTATGTTAAAACGTATTTTGTGTGTTTTGTTGCTTTTAATTGGTATGAATCTATGGCAAATCAAATTCCTCGTATGCTGCAAAACATACTTGGCTAATAAAGTATGATTATGAAATAAAATTGGGGTGTAGGAAAGGTGGTCATGGGAGATTTCAATATGCAGGTAGACTGGGAGAATCAGGCTGGCACTGGACGCCAAGACAGAGAATTTGTAGAGTGCCTCTGAGATAGTTTCTTGGAGCAGCTAGCAGTGGAGCCCAATCAGAGATAAGGCAATTCTAGATTTAGTGTCGTGCAATGAACAAGATTTGATAAGAGAACTTGAGGTAAAGGAACTACAAGGAAGTAGTGACCACAACATGAATAAGATTTAATAGTAAGATTAAACGAGAACTTACCAGTTTGAAGTTTGATCTTTATTTTATGAGGAGTTACGTTGGTGATTACGTGAAGAACCCCGTCAGGGCGCATGCGCGTCAATCTTCAAAGCAGCGGTATGAAATCACAGACAACACCATAATTGAAGTAACATATTAAGATGATCAACATGAGAACTACCATTATGACCTTTTTTCTATGAGAGAGGGTTGGGCGTGGCGGGCACGTAATCACCAACGTAACTCCTCATAAAATAAAGATCAAACTTCAAACTGGTAAGTTCTCGTTTAATCTTACTATTTTACTTCGGAGTCACGTGAGTGACTACGTGAAGATTTTAAAGCTCTGTGATTTTTATGCCGCAGATCAAAATCCCGGCTTCTCACTGCATCGATTGACTCTGAGTATCATCAATAATGCTGTAAACATGACATTGCATATCATGCAAAAACAAAACAGTTTTATTTTTGGTCATAAAACAACCAATAAACCCTCTTAATGTAGGGCAACAAACGAAACAGAATGAAACAGTATTGAAAACAGACTTTAAATAATAGCAACAGCACTCAATATTGAGTTGGCAAACAGCCCTCCATCGGCAATCGGCCGATGGTAGTATTGCTGAAACACAAGTTCATTTTTCCAACCTGCGGCTTTTAATATATGGTCGATGGGAACGTCCATCGCCCTGGCCACGGATGTTGCTACTGCGCTAGTGGAATGAGATGTAAACACATAAATGTTAATTCTTGCCTGAACCAACTCTTGCTTTAACCACCTTGAAATAGTCTGAACTGCCACTCTTTTATGTTGGCTTCTTGTAACTGAGAAATAATCCTGTTTCTTCTTGTCTTAAAGCCCTTGTGGCTTCAATGTAATGTAACAAATGTGTCCTTACACATAAACATGGAGCTGTAGGATATGCTGAGAACACAATCTTAAATCCTGTCACACCTGGCCTGCTTTGTTTGAGCAGGTCAGAAATATAAAACAGAACATTCTCCGTATTCACTTCCATTCTCTCGAACTGAAGTTTTTGGAAAGTCTGCACTCTCTGTAGTGACACCAATGCGATTAGCACAGCCAATTTCATGGTTAATTTTAACAAAGTTAGACGTGACAAGGACCCAATGACGAAGTATGTTACGAACAACACTTACCTCGCAGATTACCATATACCTAGGCTTAGGCGGTTTGGAATTAAAGATTCCTTTCATCAACCTAGATATGAGAGGGTGAGAACCTATACTTTGTGTCCGTGTACCTATTACAAGATATGCCGACCAAGCACTTCTAGCTGTATTGATAGCAGTATAGCTAAGACCCTCATCATAATAAAGTGTAGATAAACTCTAACACATTTTCAATAACTACAGTATCATATTGAATATTCTTTTGAACACCATATTGTTCCCATTTAAAAAAAAAAAATTTTACATAAGTCATATACTGTTTTTGAGTACTGTTTCTCCAGGCTGCAGTGAGTATATCCACCGTTGGCCTAGAAAGTCCTCGACCAATGTAAGGCATTCTTAAAACCTGCAAATTAACAGATCCATACCATCACATAACGGATGAACTTAATGCGTTACTCGATGCTCCAGGAAATTCCTACTGTTTGGAATCAGCAAAAAGAGGTTGGATCGCTATCTGTAACATCAAAGGGAACCATGGTTGAATCAGGCAATTTGGTATCACCAAAACCCCTGAAGCGGCATCCTGCTTGATTTTCTCAAACACCGACCTATGAGGCAGAATGGTGGGAAAATGTACACAAACATATCATCCCAATTTAGTGAAAAAACATCAATTGCCACTGCCCCTGGATCTGGTGCCTATGAAACATATTTTGGCCTTCCATATAGAAGTACTATGTTCTTGAACACATCCTGGTTCCACATCCACTCTGTGTTATGATGAAATTTTCATGAGCTGCCATCTGGTACTACATTAAGTTTCCCTGGGAGATAGATAGCTCCAATCCAAATCTCTCTATCCCTACTCCAGGTCCAATTGTAGTTGGCAACCTGTCACATGATAACGATTTGATTCCACCCATGTGATTCATATCAGCAACTGCTGTAGTGTTGTCTATCTTGCACTGCACATGCAAACTAGTTTAGTTAGTGCCATAAGCCTTGAGTCCATAAAATACTCTTAGTTAATTCCCCATGTTTGCAGAAGCAATGTTCATCTGTCTCCACCGCTGGTTCTTGTATCAGTAGCACCCTACCCAAGTGCTCTGACATCTGTCTGCAAATCATGGAAGCTTGGTCCAATAACACTTTGGAACTACTAGTGGACACATGCTGAATCCACCATTGTACATCAGCAACAGCCTCTATTGATAGAAGCATAGGTCTATTATAATGACCCCAATGTATCCTCAATGCTTGTTCCTTTGACCTTTGTAATTGTAGATAATAAAGTGGCCATATTGAACTGCTGGAAATGCTGCCAGCCATTACCACAGCAGACTTGTCACCTGGCTAATTGAAGGCTGTGTGTCAGCAATTAACTTGATATAGCTCTTAATTAGCTCTACCCTTTTTTGCCTGGGCAAGGTCACAATGACGTTGATTAAGTCCATTGTGAACCCAACTAGTCAATTTGTGTCACAGGTATAATTTTGATTTCTCTGGATAGCTTATAAAGCCCAATTAAAAAATGTTTTTTACCAACAGCTGTTTCCTTTGATTGTCCTCCAATCAAGATATTATCTAGCTAAGCCATGAGCACATGACCTTGACTTCTCATCATGCCTAGAATAGGTTTTAACAACTTTGTAATCCCTCTAGAAGCTGAAGAGAAACCATTAGGCAGTGGATTGTATTGGCATAATTGTCCCATCCAGCTGAATTTTAAACCTTCAGTATAAACATATCTGAGGTAAACATTTAATTGTATCACATTAGATCTGTCTACATGAGAACCAGACCCTCTTACCTCCTTACCACCTGGCATTCTTCCCCGGCCTTGAGCTGGATATCTCACCTCCGTGGCGGTGCTACAGCCGAACGCCAACTGCGCTGCATCGTAGCTGGACTCGTACCTTGCCTGGACCAGTCTGCTCCCTTATAGGGATACTTCCGCTTTGGTGAATATGTGGCTGCCGTCTTAGCCTCCTCCTCCAGCTCCTTCACCTGCTGTGCGAAATCCTCGCCAAACAGCTGTGCCGGTTGCACTGTGCCAGGCTGGCAGAGTGAAGCATATTTAGCATTGATGGTTGGTCTAATCGCATCTTGCGGAGGCAGTTGATCTCAAAGTGGGCACTCCACAATAGCGCCTTTTGTTGTAATTTGTCATGGCCTCACCATCCACCACCCTGGCAAAGCTCGTTATACCAGATGCCAGCAACTTTAAAAATATGCTGGAGCTTCACATGCTCCTGGGCTTTCATTAGTATGCCCATCTCTCCCCAATTCTTCCTGTTCCCAACAGGAACTTTTAACAGTCCACAGTTGGTTGGGGCTTCATACTTTGTTACTGTCTCATCCATTGTCAGCTCCTGTAGCTGATGTGAGACTTGGTAATTTATGCTGGTGGCAAGTTCCTCACCCAGAGGCTCACCAGCGTCCGACGACATGGCAAACCGTGCTGCACACGGTGTCAGCTCTGACAGCTGCCTGCCCTCCCTTTGGAAGTCGTCGGACTCAGGGTCAGAGCGTATCTGCCCTTCTGCACTCACCTCTTGCAAAGAGGGTGCTTTCAAGCAGGCCTCTACTAGGCACTGCCAGCGGAGCCGTCCCCACGGCCTCCCGCCTGCACAACTCCTCCTGGAGTATGGCTTTATGAAGCAGACCTCTCCTAGGCACTGCCAGCGGAGCCTTCCCTAAGGCTTCCCGCCTGCACAACTCCCCTGGAGTGTGGCTTTATGAAGCAGACCTCTCCTAGGCACTGCCAGCGGAGCCTTCCCTATGGCTTCCCGTCTGCACTACTCCTCCTGGAGCGTCTCTGTGGAGCAGCCCCTGTATGAGCTGCTCCTTTTGGATAACCGCTGGGGAATGGTATCCTGTCCCCGACGGGACTCTCGTGGCCCGACTCTGCGGAGTCTATAGCCCTTACTGACTTGGGTTATGCCTACCGCCCGACTGGCGTTGGCTGTGTACCCGGCTGGGCACTTTCTGAAGTCTGTTGCCGCACCGCTACCGGCTTGCGACTCCCCCGAGGTGACAGGCTGCCTTTCAGAAACTGCACTCCCGCAGCTCTCTCTCTCCTTGTCGGCAGCAGCCTGCACCTTTTCCTTGTTCCTGTATGTGGGGGAAAAACACACAGAAACAATTTCTTTACTTTTCTCTAACTCCTCCAAAGTCTCCCTGACTTTGGTGGAGCTGTAATTACTCACCTGCAGCAAGAGCTCCGTGCTCCTGCTGCCATTGTCGCCAATGCGTCAGACGTAATGACGCGCATGCGCCCTGACGGGGTTCTTCACGTAGTCACTCACGTGACTCCGAAGTAAAACCTACAATTTGAAAGGGAGAAGGTGAAATTCGATGTGTTGGTATTACAGCTGAGCAAAGGGGACATGAGGCATGAGGGAGGAGTTGGCAAAGATTGACTGGAAAGGGGCTTTAGGAGGAATGACGGTAGAGCAGCAATGGCTGGAATTTCAGCGGATAATTCGGAAGGTGCAGGATCATTTCATTCCAAAGAGGAAGAAAGTGTCCAGGGGGAGAATAGGATGACCATAGCTGACAAGGGAGGTCAAGGACAACATAAAAGCAAAAGAGAAGGCATATAACATTGCAAAGATTAGTGGGAAGCCAGAGGATTGGGATGTTTTTAAAGAACACCAAAAGGTAACTTAAAGGACAAGAGTGAGAGAAAAGATGAAGTACGAATGTAAGCTAGCCAATAATATAAAAGAGGATAGCAAGTTTCTAGGATATATAAAGAGTAAAAAAAGAGGTGTAGATGGTTTATGCATGCAACCAATCACATAGCTACCTCACCACTACTAACCCCGCCTTAAGTATCATTTATAATAATGCCTGCTTCTCCTTCTGCGCAGTACAGTAGCAGACTGGAGTCAGTGACTACTCATGTATTGTTTAACTCTGTATACTCATTAAAGACTATTATAATGTCACACGTGTGTAATGACTATTTACATGATGTCAGAAGTGTGATTCGAACCCACACCTCCAGCAAAGGGGGACCGTGTCTCGTCTTGCTCTACCTGCAACAGCCTTGCGTCCCACCAGCAAAGGCAGCCCCTTTTGCAACAACCCGCGCCTGCCCTGGCCTGGACCTCGGTGGCCGCCGTCATTTTCGAGTGGCATGGTAAACACTACCTCGTCCTTGCTGACTCATACTCGAACTGGTTTGAGGTTGACCTTCTGACCTCCCTCACGTCTGAGATGGTCATCCGTAAGCTGAGGAAAAATGTTTCCACTTTCGGCTCGCCTGTCCGTCTGCAGACCGACAACGGCAGTCAGTTTACCAGCCAGGAGTTCAAGAACTTTGCCAACAAGTGGAACGTCCTCCACTTCACGAGCAGCCCTGAGTAGCCGCAGAGTAACGGGCTTGCTGAGCGGGCTGTCCGGAGTGCCAAACTACTAATGGAGCAAGCGCGCCTGGCGAATTCCGACTTTTACCTCAACCTCCTGAACCTAAGGAACATTTCCAGGGACACAACCCTAGGCTCACCTGCTCAGCGGCTGATGTCCAGAACAACAAGACCACCGATTCCGATTGCTCAACACAAGCTGCTGCCTCAAGTGCTGGAGCCTGCCTCTGTCCAGACGCGCATTCAGGCTAAGCATGACATCCAAAGACGGTCACATGATAGATCGTGCAAGCCTCTCGAGCCTCTGCTGCCTGGACAGGCCGTTCGTCTACATACTGCTAGCAGATATTCCCGTCTGGCCACCGTGGTTGGCATTGCCGATGCGCCTCGTTCGTACCTTGTGGACTTTGAAGGGACTGCCTACCGCAGGAGTCGTCAGCACCTGCTTGCAGTACAGGAGCCGCTCCCGCAGGCAGCCGGACCTTACGCTCCGCCACTGCAGTTCCAGCCATCCGCTGCTGATCCCGTTGCCGGCCCCTGCATGCCTCAGTCCCCTCACGTGTTTTGTTCACCTTCGCGTGGGTCGCCCATTGCTAACCGTTTTCCTAGCCCTCCTGCACGTTTGTCCCCCTTGCCGCTTTCTGTTTCCCCTACGGCTTCGTCGCCCCCGGGTTTGGGTCTTTCTGGTGAGGGGGGGGGAAGGGTTGGTCCGTACGCGCTCGGGCCATGTCAGCAAGCCGCCTGTTCGGCACGGTGATTTTGTTTAAGTCGTTGCCATAGTTATCCACCATGTTTAATCATGTGTTCATGTTTAATCTTCTAAGGGGAAGGATGTAGATGGTTTATGCATGCAACCAATCACATAGCTACCTCACCACTACTAACCCCGCCTTAAGTATAATTTATAATGACGCCTGCTTCTCCTTCTGCGCAGTACAGTAGCAGACTGGAGTCAGTGACTACTCATGTATTGTTTAACTCTGTATACTCATTAAAGACTATGGGACATTGGGCCGCTGGAGAATGATGCAAAAGAAGTGATAATGGGAAATGAAGAAATGGCAGAGGAATTTAAATTTTTTTTTGCATCAGTCTGCACAGTGGAAGACACCAGCAGTGTGCCTGCAATCCCAGAGAGTCAGGGGGTGGAAGTTAGTGGAGTGGTGATTACTAAGGAGAAGGTGTTAGGAAAACTGAAAGGTCTGAGGGTGGATGTCACCTTATGGTCTGATGGTCTGCATCCCAGGGTTCTGAAGGAGGTGGCCACAGAGATTGTGGAGGCATTAGTTGTGATATTTCCAGAATCACTAGAGTTAGAAGTGGTTCCTGAAGATTGGAAAATTGCAAATATCATCCTGCTGTATAAGAAAAATCATAGTGCAAAGCAGAAAAGAGGAAATTATAGGCCAGTTAGTTAGCCTGACCGGTGGTTGGTAAGATTTTAGAGTCAATTATAAAGGATGAGGTTACGCAATACTTATAAATTCATGATTAAATAGGCCTAAGTCAGCATGGTTTTGTGAAGGGAAGATCTTGCCTGACGAATTTGCTGGAGTTCGTTGAGGAAGTTAATAGCAGGACAGTCAGAGGGGAGGCTGGAGATGTTGTTTGCCTAACTGTAGATTTTCAGAAGGCCTTCAATAAGGCTGCTAGGGTGTAAAGCCTCTGTAAAGACTTGCATCAAAAATGCGTTCTACCCTTTCCATACATTCAATCTATGGCACGGTTGACTGAAGTACCAATTGTGGACATCTCGACGTATAATGCCTTGCTAAAACTGATGTAAATACAAAATACTGAATCAATAAAACTATATTTTGGGTTTCAGTAAGCTATGGTGCTCTGAGAAAAAGAAGAAAAATCTCACAAAATGCAGACATCCTTACTCCCATTACCACCCCACTCAGTTTCCTTTCGCGCGTTTTGCTAATTATCATAGCAACACCATGTGCTGCAGCAAACTTCACCTAAACACTATACTTTTCAGCAGCTGAAAGGTGTATTCACTCTGTTCAGCTGCTTTCCTTTTAATGTCATCGTCCATGCTGCAGGGGGAATTGGACCATCATTTTTTTAAGACCCCTAAAATCATCTTCAAGTTATTGCAGAACTGTTCCTCTCCATCAAAATGAGTGGGACCTGTGGATCTGCAGCAGATTTCACCTGATGCATGTTCAGTGCCCAGACTTTCCAATGTTAAGACTGAAATCGCAGAAAGTTAGTGCTCTCCCTGAGAACTCCGTGGGAAGTCCAGGATCCAGGTGCGGGCCACTGAGGAAGTTTTCAATTTCTGTGAATATCGGCCTGAAGAGTTGTTATTCTAGTCCAAGCAAGTGATGTAATGGGATCTAAGTGGAATACAAAAGCAGGGATGTAATGCTGAGGCTCTATAAGACGGTCAGGCCGCATTTGGAGTACTATGAGCACATTTGGGCCCTATATCTGAGGAAGAATGTGCTGGCTCTGAAGAAGGTCCAGAGGAGGTTTACAAGAATGATTCCAGAAATGAGTGGGTTAGCACGTGATGAGCGTTTGACAGCACTGGGCCTCTACGCGCTGGAGTTTAGAAGGTTGAGGGGGGAGGGATCTCATTGAAGCTTACAGAATAATGAAAGGCATAGATAGAGTGGATGTGGAAAGGATGTTTCCACTGGTGGGAGAGTCTAAGACCAGAGGTCATAGCCTCAGAATTAAAGGGCGCTCTTTTAGAAAGGAGGTAAGGAGGAACTTCTTTAGTCAAAGGATAGTTAATCTATGGAATTCATTGCCACAGAGGGCTGTGGTGGCCAAGTCAGTGGATATTTTTAAGGCAGCAACAGACAGATTCTTGATTAGAACGGGTGTCAAGGGTTATGGGGAGAAGGCAGGAAAATGGGATTAGGATGATTAGGATCCGCTGATTGAATGGCGGAGTGGACGATGGGCCAAATGGTCTAATTCTACTCCTATAATTTGTGAACTTGTGATAAGGACAGCAAGGTAATGGAACATTGGATGACCAAGGAGGTTGTAAACTTGGTCAGGTAGAAAAGGAAGCGTTTGTCAGGTTTATGAAGGTGGCATCAGACGGGGCTTATAAGGGATATAAAGCGAGTAGGAAAGAACTGAAGCAGGTGATTAGAAGGGCCAAAAGGGGCCATGAAATGTCATTGGCGAGACAGATTAAGGAAAATCTCAAGGCGTATAAGAGAGTGACCAGGGAGAAAGTAAAGGATGAAATCTATGCTTGGAGTCGGAATCTGTTGGTGTGGCACTAAACAAGTACTTTTCATCCGTATTAAACGAGGAGAAGGACTTGGAGGACAGCAAGACCAGTGTGGAGAATACAATTATGACAGGGCTGTTTGAGATGGAGATTGAGGTGGTGCTGAAGCTCTTGAAGAACATTAAGGTGGATGAGTCTACAGGGCCTGATGGGATCCATCCCAGGTTATTGAGGGAAGCAAGGGACAAGGTAGTGGGGGCGATGACGAGGATCTTTGTTTTGTTCTCATGGCACAGGCGATGCGGTCCCGGAGGATTGGAGAATGGACAATGTTATACCTTTGTTTAAGAAAGGATGTATAGAAATTCCAGAGAATGATAGGCCAGTGAGCCTCACGTCAGTAGTAAGGAAACTTTGAGATAGGATTTACTCACATTTGGACGAAAATGAGCTAATTATGGATAGCCACCACGGCTTTGTACATGGCAGGTTGCATCTCCCTACCTTGGTTGAGTTTTTTGAGGAGGTGACAAAGGAGATGATGAAGGTAGGGTGGTCCAAATTGAATACATAGGTTTTACTGAGGCTCTTGATAAGGTTCCTCATGGTAGGCTAATCAAGAAGATGAAGATGTACAGGATTCATAATGTCTTGGTCGTATGGATTCAGAACTATCTTATTCATGGAAGTCAGAGGGTTGTGGTAGAAGGTAGATATTCTGGTTGCAGGTTTGTGACCAGTGGAGTGGGATATAGATCAGATGCATTAATGGGCAGGAAAACGGCAGATGGAGTTTAACCTGAGCAAGTGTGAAGTATTGCACTTTGGGAGGTTGAATGTAAGGGGAGAGTATACAGTTAATGGCAAGAACTTTAACAGCATTGATGTGCACAGGGATCTTGAAGTCACTAGAGGCAGCACAATTAGATAGGGTGGTAAAGAAGGAAAATGGTATGCTTGCCTTCGAGGCAATGAGTATAAGAGTCAATTAGGCTGCATTTGGAGCATTGCGTGTAGTTCTGGTCATCCCATTACAGGGAATATGTGGAGGCTTTTGAGAGGTTGCAGAGGAGATTTACCAGAATACTGCTTGGATTAGAAGGTTTCAGCTCCAGGGGGATGGTGAATGGCCAATGTTATACCTTTGTTTAAAGGGGGGAGGTTGAATAAACTTGAATTATGGTATCTGGAACGTTGGAGGTTGAGGAGAGACTTGATAGAATTGTACAAAATTATGAGAGGCATAGATAGGGTAGACAGATTATGAGAGGGATAGATAGGGTAGACAGATTCCTTTTCGTTGGAATCGTCCAACACTAGCGGGCATAGCTATAAGGTGAGAGGGGAAGAGTTTAATGGAGATGTGCGGGGCAAGTTTTATACACAGAGAGTGGTGGAGGCCTGGAACACATTGCCAGGTGTGATGGTGGAGGCAGATTTGATAGTGGTGTTTAAGAGGTTTTTAGATAGGCACATGGAAGTGCAAGGAATCATGGACAGACAGATGAGACCAGTTTAACTAGGCCTCATGTTCAGCACAAACATTATGGACCAAAGGGGCCGTTACTGTGCTGTGTTGTTCTATGTCTATGCTCAAGTTGTACTGGACTTTGGTGAGGCCACTGTTGGAGTATTGCATTCAATATTGGTCACCCTGCGACCGGATTATTGTTGTTAAGCTGGAAAGAGCGCAGAGAAGATTTACGAGGATGTTGCCTGGGCTTGAGGGCCTGAGGTATAGGGAGAGGTTGGGCAGGCAAGAACTTTATTCCTTGGAGCACAGGAGGAATAACTTATAGAGGTGTATAAGATAATGAGGGGAATAGATAGGTAGATGCGCAGAGTAGAAGAATCAAGAACCAGAGGACATCTGTTTAAGGTGAGAAGGGAAAGATTTAATTGGAACCTGAGAGGCAACTTTTTCACACAGGGTGGGTATATGGAACAAGTTCCGAGTGGGTATAGTTGAGGCAGGTCCTACAACAAAATTTAAAAGACATTTGGGCAGGTAAATGATAGGTAAAGTTTAGAGGAAAGACATAAAATGCTGGAGTAACTCAGCGGGACAGGCAGCATCTCATAATTACTTAATGATGGAAAATGTATGTATTTGTTACCTTGTGTATTCTATGTGTGTCTGTACCTATAAGGGAATTACTTGCGTGACTAGAAGCTGTATTGCAAGATCGCTTACCGAAACTGCCTAGGGTGCAAGTAATTAACAGGTCTCGTCGTGTGATTAGGAGTAATCACATAGCTTGCAGAACCGCTAATCTTGCCCCGGCGAAACATTCCACAGCTGTCTGTTATTTCCTTTTACTCCGAGTGACTTATCAGTTGTCATTGTCTCGAGGCTCTTTGGTTTCAATCAGTGTATAAAAGAGATGTGTTGCAGCATTAACACAGGGGGACTCGCACAGACTCTTGTGCTCTGTATGACTCTCAATAAAGTTCGTTCAGTTGTACCTGAGTTTTTGTAATAGTCGTTTGTTGGAAAATTTCTAACACTTAATTTCTGGAAGAGCAGGCACGGTGGCGCAACGGTATAGTTGCTGCATTACAGCGAATGCAGCGCCGGAGACCTGGGTTCGATCCCGACTACGGGTGCTGTCTGTATGGAGTTTGTATGTTCACCCCGTGACCTCGTGGGCTTTCTCCAAGATCTTCGGTTTCCTCCCACACTCCAAAGTCGTACAGGTTTGTAGGTTAATTCACTTGGTAAATGTAATAAATGGTCCCTGGTGGGCGGGGATCGCTGGTCGGCGGGGACTTAGTGGGCCGAAGGGCCTGTTTCCGCCCTGTATCTCTAAACTCAACTAAACTAAGCAGACATCTTGGAGGATAACTTGCTAATTCCTGCATTTAACCATATGTGTGTGGTCAGTGGAAGTTGCAATTCAATACCCAGGCTAGTAATAATGAACAAGGACTGTTGTGCTATGATTTTTGTACTGCAGAATTACTGCGATTTTTCAGCCAGAAGATGGTGCCATTGTTCAACATAACCCTGTTAAATTTGGTTGGCGAACATCTCCAGCATTCTGAGTTGTGATTGGTGAGGAGAATGGATGGAGGGTTAAATTAATTGTAGTTTCGGTTTTTTTTGTTTTAGAGATACGGCGCCGAAACAGGCCCTTCCGCACCAACCAGCGATCCCCGCACACTAACACTATCCTACACACACTAGGGACAATTGACACTTATACCAAGCCAATTAACCCACAAACGTGTACGTCTTTGGAGTGTGGGAGGAAACCGAAGATCTAGGAGAAAACCCATGCAGGTCACGGGGAGAACGTAGAAACTCCGTACAGACAACACCCGTAGTCGGGATCGAACCCGGGACTCCAGCGCTGCAAACGCTGTACGGCAGCAACTCTAACGCTGCGCCACCGTGCCGCCTCACATATACAATTATAATAATAATAAATATACAACTTTAAATAGTAATAATAATACAGAAGTTGGCTATCTGGTCTGTGCTAGCCTTTATGCTTCACAAGAGGCCTGTCGCATCCTTCCATTATCTCCTTTCACTCCTGTCTCCGTAATCTGTTCATTTAACTTCCCGTCAAATATGTCTATAATAATTAACTCAAATACTGTATGAAGTATGCACAAACATTCTCACTAATTCCCAAATGGAGTTATTACCACCTTATAATATTGGCCCTTAGTTTATTTGACTCAGAATTTGGAGAAAAGAACATAGAACAGGACAGCACCATAGGTCCTTCAACCCACAATGTCCATGCTGGATGGGAAACCAAGTTAAGCTAATCTGTACTGCTTGTACATGATGCATATCATCCATTCTGTAAATAACCATGTGCCTGTCCAAAACCTCTTAAAAGCCACTATTGTATCTATGCCATAGCAGAGAAGGGAAGAGATTTGAACTTTTTTTTCCCGCCTTCCATCACAGTGAGGAATGTGGAGGAGTCACTGCGGTGGATGTTTCTGTTAAAATGTATTTTGTGTGTTCCGTTGCTTTTTAATGTATGACTGACTTGGCAAATGAAATTCCTCGTATGTTGCAAAACATACTTGGCTAATAAAGTATTATTGTGATTGTATCTGCCTCCACACCCACCCCTGGCACCACCACTCTCTGTGTACTAAACTTGTTCCGCACACCCACCCCAAACTTTGTCCCTCTCCCCCCAAAGCTATGCCCTCCAATCGATGGTATTTCCACCCTGGCCAACAAGGCCCTGGCTGTCTACCCTGTTAATACCTCCCATAATGTTATGTACTTCTATCAGCTTCCCTGAATCTCCAATGTTCTAGAGAAAGCAATCAGTTTGTCCGACTTCTCCTTATAGACAATGCTCACTAATCAGGCGGCATTCTGGTAAACCACTTCTTCACTCTCCGAAGCCTCCACATCCTTCTTGCAAAGAGATGACCAGAACTGCTTCACATCTTGCAGTATGCTTCGACAGCCTCCCTCAATGCCTTGGTGTCATCTACAAACTTACTAACCAACCCATCTACATTTATGTGTAAGAAGGAACTTCAGTTGCTGGTTTAAACCAAAGATAGACACAAAACACGGGAGTAACTCAGTGGCAAGCAGCATCTCTGGAGAGAAGTAATGGGTAACATTTCTCTGAAGAAGGGTCTCGACCCGAAACGTTACCCATTCCTTCTCTCCAGAGTTGCTGCTTGCCCCGTTACTCCAGCTTTTTGTGTCCATCTACATTTATGTCCATTATCTCATATTCCACTTTGTTAGCTTACAATCACACAGTATTGAGTTCTCCATTAAACATTGTGTTCTCCAATTTTGGGTGACAAACCAACAAACAAAATTCCCTCCCCCCTTATCCCCATCTCCTCCCTGTTCCACATTTGGATGCACACGCACTCTCCTACATCCCTCTCCTTCCACCTATATTCCTTCACTTGGCTTCACATTTCACACCTCTTCTATCCTTATGTCATATCTCATACTTCTTGTTTTTTCATCTCTCGCCTTTGTTCAACCATCTGCCAACCAACCTCCCCTCCCCCCTCACCTGCAGACAGCACAGAAACAGGCCCTTTATCTCAACTTACCCATGCCAACCAAGATGCTTCATCAATGCAAGTCCCAATTGCTCACATTTGGCCCATATCCCGCCAAACCATTTGTATCCATGTATCTGTCCATATCAAACCTGACCCTTATCCACCTATCACTCGCCAGGCTTTGTCCTGTATTCACATCGCTTCCAGCTTTCTCACCCCTACTACAATCAGTCTGAAGAATGGTCCAAAGCTGAAACGCCTCTCAGGAGATGCTGCCTGACCCACTATTTTATATATATATATATATATATATATATATTACTAAAAGTCTGATCTTGACCACTTCCTGTTTTTCTGTTTCATGATTTTAGAAAAAATGCTGCCACACACGGCTGAGATTTTTGGCCATCTTACTCAAAGCCCCCCTCCGCTGCACAGGACAAGAGGATTTTTCCCATGGATGAAAAATAAAAGTTATTAATGTTTTAAAAATTTTGAGATTCTCTCTGCTGCCCCTGCTGGTGGGAGGGGGAGGAACTATAAAACCCGGAAGCGTTGTGCCTCACTCAGTCTCTGCAAGATGGAGGAAGTGAGAGGGTCACATCTCTCTGAGCTGTGAATAACACTGAACACAAGTCTACTCAACTGTGAGTGCAATTAATGTGGTTTGAAAATGAAAATGTGGTTGGTTTGAAATGCTGCACTGCAAATGGTTGTTGGTGGTGGTTGCTTTGAAATGCTGCACTGCAAATGGTTGTTGGTGAATGCTTTGAAATGCTGCACTGCAAATGGTTGTTGGTGGTGGTTGGTTTGAAATGCTGCACTGCAAATGGCTGTTGGTGGAGGATGCTTTGAAATGCTGCACTGCAAATGGTTGTTGGTCTAAACTTGACAACTTCCTGCTTGCAGTGTATATTGATTTTAGATAAAACGCTACCACTTACGGCTGTGATTTTTGGCCATCTTATTCAGTCCCCCTCCGCTCATCAGATGCAGAGGATTCTTCCCATCAATGACAAATAAAAGTGTTATTAGTGTTTAAAAAAATGTTGAGAATCTCTCGCCTGTCAATCATGCCATGAAGGCCACGCCCCTTCTGGTGGGAGGGGGGAGGGATTATAAAACCCGGAAGTGTGGGTGTGGCTCAGTCTCTGCAAGATGGGGGAGGGAGAGGTCACGACTGTCTGAGCTGTGAATCAACTGAACACACTGAATGTCTACTGAACTGTGAGTATGGTGTTTTATGGTGGTTTCACTCTGCTTGAAATGGTATGAAACTGCATTTGAATGTGGTGGCCTTGCACCCTGCATGAAATGGTATGAAACTGCATTTGAATTTGGTGGCCTTGCACCCTACATGGTATGAAACTGCACTTGAATTTGGTGGCCTTGCACCCTGCTTGAAATGGTATGAAACTGCACTTCAATTTGGTTGTCTTGCACCCTGCTTGAAGTGGTATGAAACTGCGCTTGAATTTGGTGGCCTTGCACCATGCTTGAAATGGCATGAAACAGCACTAGGATTTGGTGGCCTTGCACCCCGCTTGAAGTGGCATGAAACTGCACTTGAATTTGGTGGCCTTGCGCCCTGCTTGGTGGCATAAAACTGCACTTGAATTTGGTGGCCCTGCACCCTGCTTGAAGTGGTATGAAACTGCACTTGAATTCGGTGGCCTTGCACCCTGCTTGAAATGGTCGGAAACTGCACTTGATTTCAGTGGCCTTGCACCCTGCTTGAAGTGGTATGAAACTGCAAATGAATTTGGTGGCCTTGCACCATGCTTGAAGTGGTAAGAAACTTCTCTTGAATTTGGTGGCCTTGCACCCTGCTTGAAATGGTAGGAAACTGCATTTGAATTTGGTGGCCTTACACCCTGCTTGAAATGTAATTGCAAGGAATAGCCGTGAGTCAACTGCCAGCCCACCAGCCGTGAGTGAGCTGCCAGCACATCAGGGTTGAGTGACTGAGCTGCCACCCCAAGAATCCATTTGGCCCACAATGTCCATACTAGCCCTCTGGAAACCAGTCCCTTCAGCCCACAATACCCATACTAGCACTCCAGAAAGCCCCTCCCCCCCACTGGCCACCAATATTGGAATTGGTGGAGAGGTAGAATATTGCGTTGGGGGACCAGCCCTCCTGTGTGAACATGGGACCCGACGGGTCCCACTTAGTCTAGTATACATATATATATACAAATATATACACATATATATGTATGTATATATATAAAAAACACATATATATATATATACATATATATATATACACACACACATATATATATATATATATATACATATATTGTCAGGTCATCAAGCATTCAATTTTACAGAGAAAAGTATAAATTCATTTCTTCATGATGTAGTCTCATGCTTCTGTTTCATTTGGTTCCATCGGAATACAGATTGTTCTCAAGGTCCTGCAACTTCCTGTCTTGGTTGAGGGTGTTCAGTTTGGTTTAGAGATACAGCATGGAAACAGGCCCTTCTGCCCAACGAGTCCGCGCCAACCAGCGATCCCCACACACTACACACACTGGGGACAATTTACATTGTTACACAAAACCAATAAACCTACAAACCTGTACGTCTTTGGAGTGTGGGAGGAAACCGAAGAACTTGGAGAAAACGGGGAGAATGTACAAACTCCGTACAGGCAGCAGCCTTAGTCGGGATCGAACCTGGGTCTCTGGCGCTGAATGCACTGTAAGGCAGCAACTGTACCGCCGTGCTGGCACTGAATTTGTCTTACAATAATGAGGACAGAAATATCTATTTCATCCCACCTTAGAATGGAGCAATGGGATTTAAAAAATCCAATTAGTTTAAGGAATTTCATGGCCCCTTTTGGCACTTCTAATTGCCTGCTTGAGTTTAGTTTAGTTTAATTTAGTTTAGAGATACTGCGTGGAAACAGGCCCTTTGGCCCACCGAGTCCGCATCGACCAGCGCATAGGTTTATAAGAAAAACAATGCATCTCGGACATGAATCGCCTGCTTCTGTCCCCGTACTCATTTTACAGGATTGAGAGTTCCACTGTTGGCTGTGCACCTTGAGATATCTCCAGCAGTGACCAGCTCTCACTGCACAATAAATATGTAATCTGCTTACAATTCAGTTACAGGAAAAAAACTGAAAGGAGAAAGAGAAAGAAGGGAAAGAAACAATTGGCAGGTTGTATTAGAGTTTTAATCTCACTCTTTGCTGCTCTACACCCGTCAATCAGCAAAGGGTCTGTGAGAAAAACCTCTGAGGAAAATGACAGTAATGTGCAATTTCTGATAGGCCACTAACTCTGGTGCAGTTTTAAGTCCATGGGTATAGGCTGCATTCTCTGGGATAGGGTTTTACTCATATTTGGAAGAGAATGGGCTAAAGGGTATATGCTGATACCAGAATGATTTCCTTCAGTAATGTAATTAGAAGGGTAAAGAAATGGTCAACAGGACATTTCCTGTTAGCAAGGCTCAGGAAGCTAATGCATAATGAAAGTGCAAGGTCTTAACCACAATGTCAATGTCAGCCGGCAAATATGATGATGGTATGGAGGAGTGTTACATTACATAAACTCTTTTGCCCTAGAGCATTCATTAGTGGTAGATTGGTCTAATCTTCAAACCATCATTCAAATCCAGGATGGAACACTGATTACGGAAACTGTGATGCAGCAACGCTTCTATCTGCCCCCCCCCCCCCCCCACCTTTTAACCACGCACATATACCCTTAGAAACAAGTATCAATTGCCCATTCCTATTTGCTGTGAGGCCATTATGAACCATGCATATCGTATGTGGCAGGAGTCATGAGTAGATTTGACAAGGGAAGGATAGCAGATTGTGTAGGATGAAAGCAATTAAACAGTAGTTGGACACAAAAAGCCAGAGATAAGGAATAGGTGACGTTTTGGGTTGAGTCTGAAGAAGGGTCTCAACCGGAAAAGTCACCTATTCCTTTACTTTACTCCAGCGTGTTGTGTCTATCTAAGGAAAGCAAATAATCTGTTCTGGAGGACCTCAGTGAACTGGTTGAAGTCCGTTACAACAATCTATCATAATTCGCATAGTAATTCTAACCCAGAAAAGGAGACGAGTTCAGGAGTTGCAAAGCAAGTTTAGATCGTAACCCTAATTTGTTCACCTCTATCCAATGCAAACTGACCATAACCATGAGATGTATCATTTGTGCAGGCAAGGTGTATAAACACTTTGACGCAACAAATTGCTGTGATGTTAAAATCACTGCCTGACAAGTTGAAGGCAACAATTTAAATATTCACTTTCATCAGAGAATTGAATAAATATTTGGAAGGTAAAGTAATTGCAGGGATATGTGGAACATGCACGGGAAGTGAGACAAAATGGTTTTGCTTTTCAGAGACTTTCCTGACTTCAGAATATTCCAAAGCACTTTTCAGCCAATGTAATATTTTTGACACTAAGAAATATGACATCTAGTTTGAACACACTGAGATCGTATGGACTTCCATTTTCTGTAGTTGTATGAAAAATAAACTACAGTTGGTTACATTTTACATGCAGATACAAAGCATAATCCCCTTCATTTATTCTTGTCATCCTTTGTGATTTTATGCCATCCCAAATCTTATACTTCCCCAAATCACATCACAAGGATGTGGAGATTCCAATAGTGGGATGGTTTAGTATAGTTTAGAGATACAGCGTGGAAACAGGCCCTTCGGCCCACCGGGTCCGTGCCGACCAGCGATCTCCGCACATTAACACTATCCTACACACACTAGGGACAATTTTACATTTACCAAGCCAATTAACCTACATACCTGTACGTCTTTGGAGTTACGGAGTAAACCGAGGATCTCGGGGAAAACCCACGTAGGTCATGGGAGAACGTACAAATTCCGTAGAATGTACAGCGGCCATAGTCAGGATCGAACCCGGGTCACCGGCGCTGCATTCGCTGAAAGGCAGCAACTACCGCATCGCCATCATGCCGCATGGATGTGGAGACAATGTTCCCAGTAGTGGGAGAGTCTAGGACCACAGCCTCAGAATAAATGGACATACCTTTAGAATGGAGAAGGGGAGGAATTCTTTTAGCCAGAGGGTGGTGAATCTGTGGAATTCATTGCCACAGACAATGGTGGAAAGCCAAGTCATTGCTTATTTCTAAAATGGAATTGATAGGTTCCTGGATAGTAAGGGAATAAAAGGATCCGGGAAGAAGTGGATGAGACAGGTTTGGAGGGATATGAGCCAAACACGGGCAGGTGGGACTAGTGTAACTGGGACATGTTGGCGAGTGTGGGCAAGTTGGGCCAAAGGGCTTGTTTCCACGCTGTATCACTCCATGACTAAATCAGGAGAATGGGGTTGAGAGGGAAAAATAAATTAGCCATGATCGAATGGCAGAGCAGACTCAATGGACCGAAAGGCCTATGTCTTATGGAAAGATCTGAATGACACAGTACATGCGTAAAGAAAATGATATCAATGCAGAGCACAGTAACAGCAATTATGAGATGACAAATCATTGTGCAACTTGTTGATGACAAATCCGCCTCGGCAGGGTGAAGGAGCAAGGCACCATGGTTCACAGGAGACATTTTGTATGAGATATTATGCGTATCTTTCCAGATGGACCTTCTTTTCGTGTCCATCTTGTTACAAATGTTGACCTCGCTGTCATCGTCCGTCCTGAAAAGGACGCAAGCTTCCGGCACAATCAGTGGGAGCCATCATTTGTCACAGTAGATGATGGTGGTAGCAGAATTAGCTCGGGATACTTCCAGTTTCCAGCCCCGCGATGTGGACGCCTCTGCTATGGGGCCTCCAGATGACAAAAAATAATAATAAATGGTTGTAGTCATCTTTGGCGAGATTGTGGAACAGTCATGCTGCAGGTGGTGCACATGTTACACAGTGACTTGGATCCACTTCTAATAGAAGATAGACACAAAAAGCTGGGAGTAACTCACACAGCATCGCTGGGAGAAAAGGAATAGGTGACGTTTCGGGTCACAAGTTCACAAGTTATAGGAGTACAATTAGGCCATTCGGCCCATCGAGTCCACTCCCCATTCAATCATGGCTGATCTCTGCCTCCTAATCCAATTCTCCTACCTTCTCCCCATTACCCCTTGACACCCGTTCTAATCAAGAATTTGTCTCTTCCTGCCTTAAAAATATCCACAGACTTGGCCACCACAGCCCTCTGTGACAATGAGTTCCACAGATTAACTACCCTCTGAACAAAGAAGTTCCTCCTCATCTCCTTTCTAAAAGAGCGCTTTTCTTTCTGAGGCTATGACCTCTGGTGCTAGACTCTCCCACCAGTGGAAACATCCTTCTACTTCGCCAAGAAGCTGGTCTTCACCCTCAACAACTCTCTCCTTTGACTCCTCCAACTTCCTCCAAGTCCAAGGAGCAGCTATGGGCAGCCACATGGGCCCCAGCTATGCCTGCCTCTTTGTAGGGTTGAGCAATCCCTGTTCCAGGCATACACTGGTCCTATCCCTGAACATTGATGACTGCATCGGTGCTACCTCCTGCACCCATGCAGAACTCATGGACTTCATCAACTTCACCACCAATCTTCATACTGCACTCAAATTTATTTGGACCATCTCCGAAACCTCCCTCCCCTTTTTTGATCTCACAGTCTCCATCTCAAGAAATAGACTATTGACTGACGTCTATTACAAACCCACTGACTCCTATAACTATCTCGACTACACTTCTTCTCACCCTGCTTCCTGCAAAGACTCTATCTCCTACTCCCAATTCCTCTGTCTATGCCGCATCTGCGCCCAAGATGAGGTATTCCATACTAGAACATCCGAGATGTCCTCATTCTTTAGGGAACAGGGCTTCCCCTCTTCCATCATAGATGAGGCCCTGACTCGTGTCTCCTCAGTACCCCGCAGCTCCTGTCCTAGCTCCCCCTCCCGCTAGTTGCAACAGAGAGACAGAGTCCCCCTAGTCCTTACCTTCCACCCCATCAGCCATCGCATACAACACATAATTCTCCAAATTTTCCGCCACCTCCAACGGGATCCCACCACTAGCCACATTTTCCCCATCTCCACCCCTTTCCGCCTTCAGCAGAAACCCTTCCTCCACAACTCCCTGGTTAACTCATCCCTTCCCACCCAAACCACCCCCTCCACAGGTACCTTCCCCTGCAACTGCAGAAGATGCAACACCTGTCGCTATAGAAAATAGGGTGTAGGAGGAGGCCATTTGGCCCTTCGAGCCTAATACCTCCTCCCTCGACTCTGTCCAGGACCGACAGTCCTTTCAAGTTAGGCAGAGGTTCACGTGCACTTCCTCCAACCTCATCTTCTGTATCCGTTGTTCAAGATGTGGACTCTTATACAATGGAAAGACCAAACGTAGACTGGGCGATCGTTTCAGGGAACAACTTCGATCAACCTGCGTGAACCAACCTGATCTCCCGGTTGCTGGACACTTTAATTCTCCTTCCCATTCCCACACTGACCTTTCTGTCCTCGGTCTCCTCCACGGTCTCCTCCATGGAACAGCATCTCATATTTCGTGTGGGCAGCTTACAGCCCAGTGGTATGATTATTGATTTCCCTCACTTCAGGTAGCCCCGGCATTCCCTCTCTCTATCCCTCCCCCATCCAAGTCGTGCTAGCTTCTCATTTTCACCCCTACAAACAGCTAACAATGGCCTGTTTCCTTTATCATCGTTATTTTTTTGGTAATCATTCATTCATTGTTCTTTATCTCTCCACATCACCGTCTAATATCTCTCAATGAGGTCGCCCTCAACCTTCCTAACTCCAGCTGGTAGAGGCCCAGTGCTGTCAAAGTCGCATCATATGCATTAACAATCATTCTTGTAAATCTCCTCTGGACCCTCTCCAGACCCAGCACGTCCTTTCTCATATATGGGGCACATTTTTGCTCACAATACTCCAAATATAGAGCCTCAGCATTCCATCTCTGTTTTTGTATTCCAGTCCTCTTGATATAAATGAAACGAGAGATATAGACGGTGATGTAGAGAGATATAGAACAAATGAATGAAAGATACGCAGAAAAGCAACGATGACAAAGGGAACAGGCCATTGTTAGCTGTGTGCTAGGTGAAAACGAGTTACAGACAATGAGACTCAACAAGATGACTTTGAAGCTGTAATAACAACGGGTGGGGGAGGACGGAGAGAGAGGGGATGCAATGGTTACTTGAAGTTAGAGAAAGCAATATTCATACTGCTGGGTTGTAAGCTGCCCAAGTCCTTCTACTCTCCGACACTGGGCAATGTCATAAACAACATGTGGAACCATGCTCAGGAAAACATATGGGCATTGAATCCCAGCCACAAACACAACCCCTCAAGCACAAATACACAACGGGAGAAGTAAAATGGCATGTAAAGCATTCAAATAGAAACACAAATATGGCCCAAAAGTTATATCATTAAAGTTATCTTAAAAGTCAGCTCAAATTCCCCAGTAATATTCTGGTTTTGGGCTGGATTTCTTGTCCTGAACCTGTTTGAGGAAACACAAAGTGAAATCGAGGGAATAAAATGTCTGAGGTTTCGACCCTAAACGTCACCTAATCCCTTTTCCCCAGAGATGCTGCCTGACTCCAGCAATTTGTGTCTATCTTCGTTTAAACCAACTTCTGCAGTTCCTTCCTACACGAATAAAATGTTTAATTAGGCGTCGAATTTGCCTCTTTAATTCGGCTGAGCATGATGCACCGCCCGGGGCGCTAGTACCAGGAGAGTGTGTGTATATTTCCCCTCCCTCTGACCACAGCGACTGACGATTTCCCTCCCTCATTTGAACCGCAGGCATGTAGCGCCGAGTCCTGCCCTTCTGGCCAGCTGCGATCACAACCTTTGTCATGTCCTGCGCCGACCGGCAAGACCTGCCGGCAGCTGCCCTATTCACAGCATGGACCAAAGAAGTGTCTTGCTGAAATTCCTCAAACAAGTCCAGGGCAAGACATCCAGCAAGGACCTGAATATTCTGGGGAGTTTCTGGTAAGACCATTGTTGAAACTAGTTTGAAACGTACACGGCGGCCGCTGAACGAGGCAAGCAACAGGCGTGACACTGACTGACTGACTGGCTGGGAGAAAGTCTCAGCATTGAACCGAACGACGTGTTCATAGTTGGGGAACTTTGAATCTCTCTCGGGAGTGGCAAAGGTCTGGACCTGGGGCTCCTCCTGTACTTAGCGGGTCTTCATCATGAGCACCTCGGCGGGCTGTCAACGCGTAAAATTGGATAGTCCACTGCGTCTGGAGCTATTCGCGCGAATGAGCAAAAAGGTTTGGCCAAAAAAATTGGGATTAGGGATAGGCGGAAAGGTAGGTCGAGAATTACTGGACTTGGGACCAAGGGTGCTTAAGGTAACGCTGCCAATTCTGGAGCCATTAAACACAGGGCGAATAGGGGGCCGGGGTAGTCGCCCTGAAATTCCTGCCGATATTTATCCCACTGTCACAACATGCTGGCGTAACTCAGCGGGACAGGCAGCATCTCTGGAGAGAAGGAATGGGTGACGAGAATTGGCAGTCACGGTGGCGCAGCGGTAGAGTTTGCAGCGACCCAGGTTCGATCCCGACTACGGGTGCTGTCTGTATGGAGTTTGTACGTTCTCCCCGTGATCTGCGTGGGTTTTCTCCGAGATCTTCGGTTTCCTACAAGCGCTTGATAAAATGTAAAAATGTAAAAATTGTCCAGTATAAAATTGTCTAGTATAAAATGGAGTGATGCTCTAGCTAGAAGGGTCTCAGAGCACTACATTCAGAGATTTGGGGAGTATTGTTGTGTATAGATAGTTTGGCTGCCACCTTTCCCACATTGCAGTTGTGAGCACTTTCCAACATTGACTGTAACCTTACATTGTTCCAACATTGTCTACACCTTTTTTCTGAATTTGTCTCCTGGATTTTGGTGGGGGTTCTTTCAGGACTATCTCTAAGGACACAAAGTTTGAAAGGGAATAAAAGTGCATCGCTCCTCATGATTGTTCAGTACAGTTTAGTTTATTGTCACGTGTACACGGGTACAGTGAAAAACTTTTGTTGTGCTAACCAGTCAACAGAAAGACAATGCATGATTACAATTGATCCATTTACAGTGTACATATACATGATAAGGGAATAACGTTTAGTGCATAGCCAAAGTACGAAATGTTGCTGTAGGAATAGAGAGTTAAGAGTGTGGAGCGATTGTAATATGTGATTACAATTAGAATCAGGGGCCACAGTTTAAGAATAAGGAGTAAGCCATTTAGAACGGAGATGAGGAAACACTTTTTCTCACAAAGAGTTGCGAGTCTGTGGAATTCTCTGCCTTAGAGGGCAGTGGAGTCCGGTTCTCTGGATGCTTTCAAGAGAGCTAGATAGCGGAGTCAGGGGATATGGGGAGAAGGCAGGAACGGGGCACTGGTTGGGGATGATCAGCCATGATCACATTGAATGGCGGTGCTGGCTAAAAGGGCTGAATGGCCTACTCCTGCACCTATTGTCTATTGTCTATTGTGATTGTAGATCTGCTGGGGGTGGGAGATTGCAACCTTCACGTGGTCCGCCCTGTTTCGACGAATGCAATCAACCCCGCGTGCACAATCAAATAAGATCAAATAGAACAAGTTGCCCGACAACTTTAGGCCGTGCAGGCCATACGCAAGAAGAAGAAGAAGAAGTAGATCTGCTTCTGTGGCTAGCAGGCAAATAGTCCAGACCTAGATTTAGCTCTTAGTGCTAATGGAATCAAGGGATACGGGGGGGAAAGCAGGAACGGGGTACTGATTTTGAATGATCAGCCATGATCACATTGAATGGTGGTGCTGGCTCGAAGGGCCGAATAGCCTACTCCTGCACCTATTGTCTATGTTTCTAATCATCCGGCTTGGGCACCATCTTGGAAGCCATCATCCATTATCTGCCTGGCACATTACCTGGCAGATTTGGGCAGGAAGGATGTGTCATCACCTTTTATATGGATGAAGTGAGAGTGCAGGGGCTGGCATCTCAGCAACTGAGGTTGTTACCTGGAAGTGTGCAGTTTTTCACAGGGAATGTCTGGGACACGGTTGGGAGTATGTCAGCATTTGTAAGGAAACCCAGAGCATGTCATTATTTGTAGCGGATCCTGGCCAGTAAGTTTCAGTTTGCAGGACTTTACAGGAGTCTGCTAGTCTTTTGATGGAGTCCTGAGAATGACAGTACTTTGCACGCGGCCTTGTGTGCTTCTGAAGTATTCCATTGTTTAAAAGTGGTTGTTGCACCAAATGGCCTAAATGACCCACATCCCTATTGAAAATGAAAATTAATCCTTTTCTCTAAGGTGAACAGATCTTTAATTTGGGTCTAGATTATTCTAATAAACAAGACATTTTGCAGGAAGTAATTTAGTTAGTCCACATACCGATATATCACATGACATTCTAAAATAACCATCCTTAAAGCAATTGTAGATATTTTTGAAAGATGCTGGTGTATTTCTGGCACATATATAGCTTGTTGTGACTGTGTGATGGTTACTACATGGTCTGAAGGAGGGCTGCTATCTGGTTCTAACTGGATATCACGATCATTGTAAAATTAGAGGAATCACACGGATGTCGAGAATCCAGCTTTGCAAAAATATCCTTCACATCCTCCCATAAAGCATTTTATTAAGTGCATGTGTGTGTATATATATGTCATGTATCACCATGGTCAATCATGCAATCTTATGTAAAGAAGGATGCCATTTGGCCCATCGTGCCCGTATTGTCTCTTTGATTGAGATATTCAATTGATCCCATTTTTCACCTCTTTCTTCATGGGCAGGCTAATTTGTTACTGGATGATTATCAACCCAATTTCCTTTTGATGGATATGTTTGAAAATGCTTGAACCAATCTTTCATTGACTTTATCTGTCATTGCCACTCACTTTCAAACATACATAGACCACAGCACCAATACAGCCCCGGCAGCCCACTGTGTCTGTACCGACCATAATGCCAATTATCCTATCTGCCTACATATGATCTGTATCCCTCTATTCCCCGCCTGTTCATATATCTATCTAAATACCTCTTAAGCATAACTGCCATATCTGCTTCAGCCACCTTCCCTGGCAATACATTCCAGACATGTACAACTCTCTTGATGTGTGTGAAAAAAAACATGCATTGCATATCTCCATTAAAATTTTCCCCTCACATCTTAAGCCTATAATCTCCAGTGTCTGACATGAAAATTACTATTTGCCCGATATATGTCTCATAATTTTATCTTTTTTTTTAATCAGGTCACTCTTCAGCCTTAAAATCTAGACAAAACAATATACATTTCTCCTTATAGGTAATATATTCCAATCCTGGCAACCTCTCTGCACCCACTTCACAACCTCCATATCTTTCCTATAATGTGCCAACCAGAAATTAATCCAATACTCTAAATGTGCAAACCAAAGTTTTATACAGATGCAACATGACCACCCAACTCTTATACTGAATGCCCCAGTCAATGAACGCAACCTTCTTTACCAGTCTCCCCATTTGTGTAGACATTTTTACGAAGCTATGGACTTGCACACCAGGATTTCACTGTACATCAATGCTTGTAATAAGAGTCCTGCCATTTACCGTTTACTTTCCTCCTGCATTTGATGTTCCAAGGCTCATCACCTCTAACGTCCATCTTAGGGAAGGAACAAAGGAGGACCCGGCGTGGGGGGGACCACGTGAGGAGTGGGGGTGGGGAGGGGAGAGAACAAAGGGGGACCTAGCGTGGATACTCTGTAACTTTGTCACCATCCTGTATGTGGTGACTATTTACATACCTTGGGTACGCAAGCAAAGAGTTTCACTGTGACTTGTCACATGTGACTAAAGTATTCATTCAACCATTAAACTCCATCTGCTATTTCTCTGCCCATATTTTCAACTGATCTATATCCTGCTGGATATTTTGTCAATCTTCCTCATTATCCATAACACCATCAATATTCATGTCATTAGCAAACGTACGAATCAGATAAAATATTTTCATTTATATATTTAATGCATACTACAAACAGAGGTCCCAGCACTAATCCTTGCAGAACATTACTGGTCTATGACCTCCAGTCAGAAAAACACCCCTCTACCTCTGCCCTCTGACTTCAATGACCAAGCCAGTTATGTATCCAATTTACCAACTCACCACGGATCCAATGTAACTTGATCTTCTGGACCTGTCTGCCGCGATGGACTTTGTCAAATGGTTTACTAAAGTCCACATAGATAATATCCACTGCCCCACCCTCAGCAATTCTTGTCGTCACTTCCTCCAAAAGTACAGTCAATTTGTGAGACAGGAAGCCATGCACAAAGCCATGTTGACTCTCCCAAACAAGTCCATGTTTTTCCAAAAGCGAGTATATCCTGTCCCTGAGAATTTTCTTCAGTTAATTTCCCTACCACTGATGTAAGCTCACTGGCCTATAATTTATTGGTAACAACATTGGCTATTCACCAATCATCCGGCATCTTGCCTGTGGCTAATGAGGCTACAATGATCTCTGACAAGGCCCCACTCATCTCCTATGTTACTTCCCTCAGTTTCCTGGGATACCCCACACCAGGTATATAGGGACTATTCCACCGACACTCAACACCTCCTCCTCCTTGATATCAACATGTCCTTCTCCTTGGTAAACACCAATGCAAAACAGTTGTTTATTATCTCACGTTTTTATTTTTTTTAATTTTTTAATTTTTATTTTATTAGAAGTAAGTACAATTGTATACAATCATATTTTCATAATACCTTTCATGTACAGCTTCTTATTTTAAAAACATTTTGAAATAAAGAAGAAAAAGAAAAAAGTTAGATAATGAAAAATAGAAAAATGTGAGATATATAGTGTGTGAAAAATAAAAATAAAGAATGAAATAAGAAAGTTGAGACATAGAAAATAGAAGAGAGAGAATAAAAGAAAAGATGAGAAGAAAAGAAAATAGAAGGAGATCATTTATAATCTTGACCATCCGCAGTCACGGATTAGCTTTTACACCTGTTTTGCACCATACGTTTCCAAAAAGACGACAAATGGAGACCAACTCGTTATGAATTGGTCAAATTTATCTATTAGGAGGAATCGCATTTCCTCAAGATGTGCGGTATCCAACATACTTGCAATCCACATTTTGAGCATTGGTATTGGTGTATTTTTCCAAAATTTCAATATTAATTTTTTTGCTATTATTAAACCATAATTAAAAATTGACTTTTGAGATGAACTCAATTTGTTCCCGTCTTCCATTACCCCAAATATAATCAATTCATTATTGGGTTCCATTTTTGTCTTAAATAGTTTTGTAAATATTTCGAAAATATCACTCCAAAATCCATGAAGTTTTATACAAGAAACAAAAGAGTGTGTTATAGTTGCTTCTTGGGTTAAACATTTATCGCAAATGGGCGATATATTTGGATAAAATTTATTTAATCTTGTTTTTGAGTAATATAATCTATGTAAAATTTTAAATTGGATTAGATTATGTCTTGCGTTAATCGAACACTTGTGAATGTATGTCAAATACTTTTCCCATGTAGCCTTCGTAATTTTTATCAATAATTCCCGTTCCCACTCTTCTCTAATTACCTCGGTCACAGGTAAATCTATATTTAAGATACTATTATATAAATATGCTATGCATTTTTGTGTATCAGCTTTTATATTCATTACTTCTTCTAGTAAATCAGGAGTTATTTTTTGATATCCCTGTATGTATGTCTTCAAAAAATTACAAATCTGAAAATATTTAAAATAATGAGTGTTTTTCAGTTTAAATTTTAATTGTAATTGTTGAAATGATAATAAATCTCCCATTTCATACATATCCCCGATCCTTTTAATTCCTAAACTTTCCCATTGATTATATATTTTATCCATCATAGATGGTTTAAATAAAGGATTATTCGCTATCGGTGTTAACAATGATAGGTTTCTTAATTTTAAGGATAGTTTTATTTGTTTCCATATTCTTATTGTATCTTGTATAATTGGGTTTTTCTTATATATTGTATTGTTCATTTTTTTGGGGAGAAGAGGATTGTTCCTATATTACAAGGATAACAATCCTCTTTCTCCATTTTTATCCATTCTGTCTGTTGAGTTGAACTATCCAACCAGTAAATTATATTCTTAATATGTATTGCCCAATAGTAATACAAAAAATTAGGGAGTGAAAGTCCCCCGACATCTTTTGGTTTACATAAGTGTTCTTTTTTAATTCTATGTGATTTGTAATCCCAAACAAAATTAGTAATATTAGCGTTCAGTTTAGAAAAAAAATATTTTGGTACATATACTGGTATAGATTGAAATAGGTATAATAACTGTGGTAAGAAGCCCATTTTAATAGCATTTATTCTGCCTATTAATGATAAAGGGAGTGTTTTCCAAAATTTTATCATTATATTAAGTTTATTTATTAAGGGTATAAAATTAGCATTGAATAAAACTTTATGTTTTCTAGTAATCTGTATACCCAGATATTTGAATTTTTCTGTTGCTATTTTAAAGGGGAATTTCAATAAGTGTGTGGATTCTTGAGGTTTTAACGTCATAATTTCACTTTTGTTCCAGTTTATTCTATATCCTGAAAAGGACCCAAATTCCTCTATTAAATTTAATAAATTTGGTATGCTCGTTTGTGAATTTGTTATATATAACAAAATATCGTCTGCATACAATGAAATTTTATTATTTGAGTCCCTAGTATTATAACCCTGAATATTCGGATGGCTTCTTATACTTTCAGCCAGAGGTTCTATCATAAGGGCAAATAGCAGGGGTGATAAAGCACATCCCTGCCTATTACCCCTTGAAAATTGAAATTTTTGAGATAACATGCTGTTAGTTAATATTCTTGCCATCGGTTTATCATATAATAATTTCACCCATGCAATAAAATTCTCTCCCATATTAAATTTTTGTAATACTATGTATAAATACTGCCATTCTACCTGATCAAATGCTTTCTCTGCGTCCAAAGAAATAATTGCTAAGTCTTTTTCTTCCTTTTTATGTGAGTACATTATATTAAACAGGCGTCTCAAATTATTAAATGAATATCTTTTGGGTATAAACCCCGTTTGATCAGGGTTTATCAATTTACTAATATATTTGCTTAGTCTTCTAGCTAAAGTCTTTGCTAGAATTTTCTGGTCGGTATTTAAAAGTGATATAGCTCTATATGAGCCCGGTTCCTCTAGATCTTTATCTTTCTTTGGAATAAGCGTAATAGTTGATTCTGCTAATGTTTCAGGTAATTTATTTTCTTTAAAAACGTGAGTATATAAATTAAATAGATAGGGGGTCGTTATCATGAAACTTTTTATAAAATTCATTACTAAAACCATCTGGTCCCGGTGTCTTACCATTTTTCAGCAATTTTATTGTTTCATCTATTTCTTCGATTGTAATTTGCGCTCCTAGTTCTTCTTGTTCCAAAAGGTCAAGTTTTGGTAGATTACATTTATCTAAAAAATTTGTAATTTTACTATCTTCTGTTTTGGTTTTTGATGTGTATAAATTCTGATAAAATTGAACAAATCTTTTATTGATATCTTTAGGTAGTGTTAGTAATTCACCATTCTCGGATTTAATTTTATTTATAGTATTTTCCTTTTCCTGTTTTTTCAATTGACGCGCCAACAGCTTATGTGGTTTGTCACCAAACTCAAAATGTTCCTGTTTTGTAATTTGTAATAATCTTATTACTCTTGCCGAGAGAATTTGGTTAAGTTTAAATTTCAGTAGTATTATCTTATTATGTTTATCTATAGTGGGATCTTTAGCATTATCTAACTTTAACTGTCTTATTTCTTGTTCTAACAGCATCTGTTCTGTCTTATTCTTCTTATTTTGAAAAATTTCATATGAAATTATAATTCCTCTAATAAATGCTTTAAAAGTTTCCCATATTAAAGAAGGTGAGGTACCTGGTGTATCATTTATCTCAAAAAATGATATCATTTGTTGTTTCAAATATTGATAACCCTGTAAGTCATTTAATATATATGTGTTAAACCAAAAAAAATTCTTTCCCGGCATTCCTTCAAATTTTACTAAAAAAGTCAATGGAGAGTGATCAGAAATACTACTAATATGGTAAGTTGGGTTAATTATACATGGCATTAATTTCCTATCCACTAAAAAATAATCAATTCTTGAGTATGTTTTATGTACCGAAGAGTAAAACGAGTATTCCCTTCCTGCTGGGTTAGCAGATCTCCATACATCTGTTATGTTAGTATTTTTTATATATGTATTTAGAAATTCACTAGTCTTAGATTTTGTATTACTCCTTCTTTGTTTTGCTGATTTGTCTAAGTAAGGATCTAAAACACAGTTGAAATCCCCTCCTATTATGACATTTTGATAATTAAACTCCAGTATTATATCTATAATTTTCTCCAAAAATTGAGGGTTATCAAAATTCGGAGCGTAAATATTTACCATAGTTATTGGGGTAGCATAAATTTCTCCCGAAACTATAATATACCTTCCCTCTTTATCTGATATAGTATTCTTTAATTTGAACGGTATACCTTTTCGAATAAGAATAGCCGTACCTCTAGATTTAGAAGTAAATGACGAATAATATGTTTGGCCTATCCACTTCGCCTTTAATCTCATTTGTGTTTCCTGTTTCATGTGAGTTTCTTGCAAGTAGATTATGTCGCTTTTCAAAGATTTTAGGTGAGCAAAAATTTTACCCCTCTTTATTGGTTCATTGGCACCCCTTATATTCCAACTACAGAATGTGATTCCTCCATTCTTTATTTGCCTATCGTCCTGCATTGTATATCAAAGTGATGTTCTTGAAACATATGGTGCAAACAAATACCTCCGTGTTCTGGACGTTGGGTGGTCATTCCAAATTTTTAAGTTTACATTACATCTCCATCTCCAAAAGTGCCTTAGATAAAGCAAGAAAAGTTGTGATTTACAATTAATTAAGTGATTTTAAAAAAAAAGTGAAATTAAGGTATCTAAAAGCAGGTACCTTAACGACAAATAGCCACCTAAGGTGGCGAAAGAATTATAGACTTCCATGATGTTATTTTACAGTGAGCCCCAATCCCTTATTAACACCTCGTAAAAAAAAAAAACTACAAACCGTCTCGTTTATTCTTGTATAACTTTATCAAACTAGCGTTAGTAAAATGCCCCCCAAAAAAATAATTTAAAAAAAAATTAGTAATAATAATAATAATAATAACAAAAATATGCAAAGATAAAATATTAAAGAGTTTAAAAAAAAAAAAAAATTAATAGAATTAAACCCCAAATCCAAATATAAACCACAACCTATTCTCATTTCTATAAATATTTGTACTGTACCAATTTATCTAGCCAGCTACCCTACAAGCAGGTACCGAGGGGTTAACCTCATTCCTGGATTTTTTCCAAGTTTATGTTGCGTTCCCACTCAAAAAGAAAGAAAGAAAATGTTAGTAATGTTATAGACATTTTGGTTAATTACAATTTATAAGCAATGGTTTATTCATAATTATTCATATTTACTACACACACTCACATTAGTTTTGTTAAAGTTAGTTAGTTAATTGTAATTAGCATATAATAGTTAAATACTCATGTTATCTCGTTCTTTGTACGAGAGCTTTTCATTCAAGGTTAAACAATATTCTCCAATACATTCCAGACAGATAAGCTCAGTAACTGTCTGAGAAATCCGCCAGTTCCAGCTCCATCTTAGAAATTAAAAAGTTCCATGTTCATTCCTTTAGTCGTCTTCTTCTTCTGTTCCCGAGGTTTTCCTCATAATATCTTCTGCATATTTAAATGCTTTTTCTGGGTCCGTAAATGAGCGCTCAATTTCCTTATATGTAATTTTCATTTTTGCAGGAAAAACAATACCATATCTGACTTTAGAAATACCCCTCAATATGTTTCTTGTCGGTGTAAACAGGTTCATTCTCTGGACAATCTCTGGAGGATAATCATGGAAAAATCGGATCTTTTCCCCACGATATATCAAATTTTCACCTTGAACAATCTTCTTCAGTATAGTTTCCACTGAAGAAATATCAAGAAATTTCACAATTATCTGTCTTGGAGCAGCATTTATGCCTCTTGGGACACGTCCAACTCGTTGAACAGTATCTATTCTTAGTTCTCCCGGCAGTTTAAGAACCTCTTTGAGTAATTCAGTAACGAAAGTACGTGTTTGAGATACATGTTCTTCTCGTCCTTCTCTTACTCCAACGATTCTCAAATTCTGCCTTCTTGCCCTTGCTTCCAAGTCCAAACATTTGTCAGTCATTCTTGCCAGCTTTTCTGCTTCATCTTTCTTTGATTTTTTCAGACTGTTTATTTCCATGATCATCTCTTTCATATCACTTTCCATCTCTTCCATTCTCTCGTCAATGTTGTCCATCTTAGCATTTACACCAGAAAGCTTCTTATTATAATCCTTTTCGACTAACAATTTCTGAGTTAAGTTTTTTATCAAACTCATTATGTTGCTTCTTCAGCTCCTTTAACTCATCACAGGCACCATCAATTTTATGAGAAAATATTTCCATATTATTCTCCATACTCTTAATTGTAGTAGTAATTTCTACAAACATTTCCTTTACCTCCATCTCTTTCTTTCCTCCTTTTGTAGCCATTTCCAGCACAACTCCTTGGCTATCGGGATCCTCCTCAGAACCGTTTTTCTCTGACGGCATAACTTTCCTTGCATGGACATACCCTCTCCCTAGTGACAATTTTTAATGGATGTATAGGATGCCTATGTTAATCCTAGTCACCATGGAAATGTCATGGCCCATTATAGCCTTTTTTATTCCTTGTTTATTTCCTGCACGCTTTATATTCCTCATGGGCCCTGTCCAATAGCTTGGTCAACATGGTGGCACAGCTTATTGTACTGAGGTTTCACTGCTCCAGTGACCTGGATTCAAATTTTAGTTTAGAAATACAGTGCGGAAACAAATCCTTCCGGCCCACCAAGTCCGCATTAACCAGCGACCCCCGCACATTAACATCAGCCTACACACAGTAGGGACAAATTACATTTATACCAAGTATACAAACCAAAGCTAATTAACCTACAATGGACGGCTCTTGTTAAGGTCTTCAATGACATTCACTTAAACACAGACAATGGGAAAATTTCAGTCTTAGTATTACTAGATCTCAGTGCTGCATTCGGCACAGTCGATCACAACATATTACTGGACCGTCTGGAAAACTGGGTGGGACTTTCGGGCACAGCATTAAAATGGTTTGAATCCTACTTGAAGGACAGGGACTACTTTGTGTCTATAGGTAATTACACATCTGAGCGTGCAAAAATTACATGTGGAGTTCCCCAGGGCTCCATTCTGGGGCCTCTTCTGTTTAACATCTACATGCTTCCACTGGCTCAGATCATGAAAAACATCAAAATATGTTACCATAGTTACGCAGATGACACATAAATCTACATAACAATATCACCAGGAGACTATAGTCCAATACAAACACTGAGTAGATGCATTGAGCAAATCAACAATTGGATGAACCAGAATTTTCTCCAATTAAACAAAGAAAAAACTGAAATAATTGTTTTTGGAGCCAAGGAAGAACGATTAAAAGTTAGCACCCAGCTTCAAATGGTAATGCTAAAAACAACAAACCAAGCCAGAAACTTAGGAGTAGTCATGGACTCAGGCCTGAACTTCAACAGCCACATAAAAACAGTCACAAAGTCAGCCTACTATCACCTGAGGAATATATCAAGGATTAAGGGACTTATGTCTCAGCAGGATTTGGAAAAACTTGTCCATGCATTTATCTTCAGCAGGCTCGACTACTGTAACAGTGTCTTTACAGGTCTCCCTAAAAAGTCGATCAGACAGCTGCAGTTAATTCAGAACGCTGCTGCTCGAGTCCTCACTAAGACCAAAAAAGTAGATCACATTACTCCAGTTCTGAGGTCTTTACACTAGCTTCCTGTCTGTCAAAGAATTGATTTCAAAATACTACTGTTGGTTTACAAAGCACTGAATGGTTTAGGGCCAAAATACATTTCTGATCTTCTGCTTAGCTACGAACCACCCAGACCTCTCAGATCGTCTGGGACAGGTCTGCTCTGTGTCCCCAAAGTGAGAACTAAACATGGAGAGGCAGCATTTAGTTTTTATGCACCACATATCTGGAACAAACTCGCAGAAAACTGCAGGTCTGCTGCAACTCTCAGCTCTTTTAAATCTAGACTGAAGACTTTTCTGTTTGCCGCTGCCTTTCAGTAAACAATACAATTTATTAATTACCTATACGGCACTGTAACTTCTATTCCTGGTTTTATTCTATTTTAAATATTTTATTTGATTGCTTTTAATTTTGTAATTATTATCTGAATAATCTAATAATCATTTTATATCTAAATGTCATTTTATATGTGTTTCTTTCAAATGCTTTAAATGTTTTATGTAAAGCACTTTGAATTACCTTGTGGTTGAAAGGTGCTATACAAATAAACTTGTATTGCCTTACAAACCTGTATGTCTTTGGAGTGTGGGAGGAAATCAAAGTTATTGGAGAAAACCCACGCAGTCACAGGGAGAACATACAAATGCCGTACAGGCAGCACCCGTAGTCGGGATCGAACCCGGCTCTCCGGCAATGCAAATGCTGCAAGGCATTCTGACTTTGATTCTGTCTGTGTGGAGTTTGCACATTCTCCCTGTGATTGGCTGGGTTTCCTCTGAGTGCCTAAGTTTCCCCCAAATACGTACACGGTGGAAGATTAATTGACCAATCTAAATTGCCCCGAGTGAGTCGGTGAGGAATGCAATTTGGGGAAAGTTGATGTGATTGTGGGGAGAATAAAAATAGTATTGGTATAAGAGTGAGCTTGATGGTTGGTCCATACTGGGTGGATTACAGGGCCTGGTTCCTGAGTGTGTGTGAACCCATCCAATTTCAATACCAGAAACATGACATTATATCTTTCTGAATGAGAGATTAGGTATCTCAGTAAGATTAGAGTAACACAGAAATCCATGCGGCTATATCAGACACATCCTTGAACACAAAAGTGATTGGAAATGTTCTTGCCCCATGGGGTCTTTATTGCAAGGGGACTGGAATCCAAATAGCACAACCTCATAAGGAAAGTTGTGTTCAGTTCTGGCCACTGCATTTCATAAAGAATACATTGGCCTTTGAAAAGATACACCAGAGCTTTTCAGATGTTTTTGTGTAGGAAGGAACTGCAGATGCTGGTTTAAACCGATGATTGACACAAAATGCTGGAGTAACTCAGCAGGATAGGCAGCATCTCTGGAGAGAAGGAATGGGTGACCTTTAGAATCGAGTCCCTTCTTCAGACCGCAAATAGTTACCTTGGGTTGTATTCATGCTGATGAATATAGTTGAGCTTATAGGACTTGATATTACAATCTCTACTATATTTGGTACCTTCTTACTATCTTGAGTGGGGGTGAGGTAAAAACTTCATTGGGGTCATCAGGTGGGCACTCTCCTTCCTTGGTGTTTCATTGATAGGCCCACGACACCTCCAGATGGCCCAACAGCAACACCTGGCATCCCAGGTGCGCTCCCCTCTGTTTTACCCCTCTTGCTGGTCATTTTGCAGCCCAGTTGGAGTCCTTCCTCTTCAGCCACAGCCAGTTGCTGCTTCGCTCGGCAGCCTCTGACAGCGACCTGACGGCTTGTCGGAAGGCCTGTCCTCGAACTCCCATTCTCTTCAGGAGTCTGGTTGTTGACATGGCTACAAACCCTCTACATCCAACCTCTACAGGGAGCAGACAAAGTATTAAAGAAGGAACTGCAGATGCTGGAAAATCGAAGGTACACAAAAATGCTGGAGAAACTCAGCGGGTGCAGCTTGGGCAGTCTACATCCTGGGGGCATGAACATTGAATTCTCCAAACTCTGCTAGCCCTTGCTGTCCCCTCCCCTTCATCAGCCCTCTGGTTGTCTCCTCCCATCCCCCAGCCATCGGGCTCCTCCTCCGCCTTTTTTCATTTTTTCCTTTCTTCTCCCCACCCCCTATCAGTCTGAAGAAGGGTTTCGGCCCGAAACGTTGCCTATTTCCTTCGCTCCATAGATGCTGCTGCACCCGCTGAGTTTCTCCAGCATTTTTGTGTACCTTCTACAGGGAGCACCTGGGTACGCCAACCGCGTTGTTCTGCCTCGGCTGCTAAGTCTGGATACTTCAGACATTTGCGTTCACGCGCTTCACCAACTGCAGCCTCCCAAGGCACAGTTAACTCCACGATGTACAGGGACTTCTGTGAGGTTGACCACAAGATCAGGTCCGGTGATCTCTGGCAGAAAGATGAGCTTCTGGTCTAGATCAGCCTGCATTTTCCAGTCCCGGGCAGTGTCCAGGAGGGTCGGTTCCTTTCTTGCAATCGGCTTCTCTGGAAGTTGTCCTGCCTTTACAAAAGGGGTGGTGTTCGAGAAAGCAGGCGTTGGGGGAGGGAGGGCATTGGTGGTAGTTCTCCTTCCTTCCACGGTAATCGCCAGTTGTCGCAGGACCTGATTGTGCCTCCAGGTGTAGCGGCCTTGTGAAAGACTGGTTTTGCAGCCAGTGAGGATGTGCCTTAATGTTGCTGGGGTTTGGCAGAGAGAACATGATGGATCTTTTCCAAACCACTGGTTTAGGTTCTTGGGTGTGGGAAGAACATCGTAGGTGGCTCTGATGATGAAGCTAAGACGGCTTCCTTCTATCTCCCACAGATCCTTCCAGGTAAGCTTACGATGCTCCGTGTTTTCCCAGGTAGTCCACTGGCCCTGTTTGGACTGTGAGACTGGCTTTGTGCATCTCACTGCCTCCTCTTGCTGACGGACCTCAGCAACTACCAGCTTTCTTCTCTGGGTGGATGTTGCCTTGTGCCATGTGGGTCGACTTGTCCCGAGTCCAATCCCACCTCTTCCCTGCTGCACCTGTCCTACAATGTCTCCATGCCTGAGAGCAGATGTTGCTTGATGTACAGCCTCCGATGGGGTCCACTTCCTCCCAGTTGCCGGTCTGGGAGCAGCCGCTCGTACCGCATCATCTTGAGACTCAGTCAGGGTCATGTCCAGCCTCACTTTGGTGCATTTGTATTCTTCTGTGAGGCTAGAGACAGGCAGTTCCAGAGCGCTGTGTCCATACAAGCCGATATTGCTGAGGCAACGCGGGAGTCCAAGCCACTTCTTGATGTATGAACTGACTGTCCTCTCCAGCTTCTCGACTTTGGTGATGGGGACCTCGTAGACCGTCAGAGGCCACATCAGACGGGGGAGCAATCCAAACTGCAGGCTCCACAGTTTCAGCTTACCAGGGAAGCGAGGTCTTGTCTATGCTAGCAAGGCCTTTGATGGTTTTTTTCCCTCAGTTGGTCCCACTGGTCTGAGTCTTTGAGGCTTGCATTGTACCACCGTCCTAAACTCTTGACTGGCAGCTCTGACAACATCGGAATGGGTGTTTCATCAATGTTGAATCGCTTGTCTACGGTTTTTCCTCTGACGATGGATATGTTCCTGTATTTGCTGGGTTTCAACTTCATCCGGGCCCATGTTATGTTCACATGAAGCTTTTCCAGCAGGCGCTTGGTACATGCAATGGTTGAGGTCAGGGTGGTCATGTCATCCATGTCGGCACGAATGGGAGGTAGCCGCTGCCCAGACTGCAGCCGCTCTCCTCCTACGACTCACTTGGATGCTCGGATGATCACTTCCATCGCCATGGTGAAGGCGAGCGGGGAGATGGTGCATCCTGCCATTATTCCCACTTCCAGTGATTGCCATGATGTTGTGTATTCTGTTGTTTTAATACAGAATTGCAAATCTTGGAAGTAGTTTCTGACCAGGTTTGTAATGGTCTTTGGCACATGGAAGAACTCGAAGGCTGTCCAGAGGAGAGAATGGGGAACAGATCCAAAAGCATTGGCTAGGTCCAGGAATAAGACGTGTAGATCTCTTCCTTCCCTTTTTGCAGACTGGATTTGATGCCATATCATGCTTGTGTGTTCTAAGCATCCAGAGAAGCCTGGTATACCAGCTCTCTGTACCGACGTATCAATCAGGTTGTTCTGTTTCAGGTAGGTTATCATCCTGTGAGCAACAATGCTAAAGAAGATCTTCCCTTCAACATTCAAGAGATTGATTTGCTGGAATTGTTCGATGTTTGAGGCATCTTTTTCCTTGGGGATCACTGCTCCCCCTACTCTTCGCCATGCTTTTGGGATGGTTTGCTTTTTCCATGCTATCTTCATTTGCCTCCATAGGAACCGTAGAACATTTGGAGCATTTTTGTACAGCCGGTATGGAACTCCGTTTGGTCCTGGAGCTGAAGCTGCCCTTGCCTTCCTTGCGGCTTTCTCGACTTCGCTCCACCTTGGGAGGCTGTTGTCCAACTGGTGTTCTGGTTGAGGAATGGGTGGCATGTCTGGAGGTATCCCCCTCTGCTCAAATCTTTGGTTGTCTGTGTACATTGATTTCAGGTGGTCCTCCAATTCCCTCTTTGACACCTTAAGTGACCTGCACTTTTCCTTTGTGAAGAGTCCTTTCACAAATCTGAAGGGATCCTTGTGGAAGGATGTTCTTGCCCTCTCCATCTTGTGTCGAGTTCTGAGGGTTTCTGCTCTCCGCAGTCTTCCCAGGCGTTCCTTTAGATCTGCTTGCAGGAGGTTGATGCCCACTCTTTCCTCCAGTGAGGATTTCCTCCACCGTTTCCTCAGGTCCCTGCTCTATTTGATTAGGCGCTCGATTTCTCGCTGCCTTCTGAGCTTGGGAGGGGTTGTTGTTTCCTTCTTTTTGGTTCCGAACCTTTCTGCCCCGCAGATCACTCATATTCTCCAGTTTCTTCTCCACTGTTCCTTGAAGTCCGTCTAGGATCTTACTCAGGTCTGCGTCGATTATTGCCCACTCTTTCTTGCTGCTGGACTTTGGCCACATCACATGATGTCTGTGGCCTTGCATGTTCTTCTCCAAAGCAAGCTGCGTCTGGCTGGATTCTGGGTTCTCAGATGTTGTGCTTGAATTACTCTCCTTGGCCACTGGGGTATTAATGCTGGTTGGACTGTGGGTTGTATCATGCCGCTGAGCTTCACTCGACTGATTTGATCTTTCTCTCAGGAGATACTGATCAATGCGAGGTCCCGGCCTCACCTCCTTCAAGCACTTCCTCCGCCCTTGATGTATTTTTAGGCCTCTGATGGATGTTACCTTGGACCAGCCGCAGCTACACACTTGGAGTTCTTGTCCTGCAGCTGATGTTGTACGTGCCATGCCGATTATCTTCTTCATCATAGTGTTCATGCCAGGGTCGGTGACTGGGTTGTCATCCGATGAGTCATCTTCCGTCCCCACTCTTGCAGACTCAGGGGGTATTTTCCTCTTTGAATTTTTTATAGCCATGAGGGGTGACTCCTATTCACAATTCACAGTGACGGAGCCTGCCGTCATGGATAGCTAGTTGGGGTCTTTTCCTCCCGTCAGCTGTTTTTCCACGCCATCACATGGTCTTTCCCTACTTGTCAGCTGCACTTTCACAGCCGTCACTGGATTTCTCCAGCTTATCAGTTGAGCTTATAGGACTTGATATTACAATCCCTACCATATTTGGCACCTTCTTACTATCTTGAGTGGGGGTAGGGGTAAAGACTTCATTGGGGTCATCAGGTGGGCACCCTCCTTCCTTGGTGTTTCGTTGATAGGCCCACGACACCTCCAGAGGGCTCAACAGCAACACCTGGCGTCCGAGGTGCGCTCCCCTCTGTTTTACCCCTCTTGCTGTTCATTTTACAGCCCAGTTGGAGTCCTCCCTCTTCAGCCACAGCCAGTTGCTGCTTCGCTCGACAACCTCTGACTGTGACCTGACGGCTTGTCGGAAGACCTGTCCTCAAACTCCCATTCGCGAGTCTGGTTGTTGACAAGGCTACAAACTCTGTACAACCAACCTCTACAGGGAGCACCTGGGTACGCCAGCCCTGTTGTTCTGCCTCGGCTGCTAAGTCTGAATACTTTAGACATTTGCGTTTATGCGCTTCACCAACTGCAGCCTCCCAAGGCACAGTTAACTCCATGATGTACAGGGACTTCTGTGAGGTTGACCACAAGATCAGGTCCGGCCTGAGATTTGTTGTGATGATCTCTGGTGGAAAGATGAGCTTCTGGTCTAGATCAGCCTGCATTTTCCAGTCCCGGGCAGTGTCCAGGAGGATCGGTTCTCTTCTTGCAAATGGCTTCTCTGGAAGTTGTCCTGCCTTTACAAAAGAGGTGGTGTTCGAGAAAGCAGGCGTTGGGGGAGGGAGGGCATTGGTGGTAGTTCTCCTTCCTTCCACGGTAATCGGCAGTTGTCGCAGGACCTGATTGTGCCTCCAGGTGTAGCGGCCTTGTGAAAGACTGGTTTTGCAGCTAGTGAGGATGTGCTTTAATGTTGCTGTCCCAGATAGGACAATGAAATTCTTGCATTGCAGCAGCACAACAGGATATTGTAGTCATAAATACAGATCAGATCAGTGTGTCCATTAGATTAGATTAGATTAGATTAGATTCTTGTCATTTGAACCTCAAAGAGGCTCAAACGAAACTCCGTTTCCACAGCCATACAAACAAAATAATTCCTACACGACACACAAACAATTCAATTTACAGAAAAACATCCGTCACAGTGAATCTCCTCCTCACTGTGATAGAAGGCAAAGTCTTTTCTCTCCCCTGCACCATTTTTCTCCCGATGTTGAAGCCCCAGGCGGGCAATGTTAAGTCCCACGGCCGTTGAGGCCGCGCCGGGCAGTGTACGGCCTCGCTCCGGGCCCAAAAGTCACAAAGTTGGAGCCCCCGGCGGGTGCTGGAATGTCCCGCGGCCATTAAAGCCGCGCCGGGCGATTTACGGCCCCGCTCCGGGTCGTTCCAACCCCGCGACACGGGCGGGAGAAGTTGCGTTGCGGGAGCTCCGGAAAGCGGTCTCTCACCCAGACCTGCGAGCTCACGATGTCCCAGTCCACTGGTCTGCAGCTGGATCTCCGGAGTCGGGCCGCAGCAGCGAGCCACCACCGCTCCTCACGCTCCGAGGCTGGCCAGCTCCACGATGGTAAGTCCGCAGCTCCATAGGCTCCGCGACTGGAGCCCCCAGGTCGTCCCGGTCGGAGGCCGCTCCACGGAGCTAGGCCCCAACGACAACGGAGACCCGACAGGGAAAAGGTCGGGTCTCCCGTACAGGGAAGAGATTTTTTAAAGTTTCCCCCTCCTCCCCCGCCCCCCACATATCCACATATACACAGTTAAAAACAGTATAAAAAATACTGTGCTTATTGGGCACAGTATTTAATGGGCATATACCATAGAATATATATTTACACTGTCAGTACACTGTCAGTAGCAATGTTACAAAATTTTGAGATTTAAAAAATCAAGTCTGCAATTTATCCCATCAGATAAAGCATAAAAAGAAGTTTAATTTGACACCTAATTCACTTTCATATCTTCAGTATTAAAAAAGTTATGGGCATTTTCATACTCGGAAATTAGCATCTTGTTCCCTATTGCTTTTCCATTGGCTTAACACAAAAGCTGTGATCAAGGAGAGTCAAAAGCCCATAACTTTCTTAAAAATTAAGAGAACTTAATAAAATTTTCAGTTATTATAGATTGAAGCATTCTGAAACAAATATGAAACAATCTTACTTGGATGACCTGAAATTAAAGCATATAATTAGTTAATTACCCAATTGTAGCTAATTACAAAATTCAATTACTAGATCTAAACATCTATCCATTTCTTAAGAAAAGGTTAACATTTTTAAATAGCCTAAGTGTCCAAATAACATTC
>CM075981.1:39372192-39459216 GCA_038087875.1 Malacoraja senta | reverse complement strand
TGCTGCCACTATTGACTCTGCCTCATTTGGTTAATTCCGTTGTTGTACTTTAATTTTCATTTACACTACTCACATTTTACACTACAATCTGCTGCTTTGCTGGCATCGTTATATTTTATTACATCCTTGGTGTACATGACAATAAACCAATCTAATCTACCCTAACTGTTGAATTGGAATCAACTAGTCTGGTACGCTCCTCCTGTTTACTGTGAGACTGGTTTAACATAACATCAGGTTTCTAGCTGATCTGTCTGTAACTAAAGAAAGATGAATGAGGGCTGTTAGAAAAAAGATACATTGCTGGAAACATGAGATACAGAACACAGCTGCTAGGAATCCAAAAGGAAGGAAGATCTGCAGGAAAATCGAGCGGTGCAGGCTCGAAGGGCCAAATGGCCTCCTCCTGCACCTGCTTTCTACGTGTCTAAAAAGAGTCTGTTTAGTTTATTGTCACGCACAGTGGAAAACTTTTGTTGTGTGCTAACCAGTCAGCGGAAAGACAAGTCAGTCTGAAGAAGGGTTTCAGCCCGAAACGTTGCCTATTTCCTTCGCTCCACAGATGCTGCCACACCCGCTGAGTTTCACCAGCATTTTTGTCTACCAGCGGAAAGATAATACATGATTACAATCGAGCCATTCATAGTGTATAGATACATGATACTGGGAATAACGTGAAAGAAGACGTGGAATCACGGGCTAATGTAGACTTTAAAGCAATACACTTACCACAGAAGGCTATCATCACAGATAACAACCTTCTTGTGTATGGGCGTGCACAGCCTAAAGTTGTAAGACAACTTGATCTGTTTGATTTTCTATTTGTGCACGCCAGGTTGATTGCATTCGTCAAAACAGGGTGGACCACGTGAAGGTTGCAATCCCCCACCCCACAGATAACAATTAATAAATCTAATAAGGCCAAAAGCGACTGCAGATGCTGGAATCTGGAGCAACAAATGGAATGCTGCTTCAGTTGGTTGGTCCAGGGTTCTGTTATTATTTGTAAATCCAAAAAGGATTTTGGGAGAAGCAGTTGACCGAGTGAGCGCATGCTTTGTACCTGGAACCTGTTATCGCAAAGAATGCTACAGGTGCAAGGGAAAGGAAGTGAGTTAAAAATGAGAAAAATAAGTATCAAAGGCTGTGCAGATTGGATGAGATAAAGTACGATGGGGAGCACAGGTTTGGACAGGTATCACACAGATCTGTGGGGCCTTGTCCCCTGTTTCTATTCTACACAATAAAGGGCCAGTCCCACTTTCACGACCTAATTCACGACCTTTTTTACTCGTGGACATTTTTCATCAGGCTAGATAAAACGCCCCGACCTACTTGATGCCACGAGTACCTACGACTAGCATCACGACCTGCTATGACCTACCTACGACCTCATGACGACCATGCTGCGAGTATGAGTCAAGGGCAAACCCGGCAGAGGTCGTGAATTAGATCGTGAAAGTGGGACAGGCCCTTAACTGAGAAGATGGGTTGTGGGTTGACAGGGCCAGTTACAAATGGCAACAATGTCCTCGGTTTAGTTAGGTTTTCCTTTTTATTACCCAGCATTTCAGAATGACCACTGTGATAAATGAAGGTTGTCCTTTGGAGGTGAAAGATGTAACTCAAACCTGAACGGACAAAAATCACCTGGGGTTTGACAGTTCACAATTGAAGAAGAATGGCTGAGACGGATAAATATAAAGTCTAGTCTGAAGAAGGGTCTTGACCCGAAACGTCACCTATTCCTTCGCTCCATAGATGCTGCCTCACCCGCTGAGTTTCTCCAGCATTTTTGTCTACCTTCGATTTTTCCACCATCCGCAGTTGTTTCTTAAATATAAACCATGGAGTTAGATGTACTTTGCGTGTTGGTGAAGGCTGAATTATTGGGCTACCACATTAGAAGGATTCGTCAATTGAAGAGGTAGGATGCTGATTCAATAAGGAGAAGTGAAGGCAACATATGAAGAAGAATTTGAGAAGCTGAAGTTTGATTTCCGTAAGCAATAAGGGTCTCAACCGAAACGTCACCTATTCCTTTTCTCCAGAGATCTAAAAAAAATATATTTCAAAATAGGCTTTATTCAACTAATAAATATATGCAATACAGGAATCGTGCAAAAAAATATTCATCCGACATTCTCGGAGGCTTTACAGTCATTCAATACTGTTTACAACACTGCGCCAGGCCCATCCTTCGCAACACCGGGGACAGGTAGAACCTCAGTAGGTAGTGACATTTGGTGCCCACGTGCCTTGGTTCTACACTCCGCCTGATGCAGCCACACACGAAGGTGTCCATCAGGGTGAGGGCGACGTTGGGCACGCTTTTACCCCCGTTGTCTGCTGACTTGTGCATTGTGGCCCGTCGCACCCGGTCTATCCTCGACCCCCAGATGAACTGGAAGACGGCCCGGGTGATCCCTGTGGCGTAGGAGGGAGGGACAGGCCACACTTGCGACAAGTACAGCAGCCCCGAGAGCACCTCACACCTGATGACCACATTTTTCCCCGTTATTTTATTTATTTATTATTTTTTAAATTTCAAAATAGACTTTATTCAGGTAATCAATATATACAATACATGAACCGTGCGAAAAATTCATCCGACATTTTCGGAGGCTATACAAATTGTTCAATACAGTCTATATACATTGCTCAAATTTCACAAATCTGTCCCCCACCCGTGCCACTCATGTGGCCCCCTGGCGTGGGATCCCTTCCCTTATTTTGAGGGGCGTCTCCACCACACCCTGCCCCCTGTGTCCAGCAGCGGAAGGACCCTAGACTGTAGCCCTCCCCCACAGAGCCTTGGCGTTGGCTGCACCGAGCTTCAGTGCGTCCCTCAGCACGTACTCCTGCAGTCTACAGCGGGCCAGTTGGCAACATTCCCTGACGGACATCTCGCTCCGCTGGGTGGTCAACAACGCTCGGGCAGACCAAAGAGCGTCTTTCACCAAGTTGATGACCTTCGAGCAGCACTCGATGTCAGTCTCTGAATGTGTCCCTGGGAACAGTCCGTAAATCACGGAGTCCTCTGTGACGGAGCTGTTCGGAATAAACCGTGACAGGGACCCTTGCAGACCTCTCCAGACTCTCTTTGCAAATCCACACTCTGCAAAGAGGTGGCCAACTGTCTCCTCTCCATAGCAGCCGTCCCGAGGGCAACGTGCGCTGGTAGTGAGGTTGCGCCAAGTACAGCAGCCCCGAGAGCACCTCACACCTCCACCTTTTATGGAGAGGGAGCGTTGCTGTCTGACCCGCTGAGTTACTCCAGGTTTTTCTGCCTTTCTGCGGTTTAAACCAGCATCTGCAGTTCCTTGCTACACATGGTTAAGGGTAAGTTGGTAAAGTTTTCTTTGAATGGAAAGGTAAGTGCTGGAATAGGTAATGATATTCAACTGGTAAATGGGAAAGAAGATTAATTTAAGATAATCATTTTAGGAATAAAATAAAGCAATATTCAAATTAGATTTCCCTCCTTGAATAATGCAGAAATCATTGTTGATTTTGCAGAGTGTTGTGGACGCAATCCAGTCCATCACTCAAACCAGCGACAACTCGCCCACCCTAAATAGATGGACTGAATGGCAATTATTTATTCTAATATTCTGCAGCAAAATTGGAAACTAATAGATTGGATAGTTTGAGAAGGATATGAAAGATAGGCACAAATTGCTGGAGTAACTCATTGGGACAGGCAGCATCTCTGGAGAGAAGGAATGGGTGACGTTTTGGGTCGAGACCCTTCTTTAGACACGAGCCAAACGCAGGCAGGTGGGACGAGAATAGGTGCGACATGTTGGTCGGCATGGGCAGGTTGGGCCGAATGGCTGCTTCCACACTGTATGACCGTATAACGCTATTAATTTGTTTATTAATAGACGTTTTGAATGAGAAATCTTGAGAGGAGGGGGGTTTGCATATTAAGGAGACTAGAATGTAAGATTAGCATTTCAAAAAGAAAGACTTTGTTCATGTATTTATGCAGCAAAATTCTTAAGTCTGATTTAGATTTTTTCTCATACTCCCGCAGAGACTGAAAAGACAGTCAATGAAAAACAAACATGACAAAACCTACTCATCAGGTCATGCAGAGAAGCAAGAGAATGCCACGAGGAATCGGTATAAAGACATTCTACCCTGTAAGTCCATCTTTTCAGTTTCATATTTTCTAATTCCTATTTTAGACCCACTGGATTCTAGTGAGATTCTGTTCGCATTTCCTTATCTGGAAATCATTAGCAAAGTGTTTGCGTAAAAATACAGATCACTAATTGATTGGATTTAAAAGTTGTTATTGGATGTCTAGTAACACAAGATGAACTAAATTTGAATTATTTTTCTATGATGTGAAATGTTGCATGTATTTTCTCTGCTACCCTTATGGAGACTTAATTCCTGATTGAATTAATTTCCTTAGTTTGGAGAGATTATATTGTTGCACCAAAATAAATTCATGGGCAGCCCAGTGTCACAGCTGATCGGGAATATGCCAGAGATCCGGCTTCAATCCTGACTGAGATGCTGTGTGTGTGGGGTTTGTATGTTCTCTCTGGGACCGCATGGGTTTCCTCCCACATCTGAAAGACATGCAAGTTTGTAGGTCAATTGTAGGTTCCCTTCCCTGGCAAGACCTGGTTCATTGTTCATTCCTAATTATCCTTGATGATGTGATAATGAGTTACCTGCTTAAACTGTTATAGTTGGTAGTGGCTCACTAGAGATTTCGGAGGACACCTTATAGTGAATCACTAGGCACTTTGTTAATCAGTTGAGTTGCTTCTTTGAAATTGCTTTAATGCACAGTGTGCTTGCAATGTGTCGGTGTCAAAGTCCATTGCATGACGTTAAAGCGCCTGTCCCACTTACGTGTCCTTGGCACGTATGGTCGCGTTGAGGCGCGACGGTCCTGCGAAGGTCGCTCGCGATTTCATGCGTATGCACAGCCGTCTGGAGCGCATGACGTCATTTGAAGATGAACACAAAATGCCGGAGTAACTCAGCGGGACCGGCAGCATCTCTGGAGAGAAGGAATGGATGATGTTTCGTGTTGAGACTCTTCTTCAGTCTGAAAAGAAGGGTCTTGACCCGAAATGTCACCCATTGCTTCTCTCCAGAGATGCTGCCGGTCCCGCTAAGTTACTCCAGCATTTTGTGTCTATCTTCAATTTTCTTGGCCCCGCTCTGGGAGTAGAAGTGGGGGCGGATCCGGACCGCAACGGCCGTGAGCCCCAGGCCGAGTTCGGCGATCGTTTGCCTGCTTCTGCTGCTGTTGGAGGTGAGACGTTGCGTCGCGCCAGGGTCTTGGGCCTGTCCCTCTTTGGCCATCAGTTCTGCGACAGGCCGTTGGCGTGCGAAGATTTTGTTCACTACAAAAATTTCGGAGCCCCGCGCGATGTCGCGCACAACTACATACCCTTCCGCGCTTCTCAGTGGGACCGGCCCCGCGCGGCCACACGATGCCCGTGCGCCTCAACGCGACGACAAGGTCGCGTAATTTGCGTGCCCAGGACACGTAAGTGGGACAGGCCCTTAAGTTAAATCTAGTTAAATTACTGATCTTTAAATAGATCCACAGGGAGTCGAGGTCAAATGCCGCACAATCATTGGTGACACTTGCAAGTGATGTTGGATTTCCAGGGAATTCCTATAAATTATAACCTTCTAGCAATTTTGGAAAAATATATATTTTATGCTGCATTGGATGTGATTGGAACCAACAGCTTGACTCTGGGTCAGAACTACCCTTGGCGGGCTCCCGGCATCATCGATACCTTGCCTCACACTCGTGACAGTTCTGCCAGGACACTGGGCCTTAACATTACAAAAAAGTGAGAAAATAAGAAATACATATCTCATGAGGCCAAGATCAGCCATGATATTTGAGGAAACTCGAGACCTGGCAGATGGAGATGGTGACGGAGCGTGCTAGTCCCAGAAGAAGATCGACTATCATCCATTATAATTATTCCACACTTACTTGTATGCCTTGGTCTGACTGGATAGCACACAAAACAAAGTATTTCACTGTATCTTAGTACATATGACAATAATAAGCAACTAATAAATGATACTAGGACCACTGATAGACACAAAAAGCTGGAGTAACTCAGTGGGACAGGCAGCATCTCTGGAGAGAAGGAATGGGTGACGTTTCGGGTTGAGACCCTTCGTCAGACGAGGACCACTCCTCCCTTTCCCCCGCACCATTATCCTGGCCACAAACAATGATTCTTGCCCAGGAATGTCCTGCAAGTACTGTATGATCAATGTATTATAAACTGTCAGGAAACCCCTGTAAATACATCCCATTGAACTTTCTGCTACAACAATACCCACGACAGACTGACCCCTGGAAAAATCACCTTGCACATTCGGTAAATTCCTCTGTACCTAACCCCTGAAAGATGCTCCCAATTATGGTTAAAAAGCATCAATTAGACAGAAATGCGCATGCGTGAATAAATCGATAAAGACAAAGAACTGTTGGTAGAACATTATACATCTAGTGGCTCTGTAATTCTTCTGAAGATCTGAGATTTCTACCTGCAAGCTTATGATATAAATGAATCTGTAGAATTCTCTGCCTCAGAAGGCAGTGGAGGCCAATTCTCTGGATGCTTTCAAGAGTGAGTTAGATAGAGCTCATAAAGATAGCGGAGTCCGGGGATATGGGGAGAAGGCCGGAACGGGGTTCTGATTGGGGATGATCAGCCATGATCACATTGAATGACGGTGCTCGCTCGAAGGGCTGAATCGCCTACTCCTGCACCTATTGTCTATTGCCTATTGTCCATTTCAAATTTAGAATTAAATTGGGAAACTGAAACACTTCTTGAGGTACAGTTTGAACTCTATGGAAATGCTGCTATCTCTTCAGCCACAATATTATCCTAATTATAAATAGCACCAAAATAATACCAGAAACCTACTTGAATTTGAAACTTACTGAGTCTTGCTGTCGCAATTGTCTTGCTATTCATTAGTTCCATCCCTGAAACAGTTTTCATTTTTATTGACATGAACATTGACTTCTCCAATTTCCGGTAGCCCTTGCTGTCTCCTCCCCTTCTCAGCTCTCCCTCAGCCCTCGGGCTCCTCCTCTTCCTTTCTTCTTTCCGTTTCCCCCCCTACCCCCCCCCCCCCCCCACACACACACCCCCACCCTGCATCAATCTGAAGAAGGGTTTCGGCCTGAAACGTTGCCTATTTCCTTTGCTCCTTAGATGCTGCTGCACCCGCTGAGTTTCTCCAGCACTTTTGTCTACCTTCATTTTTATTAAGGTCCCTGGAAGAATTAGACTCAACCTGAATTTCATCCTGTGACTAAAATACGAGGTTCGATAACACATGAGTGAATTACTATAGCTTAGATTCTACATCTTTCAAATGTATGTTTTAGAAAATATTGATGAAAATATTAAGAATGTACAAATCTAGTTGCTGAATTTCAAAAGTAGGTAGTGAAAGGACACTAAAGTGCCCAAATAAAGGTGGATTATGAGGAGGGATTATGTAAATCCCCTATATTTTCACTGGACTAATAGGACTATCATTGATGGTTTCAAGATTCTCAAGTCTGGATAGAGTTGACTGAGGCTGTTTCAAGCAATAACACTCAGAAGGTAGAGAGAGAAACAAGAGTTAATGTTGAAGGAGGAACAAGAGACCATATGAACATGTGGGTTTGCTCCGGTTTCCTCCCACATCCCAAAGATGTTCAGGAGAGACCTGCAGATGATGGTTTATAATGAAGATGGACACAAACTGCGAGAGTAGCTCAGTGGGTCAGGCAGCATCATTGGAGAAGGAGAGTGGGTAACGTATTGGGTGGGAACTCCGACCCTGATTCTTCAGATCCTGATTCTGAAGAAGAGCTTCTACCTGGGAAGTCTCCTGATCTTTTACTCCAGAGATGCTGCCTGACCCACTCAGTTGCACCAGCATTTTGTGTCTATCGAAGAGGTGCAGGTTTGTTGGTTAATTGGGTCTCTGTAAATGTAGGGATTGGAAATGAGAAAGTAGAATAACATAGAACTAGTGTGAATGTGTAATTGATGGTCAGCATAGACTTGTTGGGCCAAAGGGCCTGTTGACATGCAATCTAATGAGGAAGTAGGATAACATAGAACTAGTGTGAATGTGTTGGGCATAGACTTGTTGGGCTGAAGGGCCTGTTTCATGCTGCATCTCTAAACTGAACTAAAACTGAAAATGCTGGAATCTGGAGTAAAAAAAAGTGATCTGTTGAAGGAACAGCAGTAAAGAGGCATTTGTGGTGGGACTTGGACAGTCAATGTTTCAGGTTGGGACCCTCCATCTGGATTGCATGAAGCTTCTTGATGTAAAATATTTATGGTCAATATTTTGGTGACTGGTGTTTTCCCCACCTCTTCTGGATCTGCTGTCTACTATTTAATTGGGATTAAATGATTGCTGCAATAAATCAACAACTCCATTATTGTGTCATGTGAAATCCATGGTGGCAGAATGTGAATTAGATGGACCTTGGCATTTATTGCCTTTTAATTTTCTTATACTTGTGACAATCAATAATATGAAAAGTGATTGGAGCAGATTGCAGTTCAGGAGAGACTCAATCATATCCCGACCTGCTCACCAAACTCTAGGTAGTTGTCTATTCCGATATCAGTTCCAACTATGTAGGAAGGAACTGCAGGAGCTGGTTTAATACTGAAGATGGGCACAAAATGGTGGAGTAACTCAGCTGGACAGGCAGCATCTCTGGAGAGAAGGAATGGATGGCGTATCGGGCCGAGACCCGTCAGACTGAGAGTCAGGGAGGAGAGAGGGAAACTAGAGATATGGAAGGGAAGCATCTTGGACTGCTTGGAAAAAAAGCAGCCTTTTGCCATTTAATAGCCCTTGGTTGCTAAATAAACTCCTTTGGGTGGCCCTAATCATCACCAGTTGTTGATTTCAATTCTTAAATTACCATTTCTATGACGCTCAGTTCCTTTTAACTAAATGGCAGAATGAGGAAATGGAAAATGCATGTTGTGTATGCGTGTGTGTTTAATATTTGCTTCCTGTTTTCAGTTGATCACAGCCGTGTGCAGCTGTCGCTGGTCATTTCCGACACTGGTTCTGATTACATCAATGCAAGCTTCATCAAGGTATGCACTTTCTAAATGGAAACTGCCAAAAATAAGAATGGCCAGTGCATTTCAGTGGAAATAATTTTTGATCATACCTTCACACATTAAGTTTGAGAGAGAGAAAAGCGTGCTCACTGAGGGCTGGAAGGAGCAGAACTGCAGAAACCGGGGTGGGTCTCCAATAATCGGGGAAAGCATAGAAGATGTTTGAGACCTCGGCTCAAATGTTTTGATGGAATATATCAGGAGAAACTAATTGCAATTGCTGAAAGATTGGTTTTTCTATGACACATGGTTAAGCTGAATGCCAAAAGAACCATTGGTAATGTCTTATACCTTATAACAACTCAATGGTCATTCTGCCCATTGGATTCATGCTCCCAAGGGAGCAATTGCATGAGTCCCATTCCTCCTCTGTCTTTTTCCCTGTACCCCTTCAATTTATTCTCTTTCATACATGTCCGCCTAAATTATTTTTTTGATTATTTGCTGTGAACCAGGGGATAACTTATACGGTGGCCAATTAACTTTCCTGCATGAATTTTAACATGTTGGAGGAAACCACAACACCCAGAGGAAACTTGTATGGACACAAGAAGATGGTGCAAATTCTGCAACGACATCATCCAAGGATCAAAGTTAGTTTCCTTGGGGTGCAAGGCCATAGCACCAACTGCTGTGCCACCATGCCGCCCATGAAACCACTGCGCCATTTGTATGATGCCTAGCTTAAGCATTGAACTGTGATCTGGAATGCTTGGCATGAAATGGTGCAGAGGTGAAGCAGTTTCATTTGAGGGTTCAAAAAAGAATTGGATAAATAAGATGAAAGCAAATAGTTGTTCGGAAGAGAACAGCAGGGATTTCATGCAAAGCTCCAGAGTTATAATGGGCTGAAAAGCCTCTTGTACAGTATGACTCACATCAAAACAAGCTCTTGAAAGGCGATAATTTAAAATGAAGAAGTAGATAGAATCAGAAATGTTGACAACACAGAAGTGATAGATAACTATTGCAAAACAAAATGTACACAGAAATGATAGAGATAAAAGAACTTTGGGGAAATGTTAGTCAGAATAGGCATGTGGGAGACCAAGGGCAAAAATCTAGAGAGAGAATCTATGTGAATTGAGATGATGGATAGGAAGTGATAGATAGGTGCAGGAGTAGGCCATTCGGCCTTTCGAGTCAGCACCACCATTCAATATGATCATGGCTGATCATCCTAAATCAGTTCCCCGTTCCAGTTTTTTTCCCCATATCCCTTGATTCCGTTAACCCAATGAGCTAAATCTATCTCTTGAAAACATCCAGTGAATTGGCCTCCACTGCCTTCTGTGGCAGAGAATTCCACAGATTGACAATTCTCTGGGTGAAAAACTGTTTCCTCATCTCAGTCCTAAATGACCTGCCCCTTATTCTTAAACTGTGACCCCTGGTTCTGGACTCCCCCAACATGGGAACATTTTTCCTGCATCTAGCCTGTCCAATCCCTTAAGGATTTTATATGTTTCTATTAGATCCATATAAGATACAATATTACCAAATAGTAGAAATGATTTACTACTAAATATAAATAGGTACAAATCATATTATAATTGTGGAAGATCTCAAGTAACCAAAATAAACAAGAGAAGAGATGTAATGAGAATGGAGCAGACTGAGAATTTCCAAATTATGTACAAAATGTGAGAACAATTACAATGAAATATGCTAGAGCCAGTCACTGGAAAAATGATGTAAGTAAGCATGGCAAAATATTGAGAGAATAATGATCTCAACATAAATAATATTCAAAATAATTGAATGGTATAGATGGTATAATCAGATTATTAGATTGGTGAAATGGCAACTATGATGGAGCAAAAGAAGGTAAACTGGAGAAAAATCGTGACAAAATAGTCAATGCCAGAATTAATAATGGGAACCAAGGAAATGGCAGGACAGTTCAATGAGTACTTTGGTTCTGTCTTCACCAAGGAAGACAATCTCCCAGAAATATTATGTTTCAACAATCTCCCATAAAACTGGGTGGCAGTGTGAGCTGCGAGGACCATGCTATGAGGCTGCAGGGTGATTTGGACAGGTTGGGTGAGTGGGCAGATGCATGGCAGATAAATGTGAGGTTATCCACTTTGGTGGCATGAACAGGAAGGCAGATTATTATCTGATTGGTGTCAGATTAGGAGAAGGGGGAGGGGGGGTGCAACGAGACCTGTGTGTTCTTCTACATCAATCACTGAAAGTAAGCATGCAGGTACAGCAGGCAGTGAAGAAAGATAATGGCATGTTGGCTTTCATTGCAAGAGGAGTTGAGTATAGGAGAAAGAAGGTCCTTCTGCAGTTATGCAGGGCCCTGGTGAGATCACACCTGGAGTGTTGTGTGCAGTTTTGGTCTCCTAATTTGGGAAAGGACATTCTTGCAATTGAGGCAGTGCAGCGTAAATTCACCAGGTTAATTCCAGGGATGGCGGGACTGACATATGATGAAAGAATAGGTTGACTGGGCTTGTATTCACTGGAATTTAGAAGGATGAGAGGGGATCTTGTAGAAACATATACAATTCTTAAAGGAATGGATAGGCTAGATGTAGGAAAAATATTCCTGATGTTAGAGGAATCCAGAACCAGGGGTCACAGTTTAAGAAATAAGGGGTAGGCCATTTAGGACTGAGATGAGGAATAACTTTTTCAGCCAAAGAGTTGTGAATCTGTGGAATTCTCTGCCAATTCACTGGATGTTTTCAAGAGAGAGTTAGAGTTAGCTCTTAGGGTGAAAGGAATCAAGGGATGTGGGGAAAAAGCAAGAATGGGATACTGATTTTAGATGATCAGCCATGATCATATTGCTGGTTCGAGGGGCCGTATGGCCTACTCCTGCACCTATTTTCGATGTTTCTATGTTTCTATGATATGTAAAGGAGAAATATATGCAGTTGAAGAATTGCATCTAATAATGCAGACATTTCTCAGCTTTACCCTGAGGACTTTGTCTATTGCAGGTCCCAAATTAGTTAATCAAGTCCCGGAAAGTTAATGAAATTCACAATCACTTGATTCAGTGGCAAGATCATTGTCCACGAAACCAAACTGACCTACGCAACTGAAATATTACAAGTCACATGAGCGTTACAAATCTAACAAACATTTTTAATTCTATATTACGTGACTTGAAGTTCATAGAGTAGAGCATATTTTATAAAATATTCAATTGACAAAAGGTGACATTCAAAAACGTTTTTTCTTTCCAAGGGTGTGTATGGACCACAAGCCTACATCGCAACACAGGGCCCTTTGCCACACACAGTGCTGGACTTCTGGAGAATGCTGTGGGAGTATAACGTTATCGTAAGCTTTTTTTATTTCTTCAAAACAAGATTTGATATGAACCCTGCCTAGTACATTTGAGCCAAGTAAAATATCCTCTCTGAACAACTCTCAACCAAAGGAAAATATTGTGGATGTGCGAGATCTGAACTAAATTCCAAACATCGAAACCGGTCGGCAGATCAAGCAGCATGTGGAGAATGAAATCCTATTAATATTTAAGATCATTGACCTTTTATACTTATTAACCATAAGTTAACGATGTAGCAAATTTTGAATGTCATTTGTAATTGCTTTCTAATTTGCAATATTTAATTTGTTTTTCATTTTTACTAATTCCCTTGGAGGTTCCTTAGTTTTCATTCAATGCAACTGATTATGTGGAGGAACCACATTAGTAAGTGGTAAGGAGCCAGTCATATTGGCTTGGGATGGAAATCACATTTGCATCATGTATAGGAAAGAACTGCAGATGCTGGTATAACTCAGCAGGTGAGGCAGCATCTATGGAGAGAAGGAATTGGCGACGTTTCGGGTCGAGACCCTTCTTCAGACTGATGTCAGGGGAGGGGGCAGGACAGAGAAAGAATGTAGGTGCAGACAGTAAGATTAGTGGGAGGACTGGGAAGGAGGCGGGGATGGAGAGTGAAAGGAAGGACTACCTGAAGTTAGAGAAGTCAATGCTCATACAGCTGGGGTGCAAACTACCCAAGCGAATTATGAGGTGCTGTTCCTCCAATTTGTGCTGGGCCTCACTATGGCAATGGAGGAGGTCCAGGACGGATGGGTCAGATTGGGAATGGGAGGGGAGTTGAAATGCTGAGCCACCGGGAGATCAGCTTGGTTAATGCGGACTGAGCGGAGGTGTTCAGCGAAATGATCGCCGAGCCTGCGCTTGGTCTCGCCGATGTAGAGAAGTTAACACCTGCAACAGCGGATGCAGTAGATGAGGTTGGAGGAGGTGCAAGGTTGGAGGAGGTTCACTTCAAACATTAACTGCTCCTTTTGACAGAAGCATGAAAGGACATAGATTTAAGGTGATAGGCAAAAGACACAAAAAAAGACTTAAATAGTTAAATTCAGGAAGATATTTTCTGAGAGATTGGTGGAAGCCTCTTGTGTCTTTGTGACTTTTGAAAAGGAATTGGCTAAGTAATTGGTTAAGTACTTGAAAGAAAAATATACTTACAGGGCTCCAGGGAAAAAGTTGATGAATGTGACTAATAGGATTACACAAGCAAAAGACAGTGTGGGATGAATGGCCTTCCACCTGATGTTATGATTCTATGTTTTTCTAAATTAGGGCGTTGAATTGGAATGACTTGTTTTCCCTTGATTCTGTCCCATGCTTCTGAAGCTCTTGCTTGATTTGCTTGATGACGGTTCTTCGCCATGATGGTCAAGGAAGGATCCTGAGCATAAATCTTCAAGTCACTATGCTGTGAAAGTCATTTTTAACCGGTATATTTGAAACTGACTTTACTGCTTACTTACATGGGAAGCATAGCCACTTTATGATGCCATCATGTTTGGTGTTATGAATTGTAACTCTCTTTTGTGCTGTGATAATGAAACTGGCCCCGACACTTCATGAAAGGTGTTATCTTATGAATCCCCTCTCGATGTTTTCTCCCATTAGAGAGATCAAAGGTAACCAAAATATATTTTCTCATATAATTGCAAGTTGTTACATGAATTAAGGTTGAAGCTCAACATTAGGGACTGTCTCCCTAACATGTTTGCATTCCTTCATTCTATCAGGTAGTCGTTATGGCTTGTCGTGAGTTTGAGATGGGACGGGTAAGTACACATTTGCTTTCATCAAAGGCTATTGATTTAGTTGAAGAATTAAAAAGGAATTAATTTTTTTACAAGGAAATTTGGCATGGAATATCAAATTTAGGAGATTATGTTGCAAATTTTACAAAACACTAGTTAGAAGACACGGTGTGTTATAGGAATGACATGGTTGCTCTGGAGAGTGCAGAAGAGATTCCCAAGGATATTACCTGGACTGAAGGACTGGTTATGGGGAGAGATTAGATAGGCTGGCATGGTTTCCTTGGAATGAAGGTGGCCAAGGAGTGACCTGTTAGAGGTATATTATAAGGCAAAGATAGAATTATTTTTACAATGATAGGGATATCAAAAACCAGATGGCATAGGTTTAAGGCATAGGAGAGGAAAGAGTTTTAAAGGGGACCTGAAGGGGAATTGTTTCACAAAAGTGGTGAATATCTGAAAAAAGTTGCCAGAGGAAGTGGTGCAATCAGCCACAATCATTATATTTTAAGAGCCATTGAGAGAGCCTTAATTCAGTAAGGCATGATGGAAATTGATCTAATGCAGACAAATAAGATGAGTGCAGATGGCTAAGAAAGTTGATATGGACATGTTGGGGCAAATGAATTGTGTCTGTTCTTACTCTCTGACTCTATGAAGTTAAGCTGTACCTTTCATGACTTACTGCACCTCATCCGAGTACACACATTGGGAAGGGCATCAAGAACCGAAACAAAAACACTGCTAGAGTGTGGGAGAAATCATCTGGAGATACTAGAGAATTCAGTTTGATCTCTTTCTGTGCGTTGTGCCTGAATTTTGTGTCTCCTTACCTTTCAGAAAAAGTGTGAGCGATATTGGGCCAACCAAGGAGAAGATCCATACTGTACTGGGCCTTTCAGTATTACTTGTGTGAGTACTTTAACCATGCATGAACTATCTATAAATAACTCTTCTCCCTATTTAGTGTAGCCTCAATAATCCTTTAACTTTTGCTGCACAAGTTTGGCTTTTAAAATAACATGCTGTTTTAGTTAGAGATAGACACAAAATGCTGGGCAGCATCTCAAGAGAGAATGGACAAGTGCCATTTTGGGTTGGGATCCTTCTTCAGACTGAAGAAGGGTCCTGACTCGAAACGTCACCTGTCCATTTTCTCCAGAGATGCTGCCTGCCCCGCTGAGCTACTCCAGCATTTTGTGTCTATCTTTGGTATAAACCAGCATCTGCAATTCCTTTCTATTACATGCTGTTTTAGTGTTCTTTTAATTGTCCAGACAAAAACAATGAAAGCATCTATCATGTTTGGATGGTAGATAAAAATGCTGGAGAAACTCAGCGGGTGAGGCAGCATCTATGGAGCGAAGGAATAGGTGACGTTTCGGGTCGAGACCCTTCTTCCCTTCTTCAGAAGAAGGTCTGAAGAAGGGTCTCGACCTGAAACATCACCTATTCCTTCGCTCCATAGATGCTGCCTCGCCCGCTGAGTTTCTCCAGCATTTTTATCTACCTTCGATTTTTCCAGCACCTGCAGTTCCTTCTTAAACATATCATGTTTGGATCATCAGCAGTTAAAACTAACAAAAGAAACTGTTCATGTTGTTCTGGAATTATTTATTTGCAGAGGTTGAGTTTCCAATTCTGGTCCAATGCACTTTTGGAGGACTCATCATATTGTTAATACTGCAAAATGGAATTAGAATAACAGAAGCAGAAAAAGTGAGATTCTGTGTGGAAAGAAAAGGGATTTGGGTAAAATTAGACAAATGATCCAGTACCTTGGGCTGGATGACTTCTTTCTGGAACAATATATAATTATTGTAACCCATTATTTATAAGAATCTAGAAGCTGAGAATCCATTAGAGATATGGGACAGCTATTGACTGAATACATTCATAGTTAATTAGAAGGTAAAATCAATAACTTTAAATGTAACATAAGATCTTGGAGCAAGGTGAGAGGCTCACTGGCCCTTTGATCTTGCTCTGCCATACCTTTGGATCATGACTGATATTCTACCTCAGTGCCATTTCCCTGCACTATCTCTCAATTTCCCTTAATTTCCCTTAATATGCAGAAATGTATCAGTCTCATATTCCCTTAATATGCAGAAATGCATCAGAAATATATCAGTCTGAATGAATTCCATGTCTAATCCTCCATAGTCACCCAAGATGCAGAATTACAATGATTTATCATCTCCCTCTTCATCCCAGCCAAAAAGAGCATATCCCTTATTCAGAGAGTGGAACTCCTGGCTCTTCACCCCTAAGAGTAGGTCAAGAGAAGATGTCTATAAGACTCCTACATTTTCCTTTGCTAGTCTGTTTGTTTTTACAATATCAATAGAAGCTCTCACATTATTCTACCTTGCCTTTAAATCAGTTTCTTGGTGCGCCACTGCTGAGTTTCAAAGTACACCCGGTCCTCAAATCCACTGTTATTACTGGCAATTTAATTAGCCTCTTCCTTTGATTTGACACTATCAAAGTTTATTCTCATCAGCCAAGAATGAATCACTTTTCCTTTGGGGATTTGTATGTAAAATATATATTTTTTGCAGTTTATGCATTATTTCTTTAAATAGAACACATTGCCATTCCATCATCAGACCTGTAGCACAAATTGCCATTAACCGATTTACTCCTCAGGCCTTCACAGTTTTCTTTGTTAAGATTTAAAACCCTAATTTTGGATTAAGCCATATCACTTTCAAGCTGATTGCAACATTCTATCATGTTATAATCACTTTCATGAAAGCCCCTTAACTACAAGATTGTGAATTAGCCCTTGGTTATTGGACAAAGATGTAAAAATGCCTTCTGGAATTGATATTGGTTCATTATTGCCATGTATACCTGGACACAAAGGAGAAAAAATCAGTACTAGTCAGGTAAATTATGTCATACATGATGTAGTGCGATATAGAGAATAAACAAGAGTGCAGAGAAAATGTAGATTACAAAATTGCAAAGGCCCCAATGAGGTCGTTTGGAAGATCAGGAAATAATCCTTAACATATGAGAGCTCTGTTCTAGAGTCTGAGAACAGTGGGGAAGAAGCTGTTTGTGAATCTGGTGGTACATTCTTTCAAACTTTTGTATCTTCTGCCTGATGGGAAGAAAGAATGACCAGGGTGCGATTAGTACTTGATTATATTAACTGCTTTCCAGAGGCAGTGTGTAGTATAGTTAGAGGCTATTGGGGAGAGTAGGGGGGTGGGGGGGAGGGGAGATAGAGGTGTGGGGGGAGGGGAGATAGGGGTGTGTGTGGCCTTGGTAAGAGTCATTGTAGATGTTTTGGATGTCCTGAATCTCCTGAGGCCTTGGTGTGTTTCTATGCTAATAGTTTCCATATAGTTGGACCAGGGCAAAGTGTGAATCAATCTTAGTTAGTTTCTCAAAATATTGGCCTCAAACTACCTCATTATTTCTGTGAATTTGTTCTCCACCTCATTATTGTTAACCTGTGTTGATTATTGTTGCCCTATTTCCCATATTGCATGCACCGCTAATTTCCTGAATGTCCAATTTTTATCATCTTGGCCAGATAAATAGCTCCTATCAATGTGTTCCACCCTTTCCTATAACTTAATTTAACCCAATTTGATTCTAATTACACATCATGATTTGTTGAGCCACGACCATTACACTAACAGTGGAACGATTGCACCAACAACCACGACACAGGTCAATTCTCTTATTCATTGCTGCGCACCACTTCCTTTTAACTGTCCTTCATTAATGTCAAATATCCTTAAACATTCAGTTCCAAGTTTTAATCTCCCTGCAACCATATTTCTGTAATGCCAATTACATCATGCCTATTTATGCCATTAATCAATTTACCGTAGTGAGCATTGAGAAATCTTACTTTTAATGTCGGCATGTTCTGCACTTTAACCCCTTTTTATTGTTTACCTTTGTTTCCGCTGTCTACCTTTGTACCGTACCATTATTCAAACTTCCAGTTCCTGCTTTCTTTCTCTGCTTCCTGAATTCTCCTTGAAGTTTCCATTCCTCTGCCAAGCTAGTATAAACCATCCACAACATCACCGACAAACACCTGTGTAAAGGTTCTTGGTCCCAGTCCTGAGAACCTGCAACCAGTCTGATATGTACAGTTTTTGCCTCCCATAGAAATGATCCTAATGCCCCAGAAAGGGAAAGCCTTATTGACACTTTAGCCATTTGCTCAATCCTCCTATTTCTTTATGTCAGCACATGACACGAGGAGTAATCCTGAGATTACTGATTTTGAGATCCTCTTTCCTAACTTTTTAAGCTCTACCTACAGGTGGTCATCCCTGGATGTTACACTCTGATACTCATCTCACTTTACTGGCCATTTAGTTCTGGTTGAAAGAAACTGGTGACCCGACAATCTTGAGGTAACAGGCATTGGTCAATCATGTGTAGGAAGGAACTGCAGATGCTGGTTTAAATCGAAGATAGACACAAAATGCTGGAGTAACTCAGAAGGTTAGTCAGCATCACTGGAGAAAAGGAATAGGTGATGTTTCGGGGCGAAATTCTTCTGAAGGAGGGTCTCGACCGGAAACGTCACCTATTCCTTTTGCCCAGAGATGCTGTCTGACCCGCTGAGTTACTCCAGCTTTTTGTGTCTATCATTGGTAACTCATTATCAACTTTACAATGCCTCACTTTAGAATGTCTCTCTCATTCTCCAGGAAAAAGAAGAGGTCAAATCGGAATATATCGTCAGAACATTGAAAGTTCATTACCAAAATGTGAGTAAAATAATTAAAGATTTGTATCTAATTGTTACCATGAAGGATGTGCAGACTAATCACAGTCAGAACTACTTTAATATCTTCCCCAAACAATTGGCTCCTTAGTTCAACCATCTTTCTATCACTTTCCGATACATTTAATATAACATTAATGTGGGTCCACTGATATAATAGTAAAGAAGCATTAGTATCTCCATATGTACATTCCTCTACAAAATGGTAAACAGTAAAATACTATTTTTGATTAAAATGATCTGAAATGGTAGTGTACCTGAAGGCTACCAGTTTGGAAGAACAGAAGTAAGTATGATTGTTCTACTTGGAGAAGCCAATTGAAATCTCTAAGGAGCCTTGGAGATTTGATGAGGGTGTTCAAAGTCATGTACAGCTTTGATTAAATAAAGAGAAATTGTTTCCAATTGAAGAAAGAGATATATTTCAGTTGATTTCACAAGAAACTGAGATGACATGACCAATACTGAGTTTTTGCCTGGAATGTGCTGTCAGGCGGTGGAAGCACATTCAATTGTGACATTCAAATAAGTTGGCACAGTGGCGCAGCGGTAGAGTTGCTGCCTTGCAGCACTGGAGACCAGGGTTCGATCCCAACTACTGGAGCTGTCTACATGAAGTTTGTACATTCTCCCATTGACCTGCGTGGGTTTTCTCAGAGATCTTCGGTTTCCTCACACACACCAAAGATGTACAAGTTTGTATGTTAATTAGCTTGGTAAAGGTAAAAATTGTTCCTATTGTGTGTGTGTGTGGGATAGTGTCAATGTGCGGGGATCGCAGGTCGGCGGGGACCCGGTGGGCCGAAGGACCTGTTTCTCTAATCTAAAAAACCCCAAAAAATAGGAGATGTTATTGAAAGAGGGCATGTGGACAGAGCAAGGGAGTTGGACCAGCTCTGGTTTAGTTTAGTTCTTCCAAGAGCTGACATAAGCAAGATGGGTCAAATGGCCTCCTTCTATGCATCAGTATCCAATGATTCCATCTTCTACATTAGCATGCTGCAGGAATATTTCAGTCTTTCATCTCGGATAAGAACTTAAGATTCCTATCAAGTACATACTCAGACGATTTTACTTCAGAGTCACGTGAGTGACTACGTGAAGAAGACCCGTCAGGGCGCCTGCACGTCATTACGTCAGACACATTGGCGCTCACGGACGTGAGGAGCTCCTCTAGTGGAATGTAGTTTTTACAACTCTAAGGTAAGTAAAACACTTTTTGGGAGTTTTTTAGGTCCGTTTGCTGTGGTGGTCTGTTGCGATTTTTCACAGGCACCATGAACAAAACGGGCAAGGGCAAGAGGCGAGCCGCAAAGCCGATAGAGAACCGCGGGAATGCGGTTGGTGAAGGGCTGCCTCATACCCTTGTAACAGTCGCCGGCTGGGAGCGGGGCGACTGTGGACTTGTGTATTTAGAAAAAGAACGGAGCCAGGCTGCAGAAGCCAGGTCAGCAGCACCTAGTAAAGGGCTGCTTGATAGCACCCTCATTGATGAGGCGCGTGCACAGGGTCAGCAGAGTTCTCCGATACAAGCGAAGACGGCAGCTGCCAGATGTTTTATTTCTGGCAGTACGATTCGCTGCTCTGTCAGAGTTCTGACTCTGACTCTGACGGTGAGACCGATACAAGCGAAGACGGCAGCTGCCAGATGTTCTACTCCTGGCAGTACGATTCGCTGCCCCATCAGAGTCAGGAGAGCCACTGGGAGAAGAAGTGGCCTCTACGATCAACTATTTTGTCTTCCATCAGCTCCAGTAGCTTACGATGGATGAAAATGCCAAAAAAGCACGAGACCCCAAGGAACTGCGTATTGCTGAAAGTACTAGCAGTGAACCAAGATATAAGGGGTCAGATGGGCGAGGGCATGTGAGCCTAAGAAATAAAACTGCAGAGAATATTGAAGCTGCTGGGTTGAGGAACGACTGCAATTTTGCAAGAACAATGGATGGAGGCCAGGGATGGAGATGCATCAAGAGGCAACTAGGGTTGCTATGTAGTGCCCACTTAGAGATGAAATGTTTCAGGAAGTATGCCATTCGGCCCACTATCAACCCCAAGTTGCAGCAACTCTGTAAAGCCCAGCAATGTGCAGTCACTCAACTTACTCTTCGGAGAAAAACCTCACGAAACGTGGGAAAGAGTTGGATGATGAGGCAAAAACAGCAAGTTGATCAAAACATCAATGGTCGGCAAGTCTGTGAAGAGGAGGTAACCTTTCAGACATCATACAGAATCCTGAGCCTACACCAGGAACAAGTCGACCATTGAAGCAGGGGCGCAGTTGGCGTCCTGCAGCGGGAACACGAAAAAGCATGTGTTTTCCTGCCAGGAACCAGGGACCACAGGTCACTCAGGTGACAAAGGAGGTAGGTGGACCTGGTTCTCATGGGAACATATTAAGGCAAAAACAGCCAAATATTGGAAGCAAATTACTTCAGATTCATTATTCTGAGTATTATTCAAAGGTTTCGAATTGATTCGATCCAAATAGTGATTTGCCATCCAGCATGTTCCTAGCAGAACACTCCAATTTCACAAAAAGAAGTGATGGAGGTTCAAGCTGAATTTGAAAACTTGCCTATAAACAAGTAATTGAAAGGTTGGTTTATCAAAACCACCAAATTGTGTTTAAATTTTCTCGACCTAAAAAGGTGAGGAGTATTTTAGATCTGACAAGTCTTTAAAATTTTGTGAAGTATAGACACTTCAAAATGGAGACTTTGAGACTGCCAAACAACTTATTTCAAAATATGTTATATGTCACCTATAGATCTGAAAGATGTATATTACTCAGTGTCTGTTCATTTGTAAGACAAAAATATTTGAAATTTATCTGAATGAAGCAATTATGGCAATTCAAAGTTCTGTCTAATGGGTTAACTTCAGTTCCTAGAATTTCACTAAATTGGTAAAACCAATTTTGGGGCTAATTAGAGTCCAAGGACAGATGTTGATGGCTTAACTGGATGATGTCCTAATTAGGACGAACAAGCGAATTAGTGAGTTATCTCTCTCAATTGTTCAATCCACTTTTGAAAGTTTTGGGTTTAATTCATCCAGAGAAATCAAGGTTAACGCCACTTACAACAATTGATTATTTTAATTTCACAATTGATTCAATTGACATGGTAGTAATTTTACCCAGGGTAAAGGGTAGAGCTGATTGATGGTTGCATTAAGCTGTTGAAAAAGCAACAATCTTCAATTAAGACAGGTGGCCAGCTTGCTAGGGAAATTAGTGTTATTTCCAGCAATACAAAATGGGCCATTGCACTACCAGCAGCTACAGACGGCAAAAAGAAAAGGCACTAAGATGCATGGTGGCAATTTTGATAGGCCATGCAGTTAAACAACAAATGCTGCTTCTGATTTGCAGTGGTGGATTTAACATGTCTCCAGTAGTTCGAGCAAGATACTGATTGAACAGCCTTCCATGGTCTTACAGACTGATGTCAGTGCACTAGGATTGGTGCCACTGAAATGGTATCCATCTGTGGACAGATGGAATATGGAAGAGGCATTATTTTTTGCAGACATGGAGAATCAACGTTTTACAGCTGTTGGAAGGCTTATGAGCTCCAAGCTTGTTGTTAATACAACTAATCTGCATGTTCAGCTTCAAATTAACAATACTACAGCAATGGCATGTATTAATCGTATGGGTGGAATTAAGTCGGTGTCATGTGACAAATTGGCTAATCAAATCTGGACTTGGTGTGTTGACAAATATTTGGTTTCAGCTATTTATCTACCAGGTAGATTCAATATAGTAGCAGACACCAGGTTACGGGAATTTCCATGATAACAAAGAATGGATGTTGAATCTTAAGATTTTAATGATATAGTAGTCAGATTTGGGAAGCCAGATACGACTTGTTTCCAACCAGACTCAATCACCAGTTACAGAGATATGTGTTATGGGAACTACATCGGGAGACTGTAGCGATTGATGCTTTCTCGCTACATTAGGGTGGTATGTTTTTATGTGCATTTTCCATCATTCTGTCTCATAAACCGGTGTCTGCTTAAAATGAAGCAGGATGCTGCCTCTGGGGTACTGGTGGTACCAGACTGGTCTACGCAGCCATGGTTCCCTTTGATATTGGAATTAATGACACAGTTTCTGATAAAGGTTCCCAAAAGAAGGGATTTACTGGTGTATCCGATAATTGGAGAGTAACATCCGTTATATGCCTGTATGGATCTGTTAATTTGCAGGTTTTAAAAAGAGGATTGTCTGGGCATACTGTGGACATGCTTACAGCAGTCTGGCAGAAGAGCACTCAAAAGCAGTACATTTGCGAATCTGAGGTTGTGACTCTGTAAATGCTGCTTTCCCATTATGTAAAGAATGGGAACATTTTTTGTGTACAAAAGAATATTGAATGTTGTACGGCTCATGTCTCAAATGTCTTAGGTTTTCTCAACACTCTATTATGAGGGGTTGAGTTATAGTGCGATTTATTCAGCCAGAAGTACATTGTCCTCATTTTTTATTGATGGGGTCGGAAATACATCCTGTTGAGTCTCGGTCTTTCGTTTCCAGATTAATGAAAGGAATTTTAATTCCAGACCTTCTAAACCTAGGTATGGCAATCTGGAATATAGAATGGTTTTAAGCTACTTCATCAATGGACTCATGGTACGATTCTGATTTTGGCCAAATTCAGCATGAAGGTAGTCATGCTTGTGGCACTTGTAACAAGCACAGAGAGTGCAGACATTACAAAAGTTACAGATACACAGGATGGAAGTACCTCAGGATAATGTTATGTTTTACATTCATGACCTACTCAAATGAAGTAGGGTCGGGTGTGACAGGATTCAAGAGTGTTTTATTAGCATATTCCATGGATCCATGTCTGTGTTAAGACATATTTGTTGCAATACATTGAGGCTACAAAGGTCTTATGAAATATGAAAACAAGATTGTTTATCATTCATGAAAAACCATACAAGATAGTGTCAGTTCAGACTATTTCAAGATGGTTAAAACAAGTCTTGGTTGCTGCAGGTGTTAACAGTGATGTTTTTACATCCCATTCGATTTAGCAGCAACATCGGCGGCCAGGGCGAAGGACGTCCCGTCGACCATATTCTTGCAGCCGCCGGGTGATCTAATAAGTTGGTGTTTCAACACTTTTACCATCGGCCTATTGCCAATATGGGGCTGTTTGCAGATACTATATTAAGTTCTGCTAAAATTCCCATGGGTTAAAGGGGATACTGTTAATTCTATTATTCAAATAAATGAATTACTGCATTTTTTCATGCAAATGTCATTAATGCATTATTGATTATTTCTCGTTCCGAGTCAATCAATGCAGTGAGAAGCTGGGATTTGAATCTGCGGCATGAAATCACAAAGCTTTAAAGTCTTCACGTAGTCACTCACGTGACTCCGAAGTAAAATAGTAAGATTAAACGAGAACTTACCAGTTTGAAGTTTGATCTTTATTTTATGAGGAGTTACGTTGGTGATTACGTGCCCACCACGCCCAACCCTCTTTCATAAAGGTCAGCTGGAAGTTCTAAATTTACTCGATTTACTATGTTACTTCGTTATTGTTGTTTGTGATTTCACACCGCTGCTTTGAAGATTGACGCGCAGGCGCCCTGACTGGTCTTCTTCACGTAATCACCAATGTAACTCCTCATAAAATAAAGATCAAACTTCAAACTGGTAAGTTCGCGTTTAATCTTACTATTATAATTAACTAGACCAAGGGGGACCCGTTGGGTCCCGTCCCCTCAACGTACGGTTGCGGGAGGGGGGGGGGGGGAGGCCTTAGGCATCACACACACACACATGCACTAACCATCTCCCACACACACTAACCCCCCCCCCCTTGATATTATATTAATATTATTCATTCGCTCCTTTTCCCCCATCCCCCGCCCTTTCCACTCACGCATAACTCCCAACTGTGCAGGCGCAGCTAGAGAGGGGGGAGTGGAGAGGGAGGAGGAGGAGGGGTATAAAGAGGGAGAGGGCAGAGATTGAGGGGTGGGGGGGGCACGACGGCACAGGGGAGGACTGGATCCCGAACGCAATACTCACCCATAGGTCCCAATATTCACCACTCCCTAGAGAGGGAGGGGGGGTGGCAGAGAGGGGGGAGGGGCAGAAAGGAAGGGGGGGCAGAGAGGGAGGGAGCGGCAGAGAGGAGGGGGGGCAGAGAGGAAAGGTGGTCAAAGAGGGGGGGCAGAGAGGGGAGGGCAGAGAGGGAGGGCATTGTGACGTCATCAGCTCGCTTCGATTTTAAAAATATGGCAGTTTTCGTTAAAAAAAAACAGGAAATAATGAATCAAATTTTCAGATGAGGGGATTATTGACATCATGAGGTAAATCTCTACCGGAATATGTAAAAATGTCACCGTTACCGCGTTGGGTTTTCGAGGAGATGTGAATCACATATGAACACATGCACACGCACACGCACACGCACGCCTTCTCTGGTTGGCTCCAGGACAAGCTGCTCTAAGAATCCATCTCGGAGGCACTCCACAAACTCCCTTTCTTGGGATCCAGAACCAACCTGATTTTCCCAGTCTACCTGCATATTGAAATCTCCCATAACCACAGTGTCATTACCTTTGTTACATGCCAATTTTAACTCCTGCTGCAATTTGCACCCAATATCCAGGCTACTGTTTTGGGGCCCGTAGATAACTCCCATTAGTGTCTTCTTACCTTTACAATTCCTCAATTCTATCCACAGCGACTCTACATCGTCAGTCCCTATGTCACCCCTCGCAGGGGACTGAATTTCATCCATCACCAACAGAGCTCCCCACATTCTCTGCCCACCTGCCTATCCTTTCTATAGGATGTATAACCCTGAATATTCAGTACCCAGTCCCGATCCTCCTGCAGCCATGTCTCTGTAATCCCCACAATCTCATATCTACCAATCTCTAACTGAGCCTCCAGCCTGGATGCCTGGATTCGGCAGTATTAGCTACAGGAAGAGATTGGAAAGGCATAGATTGTTTTCTCTGGAACGCCAGAGAGAGCGGGAGATCTGATAGATGTATATAAAATTCTGAGAGGTGTAGATAGGGTCTTCTTCTTCTTGCGTTTGAGTCAGCAGAAGTTCGCAGCAGGGTGATGCCATCCAGTTCGACATCCGTGGGTGCCCGCCCTAAAAAGGGTGCATACTACGGGCTGGCGCCAAGCTGCGGCACTGCTGGGTCTCTGTTTGTTGTCGTTCACCTGACTGAGGTCAATTGACAGGGCTCACCACGGGGAGGTCGACAACATGAGCCCCGTAGATAGGGTAGACAGTCAGAACCTTTTTACCAGGATGGATAAATCAAGTACTGGAGAGCATAGTTTTACATTGAGAGGGGCAAGTTTAAAGCAGATGTGTTGTGGCAAGTTTCTTATAGAGAGGGTGATGGGTGTGTGGAACGCCCTGGCAGAAGTGGTGGTTGAGGCACATACGTTAGTGGCATATAAGAGACTTTTGGATAGGCACATGGATGTGCAGGGAATGAATGTGGCGTGGATTATGTGCAGGCATAAGAGTTGGTCTTGGCATCATGTTCGGTACAGACAGGGCCTGTTCCTGTGCTGCATTGTTCTATGAATGTTCCCAGCATTTTTTTTTGTGTTTATTTCCGATTACATAGTATTCTGAAACGGACTGCTCAGGAATAATAAAATGTTGTAGCGGCACCTACTGGTGCACGCCAATATCGAACCCGGCGGTCGGAAGCTGCACGCACGTGACCTGGGAGGGGTCGGGTTTTCGCGCGGTTTTGTCTAGTTCCCACGTCAGTTGTTTGACCACCACCGTGTGTGTTGGACCTGTAGTATCAGTGAACGTGTTTTGCAATAAATATTGTTCGAGAAAACTGATCGTTGTCTCTCAATCCACTAAATTGGTGACCCCAACTTGTCTAACCGCTGTTAGACAGAAACATGCAAGGGGATTATATTCCTGCAGACTCGGCCGGCGCCCAGCAGGACTTACCTGGGTAGAAACTGCCCACGTTTTGGCCCGATCAGCCTCAGGTTTGGTTTGCCCATGTGGAGGCACAGTTCCACCTTCATTGGATCGTCACGGACGAGACAATGTATTTCCACGTTGTGGGAGCCCTACCACAGTAGTCGGCCTCGAAGTTGCTGCCATACCTAAGGGACTCGCTGGCGGTAGCGAAGTATGAGGGCTTGAAGGCTCTTTTGTTGCACACCTTTGGGGTCAGCCATCGAGACAGGGCGGCGAAGATCCTGCACATGGAGATCCTGCACATCTAAGATCGGCGCCCGTCCACCATTATGGCGAAGATGTTGGCTCTCATGCACGGGCATCGACCGTGCTTGCTTTTTGAGCAAGCCTTTCTCGAACAGATGGCGGACGAGGTCCGTTTGATTCTCGGGGGAGCAGATTTCAGCGAACCCCAGCCGACGAGTTGTGGACCACCGGGTGGCGGGAGGTTTGCTCCTTTACCCGCCCTGTACCCCCGCTAGGGTGCAGCTCAGACGACATCGGGAGGAGGGCCAGTCATCGACCACTGCCAAGGACCTACCGCAGAAGCCGGACGCGTACAGCAGACGTCGTTGGTGCTATCATCACCTCCGTTACGGTGCTGAAGCCCGACGATGGCGAAGTCCCTGCTCGTTTCAGGGAAATGCCTCGGCCGATCGCCCATAGAGGCGACTGCAATCGGTCTAAACGAACGCCTCTACGTCTGTGATCTACTCTCTGACCACCGTTTCCTGGTCGACTCCGGTGCCATCGCCAGCATCCTGCCGCCGACTGGGAAAGATGTGGAAGAGAAATGGAGGACATTTAAAGGTGAAATTTTAAGAGTAGAGAATCTTTATGTCCCTGTTCGGTTGAAAGGAAATAGTAAAAATTGGAAAGAGCCATGGTTTTCAAGGGAAATTGGACACTTAGTTCGGAAAAAGAGAGATATCTACAATAATTATAGGCAGCATGGAGTAAATGAGGTGCTTGAGGAGTATAAAAAATGTAAAAAGTGTCTTAAGAAAGAAATTAGAAAAGCTAAAAGAAGATATGAGGTTGCTTTGGCAAGTAAGGTGAAAGTAGATCCAAAGGGTTTCTACAGCTATATTAATAGCAAAAGGATAACGAGGGATAAAATTGGTCCATTAGAGAGTCAGAGTGGACAGCTATCTGCAGAGCCAAAAGAGATGGGGGAGATATTGAACAATTTCTTTTCTTCGGTATTCACCAAGGAGAAGGATATTGAATTATGTGAGGTAAGGGAAACAAGTAGAGTAGCTATGGAAACTATGAGATTCAAAGAAGAGGAAGTACTGACACTTTTGAGAAATATAAAAGTGGATAAGTCTCCAGGTCCGGACAGGATATTCCCTAGGACATTGAGGGAAGTTAGTGTAGAAATAGCAGGGGCTATGACAGAAATATTTCAAATGTCTATGATTGATAACAATGATTAATAACTAACAGTCTTTGGTTAACGTGGAAATGAATCACATACTTATATTAAATAGGAAGATATGCAAGAGGTAATTCAGCCTACGTCATAATAAGGTTTGACGGTTTTTCTCTTTATTTTTCAATTTAAAATTAAATTTATAGATTTAGCGAGGATATTAATATGATAGGTAGAGAATAATAACGTTATGAATTTATGCTGTTCTCGGACTTTTCTGCAGGGATGCGTGCTTATGTATGTATGCATGTGGGTATATGTATATATGTATATATGTATATATGTATATGTGTACGTATGTATGGGTATGTATATATGTTTGTTACTCCCAAAGAAATTATTTGATTGTTAGAAATCTTTTTTTTTTCGGCACGGAGCTGGGAATTTTTTTTTTTTACAAAAGCTACGGAAGTCTTTAGAATTCTAGCCACGTTAGTGTGGCTATCACTAACTACACTAATTGTAGATGTAGTTTTTTTTCTTTCACCCTATACTAACCAATTCTATCACTTTTTTCACTTTAAATATTTTTATAACTTAATGTTTGAATGGAAAAACAAGAATAATACAAGGAGATGTGTTCGGAAGAACGATGTATATGATTTTAAATTCATCTATTTGAGGTTCAGGAGCAGGGTCAGGTTTTATATGTTGCACCTTCTGGTCGGTTATAGACCACCTTAGAAACAATATGCAAGATGTTAATATGACAAGAGGGGGTCGGGGAATAACATTTTGTAGTTGGAATGTCAAGGGAATCAATGAACCAATTAAGAGAGGTAAAGTCTTGGCACATCTAAATCTAATCAAAACAGATATAATATTCCATCAAGAAACACACCTTAAAAAGGAATCTCAACACAGACTTAAAGCTAAGTGGATCGCTGAATCATATCATTCCTCTTTTTCCCATAAGTCCAGAGGAGTTGCAATATTAATTCGTAAAGGAATACCTTTTACGAATTCATCAACAATAGCGGATATTGATGGTAGATATATTATATTAGTTGGAGAGCTAAATGGAGAAAAAGTGATTCTTCTGAATGTATATGGGCCTAATTTTGATAACCCTATGTTCTTTAATAAAACATTTAATAAAATTCCTGAATTTACACAATATAAATTAATAATTGGAGGAGACTTCAATTGTACATTAGATTCATACTTAGATAGATCATCAAGGCAAAAAAAAGTAAAATCTCAATCAAGTGTATTTCTAAATTCATTTATTAATACCACTAATATTAAGGATGTCTGGAGAATAGAAAATCCAACTGGACGGGAATATTCATTTTACTCTCCAGTACACAAAACATACTCAAGAATAGATTATTTTTTAGTTGACTCCACATTTATCCCATTTACTTATAACTCAAAATACCATAATATTATAATCTCAGACCACGCACCTGTAACATTTATGATTAAATTAAATGGAATGTCCGAGAAACAAACATATTGGAGATTTAACCCACAAATTTTGAACGAAAGATCATGCCAGGAATATATTATTAAACAGATTCAAATATTTTTTGAGGTAAATGATAACCCTGACACACCTACTTCTCTTATGTGGGAAACGTTTAAAGCGTTTGTTCGAGGTGCATTAATTTCTGCTCAAGTATTTTATAATAAAGAGAACAGGATTAAACAACAAACATTGGAAATGGAAATCAAGCAACTAGATATAGAAAACGCGAGAATGCCATCTATTTCAAAACATAATAAAATTGCTGTATTGAAATATAAATTAAATAAAATGTATTCAGAACAAATAATAAAACTTTATCAAAAAACCAAACAATTACATTTTGAATTTGGAGACAAACCACAAAAACTATTAGCACGTCAGTTACGAAAAATGGAAGGGGAAAAAATAATTCATAAAATTAGAACAGACAGGAGAATTATTAAAAATGCCCAAGGACATAAATGAAAGATTTCTCCAATACTATCATAACCTTTATTCAACTAAAACTGTAACACAAACAGAAGGAATAGCAGATTTTTTACTAAAATGTAATTTAAAAGGTTTAGATTCAAATGATAGAGAATTATTAGAAAGGGAGATTACGATAAAGGATATTGAGGAGCCTATTGGCTCTTTAAAAAATGGTAAAGCAGTAGGACCAGATGGTTTAGGCTCTGAATTTTATTAAAAAAATTATGACTTGCTCTGCCCACGTTTACAAAGGCTGTATGAGCATATCTATACTCAACAGAAACTCCCAGATACTTTAAATGAATCCATAATAACACTTATTCCTAAAGCTGATAAAGATCCGGAAGATCCGGGATCATATAGAGCAATTGCACTTTTAAATACAGATCAGAAAATATTAACTAAAATACTAGCGCATAGATTAAGTACAGTGATGAATAAAATAATACACCCTGACCAAACAGGCTTTAGTCAGAAACGGTACTCATATTATAATCTAAGAAGATTATTTAATATTATTTATTCTAAGAGAATTATTAATGAAGATCTAGCAATAATCTTACTCAACGCTGAAAAAGCATTTGATCAGGTTGAATGGTCTTATTTATTTTCGGTGATGGAAAATATGCAACTAGGGGAGAAATTCTGTACATGGATAAAACTGTTATATACAAATCCTACGGCTAGAATATTAACAAATCAAAGGTTGTCATCAAAATTCAGCCTATCTAGAGGTTGTAGACAAGGATGCCCGTTATCTCCATTATTATTTGCGCTTGCTATTGAGCCACTTGCAGAAAGAGTTAGGGGTCATCCGGAAATATATGGGTATATCACAAAGGACACAGTGAATAAAATTTCTCTATACGCAGATGATGTACTAATTTACATTACAAAACCAGAAATTAGTATTCCAAACTTATTAGAGCTAATAACCCAATTTGGTTCACTCTCAGGATACAGAATAAATTGGAATAAAAAGGGAACATAACAAACACATAATACAACAATTTCCATTTAAAATAGTAAACGAAAAATTTAAATACCTAGGTATCTATGTAACTAAGATATATACATCATTATTTAAAGCAAATTTCCCCCCATTACTGAATAAACTACATAAGAATATTCAATACTGGAAAACACTTCCTATCTCAATGATTGGCAAAATTAATGCCATAAAAATGATTTTTTTACCGCAAATATTGTACCTTTTTCAGACAATTCCGATATATTTGTCAAAAAACTGTTTTAAAAAATTGGACTCCATTGTTAATGATTTTATCTGGGATTATAAGAATCATAGGATAAACAAAAGACATTTGTGTAAATCAAAAATAAATGGAGGTTTGGTTTTACCCAACTTTCTGTTTTATTTTTGGGCAGTTAATATTAAAAAATATAAATTTCTGGTTGGAAGAAATAGATCAACAACCAGATTGGTTAAAAATGGAAAAGGAAGATTGTTTGCCTTTTGATATCGGTTCGATATTATTTGCTACATCTAAATTAAACAAAAAAAATTATAGGGAAAACCCTATAATATTTAGTGCCATACGAATTTGGAAACAATTAAAAAAGACATTAAAATGAGATAATTTATCACTTTTTCTCCCAATTGTGAATAACCCTTTGTTTAAACCCTCATGGTTGGACAGGGGTTTTACACAATGGAAGAATTATGGAATTAAAAATATGGGACAACTTTATAAGGAAGGCACTTTTCTGACATTTCAGGAGTTGCAACAGACTTATGGACTTCGAGAAAATGATTATTTCAGATATCTTCAACTCGGAGATTATGTAAAACCGAATACTCAAAATTTTCGAATTAGAAATTCAGAAATTCTTGACGAATGTTGGAATAAACATCCTAATACAGAAAAATTAATATCTTATATATATAATATCTTATTAGACAGTGACATTCCATCGACGGACTTACACAGACAAACATGGGAAAAAGAATCAAATCAAATAATAACGAAAGATACTTGGGAAGAAAGTTTACAACATATACATCAATGTTCATTAAATGCCAGACATTCTTTAATACAATTTAAAGTAATACATAGGTTACATTATTCAAAAACAAAATTACATAAAATCTTTCAACATATCTCACCTATATGTGATAAATGTCAACATTTAGAAGCTACCTTATCTCATATGTTTGCAAACTGTATAAAAATTAAAAAATTCTGGGTAAATATTTTTAGTATAATATCTAAAGTGACCAGCACACAAGTGGACCCGGATCCAAAATTTATAATACTCGGAACATCAGAATTAAATCAAACATTTACAACAACACAAAGAAACTTTATTGATTATAGTATCATAACAGGAAAAAAATTAATTCTAAAATTTTGGAAAGGCCCTACGGCCCCCACAATCAAAATGTGGATTATAGAAATGACGGAGACCTTAAACGTGGAAAGAATCAGATTTTCCCTGTTGGACAAACAGGAATTATTCGTTGGAACATGGTCTCCCTTTATTGATTATTTAAAGGGTCAGAATGGTTCAGCACGGGAACCTGACTAATGCTCGGGTTAAAGAATGGATGAAATGCTATACTCTGAAATGTACGAATATATCTCGAATGAAGTTTTTTATTTTAATAAATGTTTCCATTCTTCTTTAACCATCTTTTTCTTTTTTTTTTTTTTTTTTCCTTTCTTTTTTTTGGTTTTTTTTTTGTTGTTGTTGGGTTTTTTTTATTTATTGTTTTTTTGTTTTCTCTTTTCTCTTTTTCTTCTCATTCTTTTCTTTCTTTACTTCATCTATCTTTTTAGTTCTATCTAGTTTAAAAAAAAAAAAAGGCAAAAGGTATTCGAGACAATGTAATAACAATTGATAATATTATCAATTAAAAAATGTAAGACTGCAATGATGTTAATAGGTTGTGTACTTTTCTCCAATAAAAAATATTTTCAAAAAAAGAAAAGAAATATTTCAAATGTCATTGGAAACGGCAATAGTGCCGGAGGATTGGCGTACTGCGCATGTTGTTCCATTGTTTAAAAAGGGGTCTAAGAGTAAACCTAGCAATTATAGACCTGTTAGTTTGACGTCAGTGGTGGGCAAATTAATGGAAAGGATACTTAGAGATAATATATATAAGCATCTGGATAAACAGGGGCTGATTAGGAACCGTCAACATGGATTTGTGCCTGGAAGGTCATGTTTGACTAATCTTTTTGAATTTTTTGAAGAGGTTACTCAGGAAATTGATGAGGGTAAAGCCGTGGATGTTGTATATGTGGACTTCAGTAAGGCCTTTGACAAGGTTCCTCACGGAAGGTTGGTTAAGAAGGTTCAATGGTTGGGTATTAATGGTGGAGTAGCAAGATGGATTCAACAGTGGCTGAATGGGAGATGCCAGAGAGTAATGGTGGATGGTTGTTTGTCAGGTTGGAGGCCAGTGACTAGTGGGGTGCCACAGGGATCTGTGTTGGGTCCACTGTTGTTTGTCATGTACATCAATGATCTGGATGATGGTGTGGTAAATTGGATTAGTAAGTATGCAGATGATACTAAGATAGGTGGGGCTGTGGATAATGAAGTAGATTTTCAAAGTCTACAGAGAGATTTATGCCGGTTGGAAGAGTGGGCTGAAAGATGGCAGATGGAGTTTAATGCTGATAAGTGTGAGGTGCTACATCTTGGCAGGACAAATCAAAATAGGACGTACATGGTAAATGGTAGGGAATTGAAGAATGCAGGTGAACAGAGGGATCTTGGAATAACTGTGCACAGTTCCCTGAAAGTGGAATCTCATGTAGATAGGGTGGTAAAGAAAGCTTTTGGTGTGCTGGCTTTTATAAATCAGAGCATTGAGTATAGAAGTTGGGATGTAATGTTAAAATTGTACAAGGCATTGGTGAGGCCAATTCTGGAGTATGGTGTACAATTTTGGTCGCCTAATTATAGGAAGGATGTCAACAAAATAGAGAGAGTACAGAGGAGATTTACTAGAATGTTGCCTGGGTTTCAGCAACTAAGTTACAGAGAAAGGTTGAACAAGTTAGGGCTTTATTCTTTGGAGCGCAGAAGGTTAAGGGGGGACTTGATAGAGGTCTTTAAAATGATGAGAGGGATAGACAGAGTTGACGTGGATAAGCTTTTCCCACTGAGAGTAGGGAAGATTCAAACAAGGGGACATGACTTGAGAATTAAGGGACAGAAGTTTAGGGGTAACATGAGGGGGAACTTCTTTACTCGGAGAGTGGTGGCTGTGTGGAATGAGCTTCCAGTGAAGGTGGTGGAGGCAGGTTCGTTTTTATCATTTAAAGATAAATTGGATAGTTATATGGACGGGAAAGGAATGGAGGGTTATGGTCTGAGCGCAGGTATATGGGACTAGGGGAGAATACGTGTTCGGCACGGACTAGAAGGGTCGAGATGGCCTGTTTCCGTGCTGTAATTGTTATATGGTTATATGGTTATATGATACCCGTGTCTGTAAGGTATAACCCGTCCTCTCGGCCGTTAATGGGAGTGACATCCGAACATACGGTACACGGACCATTCACTTAGATTTCGACTCCCACCAGTACAGGTGGAAGTTCACCGTTGCTGATGTCGCCCAACCAATCTTGGGGGCCGATTTCTTGCGCGTGTTCTCCCTTCTCGTCGACGTACGGGGTGGTCGGATGGTCCCGTTGTCGCACCTGCGCCCCGCCGAGCCGCGTTAATGACCCAACAGCAACCCAGCAAAGTAGCGGAGGTACAAGAGCCTTTCGCAGCCCTGTTATCTGAGTTCCCTGAGCTGCTCATGCCCCGGTTCGACGGGGCTGCGACTCGTCATGGCGTGGTCCACCACATTCCCACTGAGGGCCCAGCGGTTCACGCCCATGCGTGCCGCCTCCCGCCTGACAAGCTGCGCGTCGCCCGTGACGAATTCCAGCTGATGGAAGACATGGGCATTGTACGACGATCGGATAGTCCTTGGGCTTCCCCATTGCATATGGTGCCTAAATTGTATTGTATTGTATTCAGTTTATTGCCAACGAAATGGATTTTCCTTATAGTCATGTAACATAAAAATAAATAATAAATAAATAAATAAAAATTAAAAAACACAAACTCAGAAGTCCACGACACAACATAACCCCACAGCGGCACCAAAGTTAAGGGAGGTACCATAGTCCAGCCAGCCTCCCCGCCGATCTTCCCAGATGTTCACCCTTGGTCGGGGCCTCCCGAGCACCCGCAGTTGCCGCCACGGGCGGCCCGATGCTCAGGCCCTCTCGCCGGGAACGATGGAACCCCGACGCCGAACCCCGACGGAGAACATCCTCAGCAGCCCGGACCTTCAACTCAGCCGCCTCCCAACGGAGTCCTCGGCTCCCGAAGTCCACAGGCCGAGCCGGGCGGAGACCCACGTTGGCGACCCCCGACAAAGGGTCGCAAGACTCCACAATGTTGATCAGCGCTGCCCGCGTTGGGAGCTCCGCGAACCACAGCTCCGCGATGTCGGTGCAGCAGGCCCAGCACCCCGGAGCTCCAAACGGCGATCCCCGGTAAGGCATCGCCTCACGATGTATCCAGCGCTGCGCCGCTGTTGCTGGAGATCTGGTCGGTCCCGGCAGGAAAGGCCATGCCAATCCAGTAGGTAGGCCGCGGGGGGGGGGGGGCTCGAATAATAGTCACATCCTCTCCAGGAAGCGACTGAAGGACGGTATCCCCCTTACCGTACCCTCTTTCCCCCACATAAAGACAAAAAAAAGCACAAAAAACGCTCTTCAAACATAACAAAAAAAACAAAAAGATACCATACTGAAGGTGGAGGCAGCTAGCAACAGCGCCACCGGATGTCCCCTAAAGCGTCCGGGGGCGGTGATTACAAGCATTTGAACGCTGTGACCACGGCAGACCGGCACCCACTGCCCCACATTCAGGACTCCTCAGCTCACTTGGAGGGTGCAACCTTCTATTCGAAGGTTAACCTGGTCCGGGGTTATAACCAGATCCCAGTCCATCCGGACGACGTCCCTGAGACAGCCACCATCACCCCGTTTGGCCTGAAGAACGCCGCTCAAGCGTTCCAACGGCTCATGGATCAGGTTGGGCGAGGTTTGCCGTTCATGTTCATCTACCTGGATGACATCCTGGTGGCCAGCAGTTCGCAGGTTGAGCATATTATGCACCTTCGCCTTCTGTTTGAGCGCTTGCGTAAGCATGGCTTGGTGATCAATCCTGTGACATGTCAGTTCGGATTGCGCTCCATTTCCTTCTTAGGGCACAGCCGCTGCCTGAGAAGGTCGACACCATCCGCTGGTGCCCTCAGCCACTGACCGTCAAGGGCCTCCAAGAATTCATCGGCATGGTGAATTTTTACCACCGATTTGTTCCGTCAGCGGCCGCCATTATGCGACCGCTGTTCCAATGCCTTGCGGGTAAGCCACGGGATCTGGTTTGGACTGACGAAGCGACTATGGCTTTCGAAGGTGCTGAGGCCGCGTTGGTGAATGCCACCATGTTGGTGCACCCGAGGGTGTCAGCTCCCACAGCACTCACCGTTGATGCTTCAGACGTCGCAGTGGGCGCTGTTCTGGAGCAGCGGGTCGGCAACCGCTGGCATTTTTCAGCCGGATGCTTCGGGCTCCGGATTGTAAGTTCAGCATTTTCGACAGGGAACTCCATAGCGATCAGACATGTCCGCTATTTCCTCGAGGGCCGCGCGTTCACTGCTTTCACGGACCACAAGCCGCTCACGTTCGCGTTAGGCAAGATAGCCGACCCCGTGGTCCTCCAGGCAACAGCGGCACCTCGCCTACATATTCGAATTCACGTCTGATATTCGGCATGTGGCGGGGAAGCTGAACGTCGTGGCCGACGCGCTGTCCCGTCCGGCTGTTCCTGCGGTTTCCGTTCTGAACCTTGGGGTGGACTACACAGCTGGCGGCGGCCCAACGTAGTAAATATCAAATGAAATCTCATTTCCACCGTGGGAGCCTAATTAATTAATTCTGTTAATTAAAGGCAATCTCTCTGCATTCAGACGTTCCTGTTATTTGCCGCTGCCTCAAAAAGACAACAGGTCTGTACAATGGAAGATAGACACAAAATGCTGGAGTAACTCAGCGGGACAGGCAGCATCTCTGGAGAGAAGGGATGGGTAACGTTTCAGGTCGGGAAGGAATCGATGATCTCTCACCCATACTGAGTTACTCCATCCTTTTGTGTCTATCTTTTGTTTAATCCAGCATCTACAGTTCGTTCCAACATCTTAGGGCAGTACAATGGGTTGTAACTCCACTGTCCACTGGATTTTTCCTTTCATCAGGGTGGCAGTTAATAATGAGTCCATGATCTCTGGATTGCTGGACTGGTACCAGAACTACAAATGACTAGAGCAAGAAAATGGTATACTAATTGAAGTGTAAATAATTCTTCTCTGCATCTCGAGGTGCAGAGTGTGTATGCGGCTCTACTGACAACAGTGTCACGCTTGGTAACGTTTCATTGATGTTTTCAGTTATTTTGTCATCTTAATACCATTTCATCACAATGTTGCTTTAGATCCCAGTCACCTAATGCATTAGTAATCGGGTTGATTGAGAATCTGCATGTGGCTAATTGCACTTCTGATCAGAAGATAAAGATCAATAATAATCACTATCTTGGTCATGTAATTTCTACACTTGTTTTGTTCAGGATGTGATCATACATTTTAATTTCACTTTCTGTCAGGTGGTGAGATAGTGAGATGAAAATCAGGAATGTTTTTTATTGATGAGTGCTTTATTTCATTAGTTACAATATATATTTAAGCATATATACAATGTGTAGAACATTTATCTGTACCGTGTGAGAAGTATTTAATGCCTGCAGTAAGTGGATATGACTATTGCCTCAACTGGAGTTATTCAGTGGATTCTGTTGGACAAACCTTCTTTTGTTGCCACAGATGGCTGTGGACGCCAAGTCATGAATATTTTTATGGCAGAGATGGATAGATTCTTGATCAGTATGGGTGTCAGGGGATATGGGAAGAAGGCAGGAGAATTGGGTTAGGAGGGAGAGATAGATCAGCCATGATTGAATGGCGGAGTAGACTTTATGAGCCGAATGGCCTAATTCTGCTCCTATCACTAATGACCTTGTGGCCTTAAACGCTGACGCTTTGTGGTTTTATCTGTGGCAGATCGATCGGACTGTGTATCAACTTCACTACGTCAATTGGCCAGACCATGGTGTCCCATCTTCAATAGACCCCACCTTGGAACTGATCAAAGAAATGCGGGATATTCAGCAGCATGATGATGTTCCCATCTGCATTCACTGCAGGTAAGCCAGCAGTTACCAAAAGCCCAAAGCTTGTTTGAAATACCATTATGGGTACCCGCTTTCCAATACATGCCCAAGTCACCATTTATATAATTGAATATTGATCCCTAACATCTTGGAGTTTCAAAGGAGAAAAGCCCAACAAAGAAAATGTACTCTGTTGGTGATTTTAATTTTCCGCTGTAGCTATTGCACAATCTGATGAGCATATTCTGTCAATTTTCTTCCCATAGGGCTCTGAGCTGTCTTTAATAAATATTCAGTACCAATGCAGTTGAGGGAATATTTGACTTGTCTCGGTCTATGTTGTTCCACTTCACTCAGTTCCTCTTTGCCCACCAAATCCTCCTTTGACTCATTCTTTTCAAGTCAATGTCAAGCATCTTCTTGAATCATGATGTTTCATGGTGTAAAGTGGCTTCCATGGTGGAAGAAGGGAGTTCCCAGGATTTGGAGCCAATAACAATGAAAGAATATCCAGCGTGTGTTCATGTCCAGATTGTGCACTGAGGGGAAATTTGGAGGTGATAATGTTTCCAAGTACAAGCTACCCTTCTGACTGTATGGTGGTGGTAATGAGAACGCAACATGAATGAAAATTTATTTTACATTGCACTCTCACACATGGTTTTGGAATGTACGGAAAAATGAGAGTATTAATGTGCAAGAAAATCCCGATCTATACACACCAATTGTAACATGCAGATACACGAGTCATGTATAATTTTGGACTGCTGAAAGTAGCGTGGGTGAGAGAAGTGATTAAAAAAAATGGCCTGAAACAAGATTTTATTTTCTAAATTATTCTGGACCCTTGAATGTTTCGTGGAGTTTCTCCACACTGGTGACTACGTTGTCCCATACTACAATTCCCTTGCCCAGCCCAAGCTTTTGCAACAGTCCACTGCCTTCCACTCACAAAATCACTGAAAAAACATTTAACTTTTACAAACTCTGCTGAAATAACATTCTACAGATTTTAAAAAAAAATATTTGACCCTTCAACAACAAAGAGCAGAATAACATTGTCATCCATTTGGTGATCTTTAAATGACGTAAAGCCCTGGTGGTTTCAACCTCCTATTGCTGAGTGGTGGGACTATTGAGAATGTAATGTGGAGTATTGCGTGCAGTTCTGGTCACTCCATTACAGGAGTTGAAGTGGATGCAAAATAGTTTGACCAGAATGCTGCATGGAATAGAGGGGATTAGTTAATAAGAGAGTCTTGACAAACTTGGATTTTTCCTCTGGAACGTTGCAGGTTGGTTTAGGGGCAGTGGTATGACCCAATAAAAGTGTATAAAATAGCGAGGCCTAGATAGGGTAGATGGTCAGAACCTTCTTCCCAGGGTGGAAATGTCAAAGACCAAAGGGCAGAGCTTTAAGGTGAGAGGCACAACATTTAAAGGAGATGTGCAGGGCAAGTATTTTATCCACAGAGGGTGGTGGGTGCCTGGTCATGGAGACAAATATGATAGTGGCATTTAAGAGGCATTAGGGCAGTATGGTGGTATAGTGGTAGAGCTACTACCTTGTAGTGCCAGAGACCCGGTTTCGATCCTGACCACGGGTTCTCCCCATGGGTTTGTACCTTCTCCACCTGCGTGGGTTTTCTCCGAGATCTTTGGTTTCCTCCCACACTCCAAAGACGTACAGGTTTGTAGGCTAATTGGCTTGGTATTAATGTAAGGTTGTCCCTAGTGTTTGTGGGGTGAAGTTAATGCCCGGGGATCGCTGGTTGGTGCGGACACGGTGGGCCGAAGGGCATGTTTCTGCGCTGTATCTCTAAACTAAACTAATGGCTAAAAGACACAAAAAGCTGGAGTAACTCAGCGGGTCAGACAGCATTTCTGGAGAAAAGGAATAGGTGTTGTTTTGGATCGAGACCCTTCTTCAGACAAGGCTTTCAGATGGGCACATAGGGAATGGAGGGATGTGGCTTACATGCAGGCAGAGGAGATTAGTTTGACATGACTTCATGTTCGGCATGGGTTATTTTGGTCCGAAGGGCCAGCTCCAATGCTGTACTGTTCTATGTTAACATTAGCTATTATTTACATTTTCTTAGAATGAGGCAGGAAGTGTTTGAGGTAGAAAGTGTTTGGGGATTTTCCACAATCTAATCATAGCATTAAAACTGGCCTTTCCTTCTACAGTGTCTATGTTGGTCACTAAATACCCATCAATAAAAATGTAGTTGTCCTGTTCACTGTCTGCCATGCCATTACATTTAAAGCGTTCATGTAAATACATCTTGTCTTTTGTGAGTCTGCCTGTCTTCACCACCCCCTTGGGCAATGCATTGCAGATTTTAACAATCCCCCGAATTAAAGGAATTTCCACAAATCCATTCTTGGCCATGGATACCGCTGCAAAAATTATTATTTTTATGTCCCTTATTAAGTTATATACTTCAGGCAGGTACCCTTCATCCTTCTACACTCCTTGGCAAAGAAACTTAAGGGCCTGTCCCATTTGGCGATTTTTTTCGGCGACTGTCGGCATCATTGACTAACGTATCGGGTCACCGAAAAATTTGTGGCGTGATGACGTATGATGCGCGGTGTTTTTTCAAGTGTCGCAACATTTTTTGTCGCCGCTAGATTTTGAAATGTTCAAAATCTTTTGGCGACACTGATATGACGCCGGCAGTCGGCAAAAAAATCACCAAGTGGGGCAGGCCCTTAACGTAGTTTCTCCTCACAGCTGAAATTCTCCATCCCAGGCAACATCCATGATATTTTACCTTTTGGAACATTCTCCCTTGTGGAATCTTGTCGGAAGTCGTTTTGAAGTCCATGCACAAGACTCCAATCCCACTGTCCTTGTGAACGTACTTAGTTACCTTTTGAAAAAATGCATCAAATTAGTCATACAGAGCACGCCTCAGCATAGCCATGCTGTCTGTCCTTGCCTCTCCAAGTACAGATCATTTCCTGTGCCTCAGAAATCTTTTTCCAATAATTCCCCTATCATTATTTGATCCACTGACCTATATTGACATGACTTATGCCCGCTGCACATCTTGATTTCAGAGGTACACAAGGTCTTAGAACAAAAAGGAAAACATTCAACCAATTATTTATTCAACTCTATTATTTATTTGGCTCCCTGTGCATCTATTTGGCTTTGCGAACCAATCCCCATGGGTAGTGGCTATTGGATGGGCTTTGTGTTTGGTACGTACATTCCTTGCAGGTGAGTATCGAGGACAATTAGAATTTGGAGTTGAAAAGGAAAGAGTGAATGTTTTTTTTTGAGGTGTAGTTTTGGAGGAACAGCAAAGCAGAGGCAACACTCTTGGGGGTTGGGAAGGAGGAGGAGGAGGAGGAGGAGGAGGAAGAGGGATCAGGAAAGTTGGAAGACAGGAAAGATTGCTTGGTAATCAATGTTGGCTCTTGGCCTTATCTTTCACGTTCCCCTTTGGTCTCACACCCTCCCTCTGTACACAATCTCTTCCTGCCTACCATCTTTTGAACTCTGTATATTTCTTCAATTCAAACATCCTTCATGCAAATTTTGTCTGATAACACTCTTGGCCATCACTTTGGGCCCTTTTACCACAAGAACGCAACTATAAAATGCATATTGTTGTTGCTAAGACTAAAATGAAAGATTAGACATTTGCTTTGCCTTCTGTTCCAATCTGTACTGCCCACAGTTCCTTCCTTTACAATGTGTTGAAATCCTGGAGTGTGACATGGACTTACAAGTGAAGAGTGTATCTTGGGCAACTTGGGCCAAAGGGCATTTCCATGTTTCCATGCTATATGACTCTACGAAAAGCTAATACTAAAATCAAGCTCAATCATGACTAACAGCCCAGTTTGTTTACAGGATCGATATATTAGGCTGTTAAAGTTTTCAAATTTTGAGGGAATAATAATGTTCTTAGTTTAGAGATTGAGCATGGAAACAGGCCCTTTGGCCCACCGAGTCCGCACCGACCTATGATCCCCGCACATTAACACTATCCTAAACACACTCGGGATGATTTTTACATTTATACCAAGTCAATTAACTTACAAACTGTACGTCTTTGGAGCGTGGGAGGAAAACGATGATCTCGGAGAAAACCCATGCAAGTCACGGGGATAGACACAAAAAGCTGGAGTAACTCAGTGGGACAGGCAGCATCTCTGGAGAGAAGGAATGGGTGACGTTTCGGGTCGAGACCGTTCTTCAGACTGGTTAGGGATAAGGGAAACGAGAGATATAGACAGTGATGTGGAGAGATAAAGAACAAAGAATGAAAGATATACAAAAAAGTAACGATGATAAAGAAAACCGGCCATTGTAAGCTGTTTGTAGGGTGAAAATGGGAAGCTAGCATGACTTGGGTGGGGGAGGGATAGAGGGAGAGGGAATGCTGGGGCTACCTGAAGTGAAAGTAATAGTAAGATTAAACGAGAACTTACCAGTTTGAAGTTTGATCTTTATTTTATGAGGAGTTACGTTGGTGATTACGTGAAGAAGGCCCGTCAGGGCGCATGCGCGTCAATCTTCAAAGCAGCGGTATGAAATCACAGACAAAACCATAATTGAAGTAACATATTAAGATGATCAACATGAGAACTACCATTATGAGCTTTTTTCTATGAGAGAGGGTTGGGCGTGGCGGGCACGTAATCACCAACGTAACTCCTCATAAAATAAAGATCAAACTTCAAACTGGTAAGTTCTCGTTTAATCTTACTATTTTACTTCGGAGTCACGTGAGTGACTACGTGAAGATTTTAACGCTCTGTGATTTTTATGCCGCAGATCAAAATCCTGGCTTCTCACTGCATCGATTGACTGAGTATCATCAATAATGCTGTAAACATGACATTGCATATCATGCAAAAACAAAACAGTTTTATTTTTGGTCATAAAACAACCAATAAACCCTCTTAATGTAGGGCAACAAACGAAACAGAATGAAACAGTATTGAAAAAAACAGACTTTAAACAATAGCAACAGCACTCAATATTGAGTTAGCAAACAGCCCTCCATCGGCAATCGGCCGATGGTAGTATTGCTGAAACACAAGTTCATTTTTCCAACCTGCGGCTTTTAATATATGGTCGATGGGAACGTCCATCGCCCTGGCCGCGGATGTTGCTACTGCGCTAGTGGAATGAGATGTAAACACATAAATGTTAATTCCTGCCTGAACCAACTCTTGCTTTAACCACCTTGAGATAGTCTGAACTGCCACTCTTTTATGTTGGCTTTTTGTAACTGACAAATAATCCTGTTTCTTCTTGTCTTAAAGCCCTTGTGGCTTCAATGTAATGTAACAAATGTGTCCTTACACATAAACATGGAGCTGTAGGATATGCTGAGAACACAATCTTAAAACCTGTCACACATGGCCTGCTTTGTTTGAGCAGGTCAGAAATATAAAACAGAACATTCTCTGTATTCACTTCCATTCTCTCGAACTGAAGTTTTTTGGAAAGTCTGCACTCTCTGTACTGACACCAATGCCATTAGCATAGCCAATTTCATGGTTAATTTTAACAAAGTTATAGCCGTGACAGGGATCCAATGACGAAGTATGTTACGAACAACGCTTACCTCGCAGATTACCATATACCTAGGCTTAGGCGGTTTGGAATTAGATTCCTTTCATCAACCTAGATATGAGAGGGTGAGAACCTATACCTTGTGTCCGTGTACCTATTACAAGATATGCGGACAAAGCACTTCTAGCTGTATTGATAGCAGTATAGCTAAGACCTTCATCATAATAAAGTGTAGATAAACTCTAACACATTTTCAATAACTACAGTATCATTTTGAATATTCTTTTGAACACAATATTGTTCCTTTTTTTTTTTCATAAGTCATATACTGTTTTTGAGTACTCTTTCTCCAGACTGCAGCGAGTATATACACCGTTGGCCTAGAAAGTCCTCGACCAATGCAAGGCATTCTTGAAACCTGCAAACTAACAGATCCATACCGTCACATAACGGATGAACTTAATGCGTTACTGGATGCTCCAGCAAATTCCTACTGTTTGGAATCAGCAAAAAGAGGTTGGATCGCTATCTGTAACATCAAAGGGAACCATGGTTGAATCAGGCAATTTGGTATCACCAAAACCCCTGAAGCGGCATCCTGCTTGATTTTCTCAAACACCGACCTATGAGGCAGAATGGTGGGAAAATGTACACAAACATATCATCGCAATTTAGTGAAAAAGCATCAATTGCCACTGCCCCTGGATCTGGTGCCTATGAAACATATTTTGGCCTTCCATATAGAAGTACTATGTTCGTGAACACATCCTGGTTCCACATCCACTCTGTGTTATGATGGAATTTTCGTGAGCTGCCATCTGGTACTACATTAAGTTTCCCTGGCAGATAGATAGCGCCAATCCAAATCTCTTTATCCCTACTCCAGGTCCAATTGTATTTGCCAACCTGTCACATGATAACAATTTGATTCCACCCATGTGATTCATATCAGCAACTGCTGCAATGTTGTCTATTTTGCACTGCACATGCAAACTAGGTTAGGGATAAGGGAAACGAGAGATATAGACAGTGATGTGGAGAGATAAAGAACAAAGAATGAAAGATATACAAAAAAGTAACGATGATAAAGAAAACCGGCCATTGTAAGCTGTTTGTAGGGTGAAAATGGGAAGCTAGCATGACTTGGGTGGGGGAGGGATAGAGGGAGAGGGAATGCTGGGGCTACCTGAAGTGAAAGTAATAGTAAGATTAAACGAGAACTTACCAGTTTGAAGTTTGATCTTTATTTTATGAGGAGTTACGTTGGTGATTACGTGAAGAAGGCCCGTCAGGGCGCATGCGCGTCAATCTTCAAAGCAGCGGTATGAAATCACAGACAAAACCATAATTGAAGTAACATATTAAGATGATCAACATGAGAACTACCATTATGACCTTTTTTCTATGAGAGAGGGTTGGGCGTGGCGGGCACGTAATCACCAACGTAACTCCTCATAAAATAAAGATCAAACTTCTCGTTTAATCTTACTATTTTACTTCGGAGTCACGTGAGTGACTACGTGAAGATTTTAAAGCTCTGTGATTTTTATGCCGCAGATCAAAATCCCGGCTTCTCACTGCATCGATTGACTGAGTATCATCAATAATGCTGTAAACATGACATTGCATATCATGCAAAAATAAAACAGGTTTATTTTTGGTCATAAAACAACCAATAAACCCTCTTAATGTTGGGCAACAAACGAAACAGAATGAAACAGTATTGAAAAAAACAGACTTTAAACAATAGCAACAGCACTCAATATTGAGTTAGCAAACAGCCCTCCATCGGCAATCGGCCGATGGTAGTATTGCTGAAACACAAGTTCATTTTTCCAACCTGCGGCTTTTAATATATGGTCGATGGGAACGTCCATCGCCCTGGCCGCGGATGTTGCTACTGCGCTAGTGGAATGAGATGTAAACACATAAATGTTAATTCCTGCCTGAACCAACTCTTGCTTTAACCACCTTGAGATAGTCTGAACTGCCACTCTTTTATGTTGGCTTTTTGTAACTGACAAATAATCCTGTTTCTTCTTGTCTTAAAGCCCTTGTGGCTTCAATGTAATGTAACAAATGTGTCCTTACACATAAACATGGAGCTGTAGGATATGCTGAGAACACAATCTTAAAACCTGTCACACCTGGCCTGCTTTGTTTGAGCAGGTCAGAAATATAAAACAGAACATTCTCTGTATTCACTTCCATTCTCTCGAACTGAAGTTTTTTGGAAAGTCTGCACTCTCTGTACTGACACCAATGCCATTAGCATAGCCAATTTCATGGTTAATTTTAACAAAGTTATAGCCGTGACAGGGACCCAATGACGAAGTATGTTACGAACAACGCTTACCTCGCAGATTACCATATACCTAGGCTTAGGCGGTTTGGAATTAGATTCCTTTCATCAACCTAGATATGAGAGGGTGAGAACCTATACTTTGTGTCCGTGTACCTATTACAAGATATGCGGACAAAGCACTTCTAGCTGTATTGATAGCAGTATAGCTAAGACCTTCATCATAATAAAGTGTAGATAAACTCTAACACATTTTCAATAACTACAGTATCATTTTGAATATTCTTTTGAACACAATATTGTTCCTTTTTTTTTTTTCATAAGTCATATACTGTTTTTGAGTACTCTTTCTCCAGACTGCAGCGAGTATATACACCGTTGGCCTAGAAAGTCCTCGACCAATGCAAGGCATTCTTGAAACCTGCAAACTAACAGATCCATACCGTCACATAACGGATGAACTTAATGCGTTACTGGATGCTCCAGCAAATTCCTACTGTTTGGAATCAGCAAAAAGAGGTTGGATCGCTATCTGTAACATCAAAGGGAACCATGGTTGAATCAGGCAATTTGGTATCACCAAAACCCCTGAAGCGGCATCCTGCTTGATTTTCTCAAACACCGACCTATGAGGCAGAATGGTGGGAAAATGTACACAAACATATCATCCCAATTTAGTGAAAAAGCATCAATTGCCACTGCCCCTGGATCTGGTGCCTATGAAACATATTTTGGCCTTCCATATAGAAGTACTATGTTCTTGAACACATCCTGGTTCCACATCCACTCTGTGTTATGATGGAATTTTCGTGAGCTGCCATCTGGTACTACATTAAGTTTCCCTGGGAGATAGATAGCTCCAATCCAAATCTCTTTATCCCTACTCCAGGTCCAATTGTATTTGCCAACCTGTCACATGATAACAATTTGATTCCACCCATGTGATTCATATCAGCAACTGCTGCAGTGTTGTCTATTTTGCACTGCACATGCAAACTAGTTTAGTTAGTGCCATAAGCCGTGAGTCCATAAAATACTCTTGGTTAATTCCCCATGTATGCAGAAGCAATGTTCATCTGTCTCCACCGCTGGATCTTGTATCAGTAGCACCCTACCGAAGTGCTCTGACATCTGTCTACAAATCATGGAAGCTTGGTCCAATAACACTTTGGAACTACTAGTGGACACATGCTGAATCCACCATTGTACATCAGCAACAGCCTCTTTTGATAGAAGCATAGGTCTATTATAATGACCCCAATGTATCCTCAATGCTTGTTCCTTTGACCTTTGTAATTGTAGATAATAAAGTGGCCATATTGAACTGCTGGAAATGCTGCCAGCCATTACCACAGCAGTCTTGTCACCTGGCTAATTGAAGGCTGTGCGTTAGCAATTAACTTGATATAGCTCTTAATTAGCTGTACCCTTTTTTGCCTGGGCAAGGTCACAATGATGTTGATTAAGTCCATTGTGAACCCAACTAGTCAATTTGTGTCACAGGTATAAATTTAGATTCCTCAGAATAGCTTATAAAGCCCAATTAAAATTGGTTTTTACCAACTGCCACTGATGCTTCAGCTGTTTCCTTTGATTGTCCTACAATCAAGATATTATTTAGCTAAGTCATGAGCACATGACCTTGACTTCTCATCATGCCTAGAATAGGTTTTAACAACTTTGTAATCCCTCTAGGAGCTGAAGACAAACCATTAGGCAGTGGATTGTATTGGCATAATTCCCCATCCAGCTGAATTTTAAATCTTCTATCCTGCAAATGAACAGACACTGAATCTGCATCTTTAAGATCTCCTTCACAAACGTTTCCATCTTAAAATGTCTATACCGTACAAAAGGGTTAAACCTATTCAGGTCTGTATAATTCTGCATCCCCCCATCCTTTTTTGGTCTGGGAAAGATAGTGGACACAAACTGATGGCTTTGGTAAACTGCCTTAGCAATTACACCTTTATTACATAAGCTTGCAAATTCCAGCTGAACTTCCAATTGTTCAGTGATACTGAAGTCAAACTCCTTTTTTGGAACATGTTGCATGGGTAAATCAGAATTTGCATTTAAGCTTTATTCGATGCCCTTGAATAACCTTCAGTATAAACATATCTGAGGTAAACATTTAATTGTATCACATTAGATCTGTCTACATGAGAACCAGACCCTCTTACCTCCTTACCACCTGGCATTCTTCCCCGGCCTTGAGCTGGATATCTCACCTCCGTGGCGGTGCTACAGCCGAACGCCAACTGCGCTGCATCGTAGCTGGACTCGTCCCTTGCCCGGACCAGTCTGCTCCCTTATAGGGATACTTCCGCTTTGGTGAATATGTGGCTGCCGTCTTAGCCTCCTCCTCCAGCTCCTTCACCTGCTGTGCGAAATCCTCGCCAAACAGCTGTGCCAGTTGCACTGTGCCAGGCTGGCATTTATGCTGGTGGCAAGTTCCTCACCCAGAGGCTCACCAGCATCCGACGACATGGCAAACCGTGCTGCACACGGTGTCAGCTCTGACAGCTGCCTGCCCTCCCTTTGGAAGTCGTCGGACTCAGGGTCAGAGCGTATCTGCCCTTCTGCACTTACCTCTTGCAAAGAGGGTGCTTTCAAGCAGGCCTCTACTAGGCACTGCCAGCGGAGCCGTCCCCACGGCCTCCCGCCTGCACAACTCCTCCTGGAGTATGGCTTTATGAAGCAGGCCTCTCCAAGGCACTGCCAGCGGAGCCTTCCATAAGGCTTCCCGCCTGCACAACTCCTCCTGGAGTTGTGGCTTTATGAGGCTGACCTCTCCTAGGCACTGCCAGCGGAGCCTTCCCTATGGCTTCCCGCCTGCACTCCTCCTCCTGGAGCGTCTCTGTGGAGCAGTCCCTGTATGAGCTGCTCCTTTTGGATAACCGCTGGGGAACGGTATCCTGTCCCGGACGGGACTCTCGTGGCCCGACTCTGCGGAGTCTATAGCCCTTACTGACTTAACTTATGCCGACCGCCCGACTGGCGTTGGCTGTGTACCCGGCTGGGCACTATCTGAAGTCTGTCGCCGCACCGCTACCGGCTTGCGACTCCCCCGAGGTGACAGGCTGCCTTTCAGAGACTGCGTCCCGCAGCTCTCTCTCTCCTTGTCGGCAGCAGCCTGCACCTTTCCCTTGTTCCTGTATATGGGGGGGAAAAAAACAGACAGAAACAATTTATTTACTCTTTTCTAACTCCTCCAAAGTCTCCCCGACTTTGGTGGAGTTGTATTTACTCACGTTGCAGAAGGAGCTCCGAGCTCCCGCTGCCGTTGTCGCCAATGCGTCCGACGTAATGACGCGCATGCGCCCTGACGGGCCTTCTTCACGTAGTCACTCACGTGACTCCGAAGTAAAATCAATATTCATACCACTGGGCTGTAAGCTGCCCAAGCGAAATATGAGATGCTGTTCCTCCAATTTGTGTTTAGCCTCACTCTGACAATGGAGGAGACCTAGGACAGAAAGGTCAGTGTGGGAATGGGAAGGAGAATTAAAGTGTCCAGTAACCGGGAGACCAGGTTGGTTCACGTGGGCTAGGCGAAGGTGTTCCGCGAAACGATCGCCCAGTCTGTGTTTGGTCTCACCGATTTATAAGAGTCCACATCTTGAACAACGGATACAGTAGATGAGGTTGGAGGAGGTGCAAGTGAACCTCTGCCTAACCTGAAAGGACTGTCGGGGTCCCTGGACAGAGTCCAGGGAGGAAGTATAGGGACAGGTGTTGCATCTTCTGCGGTTTCAGGGGAATGTACCTGGGGAGGGGGTGGTTTGGGTGGGAAGAGATGAGTTAACCGGGGAGTTGCGGAGGGAATGGTCTCTGGGGAAGGCGGAAAGGAGAGGAGATGGGAAAACGTGGCTCGTTGGAGGTGGCGGAAATTTCGGAGGATTGTGTGTTGTATGCGGCGGCTGATGGGGTGGAAGGGAAGGACTAGGGGGACTCTGTCTCTGTTGCAACTAGGGGGAGGGGGAGCAAGGGCGGAACTGTGGGGTACCGAAGAGACACGAGTCAGGGCCTCATCTATGATGGGAGAGGGGAACCCCCGCTCCCTAAAGAATGAGTACATCTCGGATGTCCTAGTATGGAACACCTCATCTTGGGAATAGACGGAGGAATTGGGAGTAGGAAATGGTCTTTGCAGGAAGCAGGGTGGGAAGAAGTGTAGTTAGGATAGTTGTGGGAATAAGTGGGTTTGGAATAGACGTCAGTCAATAGTCTATTTCTTGTGATGGAGATGGTGAGATCAAGAAAGGGGAGGTGTCGGAGATGGTCCAAGTAAATTTGAGTGCAGGATGAAAATTGGTGGTGAAGTTGATGAAGTCCATGAGTACTGCATGGGTGCAGGAAGTAGCACTGATGCAGTCATCAATGTAATGGATATAGAGTTCGGGGGTAGGACCAGTGTATGCCCTACGTCATGGGGAGAACGTACATCCACCGTACAGACAGCACCCGTAGTCAGGATCGAACCCGGGTCTCCGATGCCGCAAGCGCTGTAAGGCAGCAACCCTACTGCTGCGCCACATGTCGCCCTTCTTACGAACGAGATTAGCTATCGTGCTATCTGGATAAAGAATGTTTGATTTTTAATTATATTCTGTCCTCACGGCCATCTGACTCTCCTTTACATTGTAGTGCTGGCTGTGGAAGGACGGGTGTGATATGTGCCATTGATTACACCTGGAAGCTGCTCAAGGATGAGGTAATTTTCATTCTATTTACATTCGCAAAGTCTTATTTAAAAAAATTCTGCATCGCAACAGGGAACTGAGAGAACTGACTAAAAAAACCCTTGTCTAAAATATCTTGCTGCTATTCTAGTGGCAATAGAAATATCAGAAGCAAACAGATTTATTAAAATAGTAAATATAGATATTTCAAATTTGTTGCTATTATCACACAGTCAGTTATATACTTTGCCTTATGCTTTTTAACCAATGAATCAGGAACAGTACAACGACAAAAAATTGGTATTTAGAAGTAAAGGAAGTTCTTTTAGGAAGGAGATGAGGAGAAATTAATTTTGTCAGAAGGTGGTAAATCTGTAGAATTCTTTGCCACAGAAGGCTGTAGAGACGAAGTCAGTGGATATATTGAAGGCAGAGATAGATGGATTCTTGATTAGTATGGGTATCAGAGATTATGGGGAGAAGGCAGGAGAATTGGGGCTAGGAGGGAGAGATAGATCAGCCATGATTGTATGGTGGGGTAGACTTGATGGGCCAAATGGCCGAATTCTATTCCTATTCCTATGACCTTATGGTAGCAACTATCAGGGGCTCAAGCAGTGAATCGCACCCGATTCTTCACCTCAATTCCATGGAATTATTAATATTTTCACATGGTCATTGTATTTTTGTTCAAGAGTCAAGAGGGTCAAGAGCGTTTTCTTGTGATATGTCCCAGATTTCCCTCCCCTCAAAGCAATAATAATATTGAACATATTCTATTGTTTATGCACCAACATTGAACTTGTGATTTGCCTGAAGCAAGAGTTAATACATAGTTCAAAGATCTGCACCAGATCGACAAGGTAATTTTTATCATGGCAGGTAGACAATGGAGTTGGTTCAATAAAGACCTCAGCAGGTTGGTTCAGTGTTTGATGCACAATGGCTAGATCTTTGCATGTGGTAAAAGTTGTTGGTATAGTTTATGTCGGAGGTTGAAGGGAGACTTGATAGAATTATATAAAATTGTGAGAGGTGTAGATGGGGTAGACAGTCAGAACCTTTTTCCCAAAGTGGAAATGTCCAACACCAGAGGGGATGGCTACAAGGTGAAAGGGGAAAGCTAAATGGAGATGTCCAACCTCTGACGTTCCAGAGAACACGATGCAAGTCTATCCAACCTCTCGCTGCAGCTAACACCCTCTCATCCAGGCAACATTCTGGTGAACCTCTTCTGCATCCTCTCCAAAGCCTCTACATCTTTCGTGTAATGGGGTGACCAGAACTGCACATAATACTCCAAATATGGCCTAACCAAAGTCCTACAGAACTGCACCAAGATTTCCTGCTGTTTATATTCAATGCCCCTAGCTACGAAAGCAAGCACACCATATACCTTCTTAACACCCTATCAACTTGTGCTGCCACATCCTGTGAGCTGTGAACTTGAACTCCATGAACCCTCTGCACATCAATGCTGTTCAGTGTCCTGCCATTAACTGTAAACTTTCCCCTTACATTCAACCCCCCTCCCCCCCGAAAGTGCATCACCTCACACTTGCTCAGGTTAAACTCCATCTGCCATTTTGCTGCCCATTACTGCATCTGATCTATATCACGCTGTGTCTTCTGATAGCTTTTCTCACTGCCTGCAATTCCTCCCATTTTTGTGTTGTCAGTAAACTTACTCACCAACCCATCTCCATTTATATCCAGGCCATTTAGATATATATTGCAATCTGCAGAGGTTTCCACAATATCTTTTCCACATATAGTTTTCCAAAAAAGTCATGTCGGATATGGTTCGCAGATTACATCACTTAGGTTTGAATGATTTCCGAAGGGCAATGCAGTAGAGTACCATTTTGTATCTCAAACAGCGAACGGAAAGGGTCCATTCACAAAGTAGAGATTGAAGGAAAAGACCATGGATAACAAATCAAACATAGGAAAGAACAGGCCATTCAGCCCACAATATCTGTACCGAACATGATACCAAGGCCATCTCTTATCTACCTGCTCATAATCCATATCCTTCCACCCCTGCATGTCAGGAGTTATGGGGAGAAGAGTCTATATGGACCACAGTCTTTGTAAGGGGTCCGCAAGGTAGGCTGCTCTGGAGGGTTAGTTTACGTGGAATCTGTAGGGAGAGCCAAGTAACTGGCGATAGAATTGGATTCATGGTAGGAAGCAGAGGGTGGTGGTAATTAGGCTTTCAGACTGGCGACCTGTGACTATTGATGTGCCTCAGGGTATCTTGCTGTTTGTCTTCTATATCAACGAATTGGGTTTTCTTTTTCTGGTGTCAAATTAAACATTTGTATTTATGTTTACAGATAATCCCAGACAATTTCAATATTTATAACCTGATTCAAGAAATGAGAACACAGAGACCATCAGTTGTGCAAACCAAGGTATGGGTGGTGCTTTGAAGAATGTCTAGAGACTTGGAGAACATGTAATGTTAGCTATCTCCAAAAGTACAATACGACTAAAATATCCTGTCTTTTAATCAATAAGGTTTATTAATCAAAAACTAATTTGAATTTGCATGTTTCATACTCTATGGATTCCACACTTTTAAGTATTGATAATCTCATGGAAAACCCTATAAATACTAATGCATATCAATCTGAAGAAGGGTCTCGACCTGAAACGTCATCCATTCCTTCTCTCCAGAGATGCTGCCTGTCCTGCTGAGTTACTCCAGCATTTTGTGTCTATCTTCAATGCAAATCTGGAGTTCCTTTGAACTTGCTGCCAGAATCCTGGGATTTTTGCAAATACCAAAGCACTTCACATATGTCTTTACAACACAGAAGGAGGACCTTTGGACCATCAAGTCTATACTGGCTCTCTATCCCATTTTTCCATTTGGTTCCTTGTAACTTATTTTTTCTAATTATTCTCTAAACGTATTCTCTAAATACATAGTATGTCAGTCAACGTTCCATGAAACAAGAGAAATTATCCTCTACCAAAACCTAATGATTTTATAGTAGGCACAGAGATAAACTCTTGTGTGACATGTTTAAAGGAAACTTCAATTATCATACCGATTGGACAAATTAAACCTACAAAGTTATCAAAGAAGGCGAATTTACGCAAAGTGTGAGGGACTTCTTCTTTGAACAATACATTGAATCCACCCAGGAATGGGCTATTTTAGATGTGTTTTTAAGAAGCAAGGAATGGTTAATAAGTGATCTTGTGGTTCAAGATCCCCAAGGGGTGAATGACCACAATATGTTAGAATTCCAAATGCAGTTCGAGGATGAACATCATAGATCCATAGCTCCTTCTTAATAGCATTATATTTGCCTTTATTTAACTTACCTGCAGTGTAAATAAGGTCAATTATAAGAGTTTGGTTGTCTCCCCATTCTCCCAATTCTGCTAGCCCTTGCTGTCCCCTCCCCTTCATCAGCCATCTGGTTGTCTCCTCCCCTCCCCCAGCCCTCGGGCTCCTCCTCCGCCTTTGTCCTTTTTTCCTTTCTTCTCCCCACCTCCCATCAGTCTGAAGAAGGGTTTCGGCCCAAAACGTTACCTATTTCCTTCGCTCCATAGATGCTGCTGCACCCGCTGAGTTTCTCCAGCATTTTTGTGTACCATAAGAGTTTGGTTTATTGTTTTGTGTACAGAGGTACAGTGAAACCATTTGTTGTATGCTAACCAGTCAGCGGAAAGACAATACATTATTACAATCGAGTCATTCACAGTGTACAGTTACACGATAAGGAAATAACGTTTATTGCAAGATAAATCCCGTATAGTCCGATCAAAGAAAGTCCGAGGGTCTCCAATGAGGTAGATTGTAGTACAGGACTGCTCGCTAGTTGTGGTAGGATGGTTAAGTTGCCTGGTAACAGCTGGGGAAAAACTGTCCCTGAATCTGAAGGTGTGCATTTTCGCACTTCTTTTCCTTTTCCTTGGAAGAGGGGAGAAGAGGGAGTGGCCAAGGGTGTGACTCGTCCTTGATTATGCTGCTGGCCTTGCCGAGGCAGCGTGAGGTATAAATGGAAGGGGGGGCTGGATTGTGTGATGGTCTGGGCCTGGAAAGAGGGAAAGATTGTCTCAGGTGGACTGGATAAACAGTCAGAAAGAATAATTCCTTGAGAAAGAGGCACAATCTGAGGTTAACAAATGAGGTAAAGGCTAATGTTAAATTGAAAATTAGGGTAAACAAAATGGCAAGGCCTAGTGGTAGACAAAAACAAACGGGATGTTTTTAGGACCCAGCAGCAAAAGACTTAAAAAGCTCATACAAAGGGAGAAAGTGAATCACGAGAGAAAATGTCTATGTAGTATTAAAAATGTTTCTGTAGAAATATAAATAGGAAGGGGGCAGCTCAAGTAAATGTGGGGCCTCAAGAGAAAGAGGCTAGTAAATTAATAAGGGCAAACAAAGAAATATTGAATACACTTTTTGCATCAGTCTTCATCGAGTAAGACATTGTTAAAATCACTAAGATATCAGATGAGCTCATTTTAAATAACATGGTAGAACTTACAAAAATCCCAATTACAAACGGTCATTTTTTAAAGTTAAAAGGGAGCTAATGTGCACAAGAGGAGTAAAGTGCCCCAGTGAACTGTCTGTCCCCAAGGAAGTAAGAGCAGAGGTAATGGATCCTATGGTTTAAGTTTTTCATAACTTGTTAAACTCTGGCAGGGCAACAGAAATATGGAAAATAACCAAGATGACTTCGTTGTTCGAAAAAGAAGGCAGTAGGCTGGGGACTACAGGCCAGTTAATTTAAAACCAATTAATGGCAAGATTAGCTCAATTTCTTTGAAAGTGTAACAGGGAGAGTGGATAGAGCAGACCCATATATATAATAGTGAAATAGTGAATAGTGAAAGGACTGGATAGCATGGATGTGGAGAGGATGTTTCCACTAGTGGGAGAGTCTAGGACCAGAGGTCATAGCATCAGAATTAAAGGATGTTCCTTTAGGAAGGCGATGAGGAGGAATCTCTTTAGTCAGAGGGTGGCGAATCTGTGGAATTCTTTGCCACAAAAGGCTGTGGAGGCCAAGTCAATGGATATTTTTAAGGCAGAGATAGATTCTTGATTAATACAGGTGTCAGGGGTTATGGGGAGAAGGCAGGAGAATGGGGTTAGAAGGGAGAGATAGATCAGCCATGATTGAATAGCAGTTAGACGATGGGCTGAATGGGCTAATCTGCTCCTATCACGTATGAATAACATATTTAGATTTCAAAAAGATATTTGGCAAGATGACGCAATGCTGGAGACTTGCATAAATTAAAACCCCATGGTTATAAGAGGCATTGTGATTAGAATCGATTGAAAACCTGCATTCTCATAGAAAACAGAGAGTTGAAATAAATGGGTCATTTTCAGATTGGAAGGAGGTAACTAACAATTGTAGGGACTAGCAATTGTTCACTATTTACATTGGCCTGGAGGAAGGATTTGTTTATATGGTTTTAAAATGCACTGATTATACAAAAATAGCTGTGATGAGGATACTGTTATTATGCAAAAGGATATAGATAAATAGATTGAGTGAGTGGGCAAAACTCTGGTAAATGGCATTTAAATGTGGAAAAAGTATGAGGTTATGCACCAGTAAAAGAAATAAAAAGGCAGATGATTATCTGAATAGAGAGAGACTGAACATGAGTAAAAATACATAGGGATCTAGGTATTCTAGTGCACAGATCACAAAATATTAGTGGGCATGTCCAGCAAGTAGTTAGGAAGGAAAACATCATTTTGGCCTTCATTGCAAAGGGGTTTTGTTACAATGGTACAAGGTGTTGTTGAGGCCTCACCTGGAACTCTGTGTATAGTCCTAGTCACCTTACATAAAAAGCAATATGATTATGTTGGAGGCTGTACAAAAAAGATTCACCAGGCTAATTCCCGCGATGAGAGGGTTGTCATTCCAAGAGAAACCTAAAAATGTGAGCGTGCATTTCCTGGCATTCCTTGGTCTTATTGAAACATACAAGTTCCTGAGGAGTCTTGGCAGCATAGATGTTTGATCATTGTTTAAGAGTAGGAGAGTCTCAAACAAAGGCACATCACTATAAATTCAAGGCTAAGGTATGTAGAAATTTATTCTCACAGAGTGTGGTGAATCTCTGGCATTCTCTGCGCTAGCACAAGGTGGAAGCTGGATCATTCGAAGTACTGGAGGTAGATATATTTGATGGATCAAGGACAAGGAGAGGAGGAGGAGAAGAAGAAGAGGAAGTGGCACTAAAGGGGAACTGAGGCCAACATGGATCAGCTGCAAACATATTATTGCTTGTGGCAGGCTTGAAGGGCCTGATAGGCTCATATTTCCTTGTAATTCTTGTGACATAAATAGTAACGTTCCATCCCAGGAGAGTAGTTTATGCATGCTGCAGGAGAAAGTTAAAAGCTCTGTCCCATGGTACGAGTTCATTCCAAGAGCTCTCCCGAGTTTAAAAAAAATCAAACTCATGGTAAGCAAGGAGAATGAACGTAGCGGGGACGTCAGAGCTCGGGGACGTCTCTTAGCGGCTCGTAACGCTAACGGCAGGTACTTGGGAAGACTCGCTAACGGCATGTAAGCACGGGAAGACTCGTGAAGATTTTTCAACACATTGAAATATCTCCACGAGAGCCCCGAGTACCGACGAGTGGCCATTACCATAAATCTCCGAGTTCGAATCAGGGCAAACTTGGGAGAACTCTTGGAATGAACTCGTACCGTGGGACAGGGCTTTTATACTCATACTGCCAGCCTCGGAAGTAGATTGTTTATCATTCTGTGAGGGCAGGTTTTGATCTTTAGCTCTGGCTGTCATATGGTCATAAGTAATAGGAGCAGAATTAGGCCATTCGGCCCTTCAAGTCTACTCCACCATCAATCATGGCTGATTTATCTCTCCCTCCTGACCCCTTTTGCCTGCCTTCTCCCCATAACCCCTGACTAATCAAGAATCTATCTATCTATCTCTGCTTTAAAAACTATCCATTGACTTAGCCTCCACAGATTCACCACCCTCTGACTAAAGAAATACCTTCTCATCTCCTTCATAAAGGAACGTCCTATAATTCTGCTATGACCTCTAGTCCTAGACTTTCCCACTAGTGGAAATCTCCAGGGCAGGAGAGCACTTTCATCAAAATTAGCACCTCTTTTTTCATTCTATTTTCTGTGCATTCCTTATTTCCTTTTTACTTTCGCATCTTCCTTTCTGTGTTTGCCTTTTAATGCTTTCTTTTCTCTCCCTCTCTGCTCCTTGCTCTCTCTCTGTCGGAAAACCTCCCAATTTTTTTCAGTTGAATTGGTTTTGAGTTTGGTCAACTGCCTGCTGTGTGTGACTAGTGGAAAGTGCTTGGTACTTGTCTGTGTGCTGGAGGTTTGTGCTTGTGGTGCGAATGAAACCTCCTTCTGACGTCTTTGTTAACATTTCCCTTCTCAGCTCACTGGTGGGACGTTTCAAAGATATTGCAAGGGGAAATTGCACAGATATTGATGCTGGTGCCATGCAACTTGATAGATCAAATCCTGTTTTAAAAAGGCTTCTTGCATGAAACAAAATTTCAGTTTCTCAAGTTTCAAGCGAAAGAACAGTTTAACGTGTACTTCCTGGCCTTATCTATGAATAGATCTGGTTAAACCATTGCAGACAAATGACTTCAACCGAGCAGGGTTGGCTTGGCCTGAAACAGTAGTCCGCCCTTCCCCTCTGTGAACGCTCAGGAACTTTGACGGTTACTATCAGTTGTTGAATTAGATTCAACCACAGCAATCTTGGACACGGGAAGAGGGGTGGGGGGAAGATAAGAAATAGGAGCAGGAGGAAACTATAAGAGTCCTTAAGTTGCCTTTCCAAACAAGAATATAATGATTGATCTGATGCTTGCACCTGACCCCTTACAGTCCAAAATGTGTCTTCCTCAATCCTACTTCTGATGAGTCCGCATCCACACTCTGATCCACAGTCTGAATATCCTCCTGGTTGCATTTTCCCTGTGTATGCTTTGTCGTCACCTTCTCCTAGCTAACAATGATCTATTCTACATTTTCCTGGAGCTTCGTCCCCTTTGGTCACTTGTTTTCACACCTTACCCTTTCCATATCACTGTGTCTCCCTCTCCCTTGATTCTCAGTCTGAAGAAGAGACCCGACCCGAAAAGTCACCCATTCCTTCTCTCCAGAGATGCTGCCTGTCCCGCTGAGTTACTCCAGCATTTTGTGTCTATCTTCGGTGTAAACCAGCAACTGCAATTCCTTCCTACACCCTCTGCATATAGGGTTCCCAAGATTAACAACACTCTGGGTGGGAAAAAAAATCCTACTAGTTAAATGGGCATTTCAGAGACTGTTCCCCTTTGTTCTGTATTATCCCCTCCTTGCCAAAACCCAAGGACTTCAATAAGATCACTTCAAATTTTTCGAGTGATTATAGGTCCATTCTACCCATTATTTTCTCATAACATACCATCATAAGACAACCCCATTCATCCCAGAGAGACCATAACGATATGCAGTGTTCAAGATATTGTGGCATCAAAGCCCTGTGCAGCTATAGCCACAGTACTCCTGGAAGGACTCTGGGTAGATCATGACTGATTTCTTCCATTTACTCACCTTTGGTGTTTTCCTGGATTCCCTTAAGCAGAAAAAATCTCTGGCTTGAACCCAGTAGCGTAACCAGCTGCATAGGAATATAATGAAGAATGTATAGGAACAAGCAATTCATTCAGCAAAGATAGACACACAAAGCTGGAGTAACTCAACGGGACAGGCAGCATCTCTGGAGAGAAGGAATGGGTGACGTTTCGGGTCAAGACCCTTCTTCAGACTTTAAGAATAGGACCAGCTCTGCCAGGCAGAAGAGAATGTTGGTCGTGGGAAATTGGCTCGTTCTGCGGCTAAGGTCTAAACGGAGATGCTTCAAAATCTTCCTGGTGGGGGGTGAAACTGTAGAGAGACTGAACATCTATAGTAAAGATGGGGGAGTAGGGGCCTGGAAGAGATGTCTTGGACATAGGTAGAGAGGGATTGGACCAGGGGGGATAGAATGGAATCGAGGTTTGTGGAAATTAATTCATTGGGTCAGGAGCAGTCAGTAACAATAGGTCTCCCAGGGCAGTTCTGTTTGTGGATTTTGGGGAGAAGGTAAAACTGGGCCTTGCGGGGCTGGGGAACAATAAGGTTGGAGGCTTTGGAAGTCAGTCAGCTGGAAGTGATAACATCAGAAATGGACTGTGAGATGATGAATATTCATTCAGCAAGTTGTTTTCTATCCAACGTGGCCATTTTAGTAATAGCCCTGTCCCACGGTACGAGTTCATTCCAAGAGCTCTCCCGAGTTTAAAAAAAATCAAACTCGTGGTAAGCACGGAGAATGAACGTAGCGGGTACGTCGGAGCTCGGGGACGTCACTTAGCGGCTTGTAACGCTAACGGCAGGTACTCGGGAAGACTCGCTAACGGCAGGTAAGCACGGGAAGACTTGTGAAGATTTTTCAACATGTTGAAAAATGTCCACGAGAGCCCCGAGTACCAACGAGTGGCCATTACCGTAAATCTCCAAGTTCGAATCAGGGCAAACTCGGGGAGAACTCTTGGAATGAACTCGTACCGTGGGACAGGGATTTCTTCTTCTTTTTGTGTATGGCGTGCACAGCCTAAAGTTGTAGGACAACTTGTTCTATTTGATCTTACTTGATTGTGCACGCCAGGTTGATTGCATTCGTTGAAACAGGGTGGACCACGTGAAGGTTGCAATCTCCCACCCCTGGACAGGGCTTTGAGATCTGGTCACTGACAATGAAACCTCAACAATCCGGCCCACTGAGGTCCGTTTACTTGCGTGTACCATTCACACTCTTTGGTTGATCCTGGTCAATTTGGGTGTCTCTGGAGATTTGCAAGAAGGATGTAATCAATGCTGAATTGTTACTGCATAAATTGCCATTAAAAATCTGTTCATATCAACAACAATGGATTTCTGCGATTTAATGGAAGTGGGGTTTTAAAGTTTATATTGGGACTCCAATATTTAAAATTTAAACGAATTCAAAGTTTGCATGAATGAATGAAAACGTTATTACATAGAAACATAGAAAATAGGTGCAGGAGGAGGTCATTCGGCCCTTCGAGCCAGCACCGCCATTCATTGTGATCATGGCTGATCGTCCCCTATCAATAACCCGTGCCTGCCTTCTCCCCATATCCCTTGACTCCACCAGCCCCTAGTCACAAGTCACAGTGAAATTCTTTGCTTGCACACCTTGCCAAGGTATGTAAATAGTCGCCCATGAAGGGCGTTTACAAAGTTACAAATTTCCCCCACTCCCCACCCCAGTTCCCTCTTTGTTCTTCCCCTCCTTCACAGTGGTCCCCCCATGCCGGGTCCCCATTGTCCATTGTTCTACCCTCTCCCCCCTCCCCCCCCCTCAAGGCGGTTCCCACATGCCGGGCCACCATTGTCCATTGTTCTACACCTTCCCTCACGGCGCCCCCCCCCCCCCGGAAGGAAACCTTCTGGCCGCGTGGCCCGGCGGGAAGCCTTATATTGAGGAATAAACATGGTGTTCCTGAATATTAAAAACTCACTCCCTTGTCAAGTTTATTGTCACATACGCTAGTATGGTGAGGTGCAGATGCAATGACAATCTTGCTTCAATGAAAGAAAGAATTAGCATTTTGGACATCATTTAGTAATCCGTTTTCATAGATTGAGCCATACCCAAAAGTAATAGAGGTTGGATAATTGACTTCGGTATTCTGTAGTTCCTCTAATTTTTGTTCTTCGTGTAACCTCAACTTTCATTACTTCTCTATTGCCCACCTTGCCATTGTCTCTGTCGGCCACCACTTAAACATCCAAATAGCCTCACTCACAAGACCTCCTACCTCTCTCTTCCTTTGAAATACTGTATAAAACTTTCCTTATTTGCATTTGCTCAACAGACCAACGTTTAGTGCATCTATATAAAACTTTTCTGATTAAACTTTTGTGATATTTTCTTTGTCCCATATGCTCTATCCCTGTACGATGGCACTCCATAAAATTAATCTCTCTGTGTGAGCAAACAAAAATGTTGAAAACAATTATTTAAATTGTATCCTTCTGCTATTAATAACTCTGTCAATGTGCATTGCACAATTTTTGCAGACATAACTAACATTTGGATTGAGCTATCAAAACTAAAGCAGTGACTTATTTTAAACTTGGGTCAGCGTACGCTGCATTACTCTCTGCAAACTCTTTCCTTTTGAGAGTTTTGTGGTAAAGTATGTGTTGAGGTCACTCCCTCTTACAACAGTAGCGTTCAATTGTTTACATCATGGACTTGCCAACAATAAGGACTTGCACTGATAAAACATGTTTAACATTCTCAAATAGCTATAGATGCACCACAAGAGCAGTAATAGGCACATTCTAACACCAAATTGCATAATGCGGTAGCAAGGATAGTTTTAAATCTGGCTTACAAGAAAAAGTGTAAAGTGGATATTGCAGAGTTTAGGACCCAGGCATCTGAGGGCATGGATGCCAGTGGTGGAAGCTGAACTGATATTGATAAACATTCACAGATATTGCTGGCCATCTGATATAAGCAATGTTCCGACAAAGGTGTGGGATATAGAGTTCAGCAGGTTTCCGTTTTCCTCTAGGTGTGTTGTACCGTCTATTACCACTCACCTGCTCACTCGCCATACCCTTAATATTCCACATCATCCGATTCTACTTTCCCCATTGCTCCACATTTCATTTAATGTCCCATGTTGTTCAAAACCACGCTCCTGCTCTTTCCCTGTAACCCTTGTGCATTTTTTGGTCCTGGATTATTTTTCTCGCCCGACTTTTCCTGGTGTCATCTCTCCCCAAGTTACAAGCTCAAGGTGAAACAACGTCATGCGATGCCTCATCTAAACCATAGGATCCCAGTTGACTCTTGTCATTGGGTATTTTTAAAAGCAGAGATTAACAGATTCTTGATTAGTAATGGGGCAAGTGTTATGGGGTGAAGGCAGGAGAATGGGGTTGAGAGGGAAAGATAGATCAGCCATGATTGAATGGTGGAGTCAACGCGATGAGCCAAATGGCCTAATTCTGCTCCGACAACTTATGAACCTACCCTGGAAAACGGAATCAGTAACATGAGTAATTTTAACTGACCTGTATCAGATGAGAATCACCAAAAATAAAAGTCACCCTGCATTTTCCCAATATCCTAATGTAACCCCAGCAAAGGACTCACAACAAAACAGAAAGCAAGCAGAATGATCATAGAAATTCTTTATTCATCTACAAGCTATACCATATAACTCAATATCAGCATCTTGATTCTTCTTCAAACTGATGAGTAACATGGTAATGTTAATGACAGGAGGAAGGCATTGACAATTCTGCCAAGCAATTGATCATGGTGTAGGAAGGAACTGCAGTTACTGGTTTACACCAAAGATAGACACAAAATTCTGGAGTAATTCAACAGGACAGGCAGCATCTCTGGATAGAAGGAATGGATGACGTTTCGGGTCAAGACCCTTCTTCAGACTGAGAGTCAGGGGAGAGGGAGACACAGAGATAAGGAAGTGTAGGGTGTGAAAATGAGACATCAAAGGAAAATGTAGTATAGATCATTGGTCCTGAAATGTCACCTAAGTAATTGATCATTATTGATCTGCACGATATTCAATCATTTGAACAGTGTTCCTTGACACCCATGTTAGTAAAAATCCATGAATTTCATCCTGAGAATTCCAGTGCATTTGCCTGAAGAAGCACTTTTTTGATTTTATTCCTGAATGACATTATTCTATTCTCTGGATTATTTTCACTTCTGCTTCCACTTGCATCTATTTCTCTTTGTGGTAGAATTTCTATGTCCACCTTTTTAGAATGTTAATGCTTCAGTCTGATCACCCCATAAATTTCAAAACTCATAATTAGAACTTTTCCTTGCTGATTATCAGTTGCCTTTCCGATATTTTGGATTTTCTTCAATTTAATCATCTCCACTCTGCTCTATCTGCACTTTAAAAGTACTCCTTACATCAGTATTCAGTCACCTGTCCTAGCATTTACTTAGTAACAAATGTTGGGTCTGGTTAAGATCATCTGAAGTTCATACTGTATGATAGAGGCATAGAGTACTGCAAGTTGCTGCTATATCTGGTTGTATTTGGTCATCCGTCATGTAATTCCCATTCTCTGTTTCTAGTGTGTGTTTCTGTGTAGGTCTCGTTCAATATTAATCAATCGCTCTGCCTAATGGCCCTGTCCCACTGTACGAGTTCACCCAAGAAATCTCCCGAGTTTTAAAAAAATCAAACTCGTGGTAAGCACATAGAATGTACGTTGCGGGTACGTCGGAGCTCGGGACGTCTCTTAGCAGCTCGTAATGCTAATGGCAGGTACTCGGGAAACGCGGTAAGCTCGTGAAGACTCGTGAAGATTTTTCAACATGTTGAAAAATGTCCACGAGAGCCCCGAGTACCCACGAGCGGCTATTACCGTAATTCTCCGAGTTCGAATCAGGGTAAACTCGGGAGAACTCTTGAATTAGCTCATACAGTGGGACAGCCCCATCACTGTGCCAGAGATTCAGGTTCAATCCTGACCCTCAGTGCCGTCTGTATGGAGTTTGCATGTTGTCCCTGTGACCACGTGGGTTTGCTCCAGGTGCTCCGTATCCTCCCACATCCCAATAACGTGTGGGTTTGTAGCTTAATTTGCCCTTGTAAAATTGTCCAGCATGTATAGAGACTGACGTAGAGCTAGTGTGAACGGGTGATCAATGGTCAGAATGGACTTGGGCTGAAGGTCCTGTTTCCATGCTGTATCATTAAACCCTAAACTTAAACTAAATTAATGTCCTACACTTTCTGTCTATTGAACAGATGGTAACTTGACCCAGAGCATCCGTATTGAATTACTGAGAGTCTGTTGTCTTTTTCATTGCAGGAACAGTATGAGTTGGTCTACAGAGCGGTCAGCATTCTGTTTGAGAAGCAGTTAGAAGTCCTAAACACCAACCCAGGATTCAATTACGATGAGGTGATCTTCCTTTACTCTGTGTTTTGGTGATAAATGTTTTTGACATGTTCTTTTTCCCAAATAAAGTAGGCTAATTCTTGGTGGATTTAATTAAAGATAGAAACATAGAAACATAGTTACTTAAATTACTTACACAGTCATTAAATTACTTTGAATTGATGTCCGGCCATCAATTAAATTTCTTACAAGTCAAGTCAAGTCAAGAGAGTTTATTGTCATGTGTCCCAGATAGGACAATGACATTCTTGCTTTGCTTCAGCACAACAGAACATAGTAGGCATGAATACAGAACAGATCAGTGTGTCCATTTACCATTATATAAATATATACACACATCAATAAATAAGCAGAAAAAGTGCAAATAAACAGATAATGGGCTATTAATGTTCAGAGGTTTGTTTCAGTTTACTTTAATAGCCTGATGGCTGTGGGGAAGAGCTATTTCTGAACCTGGATGTTGCAGTCTTTAGGCTCCTGTACCTTCTACCTGAAGGTAGCACGGAGATGAGTGTGTGGCCAGGATGGTGTGGGTCCTTGATGATGATGCCAGCCTTTTTGAGGCAGCGACTGTAGGGAGGTCAGAGCCGATGATGGACTGGGTAGTGTTTACTACTTTTTGTAGTCTTTTCCGCTCCTGGGCGCTCAAGTTGCTGAACCAAGCCATGATGCAACTGGTCAGCATGCTCTCTATTGTGCACCTGTAGAAGTTAGAGAGAGTCCTCCTTGACATACCAAGGTCTCTGAACCCGTTATAAGTTGAAAATCTCCTTATGACACCTTTCCTATTCTTCACCTTCAACCTTCCAATGGAAATACCACAGAATGGGAAATAACTTCTACAGTTCAATCCGTATAAAATATTAATGTTTAATGGGGGGGGGGGGGGCACAGTGATGTAGCAGTAGAGTTGCTACCTTACAGCACCAGAGACCCCGGTTCGATCCTGACTACGGGTGCTGTTTGTACAGAGTTTGTACGTTCTCCCTGTGACCTGTGTGGGTTTTCTCCGAGAACTTTGGTTTCCCCCCACACTCCAAAAAGGTACAGTTTTGTAGGTTTATTGGCTTGGTTATAAATGTAAAATTGTCCCTAGTGTGTGTAGGGTAGTGTTAATGTGCGGGGATCACTGGTCGGTGGGGACTAAGTGGGCTGAAGGGCCTCTTTCTGCTCTGTATCTCTAAATTTAAACTTGTTAGTGGTCTATAATGCTCAGAAACCGATGACTAGTAACTGCCTGCATTAACATCAGCTACAAAGTTGTTATTTATAGCATCTTAACCACTCACCTGTTCCACTTTGTTAATGGTCATTGATTGAACAAACATAATGAAATAACATAACTTGTATAGATGTAGCATTTTTAATGTAATGTCTCGAGTCACGTAATAGGGCCATAATTTAACTTTGAGCCACATGAGGGGAAATTGAAAGAGGAAGGATAAATAGGTTTTAAGGAGAAGTGGGGAGGTTTGGGGAAGGAATTCTAGACCTTAGTGCTTCAGCCACCATAGGCACAGCCACCAAAAGAGGCCCAAAACAGGAAAGACTGAAAGGCCACAGGTGGAATAGTGCAAACGTATATGAAACAGATAGGGTTAAACTCCAGAAATTGACTGTGTTCAGACCACGGAGAGATCGGAAATCAGCGACGCAAGTTAAATGGTACTGTACCGAGAGATGAAGAATGTCAGGGAGCAGAGGGATAATGGGTGAACAGGTACAGGTGTCAGTTAGAAGATGGGCAGCAAGGATATGGATGATTACAATTTTATGGTGAGTGAAACACATGAGCACTCCCAGAAAACATTTAGAAACATAGAAAACATAGAAACATAGAAAATAGGTGCAGGAGGAGGCCATTCGGCCCTTCGAGCCAGCACCGCCATTCATTGTGATCATGGCTGAATTTAGAATAGCCTCTCTTTAATGTTGTCTATCCCATTGTACAATTAAGCCCTTCAAACCTTTAGAGTCATAGAGTGGTACAGCATGGAAACAGGCCCTTCAGCCCAACTTGCCCTTGTGCACCAAGGTGCCCCATCTACACGTCCCACATGCCTATATTTGGCCCATATCCCTTTAAACTTTTCCGATCCGTATACCTGTCCAAATGTCTTATAAATGTTGTTCCAGTACCTGCCTCAAATACCTCCTCTGGCATCAAATACCCACTGCCCTCGGTGTGAAAAATTGCCCCTCGGGTTTCTATGAAATCTTTCGCCACTCACAAATAGATGGGATAAATGGACAGTCATTTACTCAAAGTAGGGGAACCAAGAACAAGGGGACATAGCTGAACACAATACTCTAAATGCGCCTTCACCAATGTCTTGTACAACCGTAACATAACATCCCCACTTCTACAATCTGACTAATGAAGGCCAATATACCATTACCCTTCTTATCCACCCTATCTACCTGTGATGCCACTATCAAACAACTGTATACCTGCACTCCTAGATCCCTCTGCTCTACAACACTGGGACCTACCATTCACTGTGAAGGCCCTGCCCTGGTTTCACTTCCCAAAATGTAATACCTTGCACTTAGCTGTATTAAACTCCATTGATCATTCCTCAGCCTACTTGCCCAACTGATCAAGATCCTGCCGTAACTTTTAATAACCATTGTCACTATCTAAGATACCACCGACCTTGGTGTCATCTGCAAACTTACTAAATGTGCCTCCACATTCTCAGCCATGTTGTTGATATAAACCACAAACAACAATGGGCCCAGGCCCAATCCCTGAGGTACAGGACAAGTCACAGGGTTCCAATCCAAAAGCCAACCTGCCACCTTCACCCTGTGCTTCCTTCCATGAAGCCAATTCTTCGCTTTCTACAATATCACCCGCTAGCCGGCCTTTTCAAATACCGACCATTTTGCCGACCTTTGTCTGACGACCTTTTCAAATACAATAGACGATAGACAATAGGTGCAGGAGTAGGCCATTCGGCCCTTCGAGCCAGCACCGCCATTCAATGTGATCATGGCTGATCATCCACACTCAGGTACCCCGTTCTTGCCTTTTCCCCATATCCCCTCACTCCGCTATCTTTAAGAGCTCTATCTAACTCTCTCTTGAAAGCATCTTCCTGAACCATGAACCTTCCTGAAGTCCATATAGACAATGGCTACAGCTCTTCCCTCATCAACCTTTATGGCTACTTCTGCAATAAACTGGATCAGATTTGTAAGACATGATCTCCCATGTATAAAACCATGCTGACTGTACCCAATCATCCTCTGCCTAGCCAAATGCACCCATATCTTATTCCTCAGAATACATCCCTGTAACATGCCGACCACAGATGTTAGGCTCACTGGCCTGTTCCCAGGCTTTGCCTTGCAGCCCTTCTTGAATAGAGGCACAACATTAGCCACCCACCAGTCGTCTTAAGTAGTTCTTGAAACTCCTCCAGGGATACACTTGATCCCAGCTGTTTATACCTGTCCAATGCCTCCTTTTTCCTGATCAGACCCGCAATTTCTCTCATTTTCCAAACTTCCTTATGCCCACCTACCTTGTCCTTCACTCTGACAAGAACATACATTCCCTGAACTCTTGTCATCACACATTTAAAAGCATCCCACTCTCTAATCATTAATTTGCCTGCAAGCAACCTACTCTGATCAACTTCAGCAACTTCCTGTCTAATACAATCAAGTTATTTTAAAGCTAATAGAACCAAAAGGTTTGCCCACCAACACTTTAGTCACTTGCCCTTCTCAATTTCGTAAGAGTAGATGAAGCTTTACCAATTTCCACATCCTCTACATATTCCTCTACGTAGGCCCTCTACATATTGCCTGAGGAAACTTTCCTGACAAATTCTGCCCATCCCTTGGCGCCATGATAGTCCCAATCTATATTGGGAAAGTTATACTCCCCTAAGATGAAAATCTTATTAACCTTGCAGCTACCTGCAATCTCCTGGTATATTTGCTCTTCCAACTCCCATTTAAAATTTGGGGGCCTATAGTACACTTCCAACAAGGTGACCATGGCCTTTTTTATTTCTCACTGGACGAACCATCAGTAATGTCATCTCTGACCACTGCCTTAGCATTTTCCTTAATCAATAAAGCAACACTTTCACTTTTACCTCCACCTCTATCTCTCTTACAGCACCTACACCCTGGAACATTAAGCTGCCAGTTCAGTCCCTCTCTTATCCAGCTTTCCGTAATGGCTACAATGTCCCAATCACACGGACCTATCTGCACCCTGAGTTCATCTTACCTGTCAGTCCTCTCACATAAAAATAAATACAATTCAATCCAACAGTCCTTCCTCGCTCCCTGCCATGCTGCTGCCTATTCTGTCCACTGAACTTGCTTTCATTATTTTCCATACTGACTTCCAGCCTCTCATGTCAACCCTGCATTTTATCCTGCCTCATTGCCAATCTAGTTTAAACCCACCCATGTAGCACTAGCAAACCTGCCTGCCAGGATATTGGTTCTACTCCAGTTCAGGTGCAACCCATCCATCTTGTACAGTTCACTGTCCCTGTAGAGATCGCAATGGTCCAAAAATCGGAATCCCTGCTCACTGCAACAACTCCTCAGCTATGTATTCAGCTGCCTTATCTTCCTGTTCCTACCCTCACTAGCACATGGTACCAGACATAATCTGGAGAGCACTACCCCGGAGTCCTGCTTTTTAACCTTTTGCCTAAATCCCTAGAATAATTTTGCATCATCTCATCAATTTTCCTAACTATCTCATTTGTGCCAACATGCACTGTCTTCTGGTTACTCACCTTTCCCCTTGAGAATGTCATGCAGCCGTGCTGAGACATCCTTGAAGCACTCACTGGCTTAAATGAAATCTGAGATCAAAGTGGCACCATACAAAAGGAACATTCTTATAAGTTTGAGTCATCTTCTACCAACTATCATATCAAGTGTGAAAACTGCATTTGTAAAACTACACTCCATATAAGTGCTTGGGATTTTTCATTCACGGTCTTAGATATTTGTGTTTGTCGGGAAGGAGTGTCAGACGGCACATTTTCTTAAATAAAACATGTTTAACTTGGTCATTTTTAAGGATGGTGGCAGAAGTAAAATATTCAGCATTGGGACAAAACCATTCTTTGTTATGCCATTCCATCCCATCTCAATGGACACATGCAGTTGCCCTTCTCAATCTGACATGCAGTTGATCTTGTCAGATCCACTTACTGTTGTCTAGAAGTGATGAGTTCCTTTCTCACGCTATTCATAGTTCAAAGTCGAGTCTTAATTTAGGAGAAGTCTTGTCATGTGTTAATCAACTTTTTAGAACTGCACGACATGACAGCACACCCAGAAGCTGAGTTTGTCATGTAGGCATTTTGAAAGAATTATCAAAGAGGCCAGTCCAACTTTATTCCAACAACATTTTCCCAACAACATATCCAACCCCCTTTTGAATTTTTTTTAATTCATCTGCAAAATGTTTCACATCTCAACAACATGCTCCATGAAGATATTTCTCCCTGATTCATTTTGGACTTTTTTCTGCTGATTAACTCAAATTTGTTTCATCCAACTACTGACCATACTAACAGTGGAACTCAGTCTACACACCCTCATAACCTTGAATAATGTAAAAATGTATCCTTAGATTTTCCTACTCCACTGCAAACTAATCCCATTGAGTTAGAATGCAGTTTATGTGATAATGGTTGTCAAAGTGAATTTAAAAAGTTGTGCTAATTAATCGGAGAGATTTATGGAGCTCATGATGGAAGGAGGACAGGCTAATGTGGACCAGGATAGACTTGTAGCAGGAAAGAACTGCAGATGCTGGTTTAAACCGAAGGTAGACACAAAATGCTGGAGTAACTCAGCGGAACCGGCAGCATCTCTGGAGAGAAGGAATGGATGAAGTTTCGAGTCGAGACCCTTCAGTCCGAAGAAGAGTCGAGACCAGAAACGTCACCCATTCCTTCTCTCCAGAGATGCTGCCTGTCCCGCTGAGTTACTCCAGCATTTTGTGTCTGCCTTAGACTTGCAGCAGTCTGTTTAGATGGTGGTGAAAGCATTTGCAGTGAAATGCTATATCCATTAATGGCCAGTCAGCAACTCTGAGAAGGAGCACCATTAACAGTGTGCCAGTTTGGTTATTTATGGAATGCTCTGCACTTGTAAACTTCCTCCTCTTCTGAGCTACTGTGGAACAGCACAGAAGGCCTGTGGTTTCTGCACTGTATGAGCCTGCGATGATTGGAAGGCCTCTACACAACCGGATGTGGTAAAACAGATCGTGAGCAAACAGCCAGCTCTGCTAGAGAAATGGCCACGAGCCCAAAGTGGGACTTCTTATGTTTTAACCCCCAAAAAATGAAGTGACCCTCTCATTAAAAACTGTATTCGACATTGTCCTGCTGCTCTTCAAGGTTCAAGCTTGAACACTGGACTGTTGAGGGGGGGGGGGGGGGGTGACTGCTGGCAGTGAAGGAACACTTATTGGTTGCAGATAAGGATGTCATTGCCAGGATTCTCTGGAAGCTAAATAATAAACTGTGGCACCTTGGCGAAAAAACAGAGACATTGAAACAGGTTTCCAATTTCATTTTTTGAGCATTTTAGGGGGGAAATGGAAAAAGAGGACAAAAGAGATGTAACTGACTGAAGAAAACTCCAATCAGGCAATGAGTGTGTTTGCTTCAATGATGATGTACAGTGAAAGCAACCAATGGCAGGAGGAAGGATGGAGCTATGATAGTTGGTGGTAGGTCTTTTGATGAAACTTCCAGGAAAGCATTCAAAGAAATTTGGCAACCCTCGTGCTGAGATTTGCTCCAGCCCAACACGTAGTGATGCTCATAGAATCACCAAGACATAGAAACATACAGCACAGGAGTACCCCGTCATCTTAACTGGTTGGTGCTGACCGAGGTGCCCACCTATGCTAGTCCCATGTGCTTGCATCTGACGCAAAGCACATCGCAAGTTTTTTTGCATTTGACGCAAACGTTCCTATCCATGTACTTGTCCAAATGTCTTTTAATTGCTGCTATTGCGGCTGCCTTAACCACTTCCTCTGGTAGCTCGTTTTATATACCCACTACCCTTTGTGTAAACAAACAGTTGCCCTTCAGATTCCTATTACATTTTCCCTTCCCACCTTAAACGTAAAACCTATAATTCTTGATTTCCTGACACTGAGAAAAAAGATTATGTGAATTTACCCTATCTATACACCTCATGATTTTATACACCCCATAAGATCATCAGTCTTCTATGCTGCAAGCAATGAAATCAGTCTGCCCAACTTCTCCTTATTATCCATTTCCTTGAGTCCTGACAACATTCTTGTAAATCTTCTCTGTACTTCTTGTAAATCTTCTCTCCAGCTTCATGACATGACATCTATACATAACTAAAACTCTGATCTTGTTATCTTCCGGTTTGGCGGACTTTCTATTTGCGCAAAAGCGGTTCGCGATAGCGCTACGATTTTTCGCCGGTTCACTCACCGTTCTCCTGCGCTGCGAGTGCACCAAGTTTCATTCTAATTGGTTGAATGTCGTAAAAGATAGCGAGGTTTAAAAATCTTAAAAACCGCGCACCGCACACCCCTCCCTTTTTGTCTGAGATGATAATAGCATGACGGTGTTCTCAGGACAATCCTTGCTTCCACACTCGGCCTTTAGATCAGTGGCCCATTCTGTGCATTGACTCTAGGTTTGTTCCTACGTGCACCAGGCCTCAAGGCGCCAATCGCATTGCTCTCCTGGAGTTCCAATCATTGAAAAACGGGAGGCATGAGGCTTGGAATGATGTCCTAGTCTGCTGTGATAACTGATAACAGGGCCATTCCTACAGCCGTTTGGTTTGTTCCCCTCCTGAGACTGATCTCTTCCCATTGATCAATAGTTTGGATCAATCTTTGCGGCTTCTCTTTTCTATCTTATAATTGATCTGTCCATGTTTTTGCCTTTTTCTCTTTGTTTCTTGTCTCTTTTTTCAGCTTTCTGTACATTCTTTTCTTTCTCTTTCTCATTCCCCTTTCCTTGTATTTTTTTTCTTTCTCTCGTGTTCATTGATTTTTCTTGGGGGGGGGGTTGTCTCACATAATTTCATTCACATTCCTTCTCATGTTTTTTTTTTGCCATTTCCTCTTTACCTCTTATCCTATTCACTCTGATTGAAAATAAGGACATAGAAACAGAAAGAGAAGTAGGCCATTCAGCCCATTGAGTCTGCTCTTCCAATCACTAGTATCGTGGCAGATTCAATCCTGGCCAAAGCACTACTTTCCCACTCTGCCCCCATATCCTCTGACTGCCTTGCAGATAAAGAACCTGTCATGTCTGCCTTTACTGTAGCCAAAGACTCTACCTTCACACCACTCTGGGGCAAAGAATTCCAACACAACCTGCTGTAGGGAAGAATTCCTCCACATCTCATCTGTCATGGCCAACCCGTGACTCTGAAAAATGTGCCTCCCAGTTCTTTGTGTTTCACAGAAGATAGACACAAAATGCTGGAGTAACTCAACGGGACAGGCAGCATCTCTGGAGAGAAGGAATGGGTGACGTTTCGGGTTGAGACAATTCTTCAGAAACCTTTTGCCTGGATCCTATGGTTTGCAACAATTTTGTACTCAATGAATGAGAATAATGCCCTATGGCACAACAAAGTGAGCACCAGAAACTAAATCAGGAAATGAGAGGAGCAGGATTATTAAAGAGAGTATTCTAATCCTGGCTTCAGCCGTTTCAGTGAACTAACAACATGTGAGGAAGTATTCCCCATAGTTTGTTGCTAATTTAGGTTTCCTCAACTTGCTATCTTGCTTTAGTCCATCAGTCCTCTGCAGAAGAATCTTCAGCAGATGAGATCACAAATATTTCAGCTTAACGCAGCTTTCTTCATTTCTGACTGCACACAATAATGGAAGTTACATTCAGCCTTTTTGAAGTTATTACTGGCGTATTTGACCAGCTCAGTTTTGCAATAGACTGTACCCAGAGGTGAGAGCACCAAAGCACACAGAGGCTGTGGTCTTTCTCAGGAAGTCCTGGGTGTTCATTTTAAGCCCAAAGACAGAAGTGTTTTTTTGCAGAAGTATGGTGTGAAGATACTGACCCAGTGCAACTCAGATGAGACTAAAGGTACATTTGTACAAATAACTTATCAGATTATGTGTAAATGCAGAGTCTGTGTAAATTATGTCAAAATGTGATGTAAAAATCAACTGAGACTATGGGCAGAAAATCCAGTAGTACATTGTGCATTTTTTTGGGGAGAACGTTCTATATCCATCCATGTAGTGATTGATCCATACTGATCTGTAGTCAAATGGGCCCACTACCATATTTGAGTGGTCTTCAGGGCTTGTGCTCCTTGTACTGAATGCAGAAGTTAGCTGCTAATTGATTCATTTCTACTGCCTGTTACATAGAACAAAACGGCACAGGAACAGTCCCTTTGGCCCACAATGTTTATCCCCAACAACTCTCACTAACTTCTACAGATTCACCATAGAAGGCATTTTATCAGGATGCATCACAGCTCAGCTTGGGAACAGCTCCATCCAAGACTGTAAGACAATTGCAGAGAATTGTGGACGCAGCCCAGACCATCACACAAGCCAACCTCCCTTCCATTGACTCCATTTATACCTCACGCTGCCTCGGCAAGGCCAGCAGCATAATCAAGGATGAGTCGCACCCAGGCCACTCCCTCTTCTCCCCTCTCCCATCGGGCGAAAGGTAAAGTGTGAAAACGCACACCTCCAGATTCAGTAACAGTTTCTTCCCATTTGTTATCAGGCAACTGAACCATCCTACCACAACTGGAGAGCAGTCCTGAACGATTATCTACCTCATCGGAGACCCTCAGACTCTTTGATCGGACTTTACTGGCTTTATCTTGCACTAAACATTATACACGTTATTCCCTTCATCATGTATCTGTACACTGTGAATGGCTCGATTGTAATCATGTATTGCCTTTCTGCTGACTGGTTAGCACGTAACAAAAGCTTTTCACAGTTTACATGACAGCTTGTTAACTTGACGGTGTTAGTCACCTTGTCACCTATGTAAGGTGTAAGTTGAGAGCCTCTTGACCTGATGTCACCCGATAAGGACCAAACTATATATGGATCGGACAGGGATAAAACCGCAACCAGTTTGTGCTCAGCTGGGCCCAGAACAGCTGCAGTAAGATCAGGCCACAGCTTTCTGATTTGCTTAGGACAATTCTTCATTCCAATCCCTATATGAACGTAAGCATGTCTGTGTGTATTCCTCTAAAGTGGTGGCAGTGCAGCTCTGAATATTTAAGCTTTATTTGTCATACATTGGCTGCTGTAATGTGTACATCATAAGGGCACAAGTCTCTACACGATCGCAGTGTGCCTACATGTGGTCAAATTATTTTGAGTTACATATAACATTGGCCACTATAAATTGCCTGTAATGTTGAGGTGAATAGTAGAATCTGGGGAGATATTGATCGGAATGTGGGAGAATGTAATGGGATTTCAGTAGGTTTAGTGTAAATGGAGACTTCATCATCAGTGTGTACCCGGTGGGCCAAAGGCCCAAATTCCATGTTGTATGTCTCTTCATAATATCAGCAACAATTGTGCTGGAAGCCCTGATCTGATCAGAGAGGCCTATACAATTTTACAAGGTGTCGCGTAAACAGTGAAAAGCTTTTGATACTTGTTAACCTGTCAGCAGAAAGGCAATACATGATTACAATCAAGCACTGGCTGCATCTTTGCCAAGGAATCCCTTTCATAGAATCCTAAGTACAGATTGCTGCCTTTTGTTCAACCATGCACGTGTTGGCTTTGGAAAATAAATATCCAGATTGTGGGACAAATATAATCTCAACAAATTTCCATGTCAAACATCTATCCTATTCTGAAGAAGGGTTTCGACCCGAAATGTTGCCTATTTCCTTCGCTCCATAGATGCTGCCTCACCCGCTGAGTTTCTCCAGCAATTTTCTCTACCTTCGATTTTCCAGCATCTGCAGTTCCTTAAACATCTATCCTATTCCCCTTGTTTAAGAAAGAACTGCAGATGCTGGAAAAATTGAAGGTAGACAAAAATGCTGGAGAAACTCAGCGGGTGAGGCAGCATCTATGGAGCGAAGGAATAGGTGACGTTTCGGGTCTCAGCCCGAAATGTTGCCTATTTCCTTCGCTCCATAGATGCTGCCTCACCCGCTGTGTTTCTCCAGCATTTTTGTCTACCTCCTATTCCCCTTTATATGTTACCATTGAATCTACTTCTTTCACTCTTTCTGAAGCAACAACCCATTGCTGAAAAGCAAAATCTTCCCAATGGCCCCACCACAGGTTTGCCAATTTTTTTTTAATTCATGTCGTTAAATATCAACCCCCCACCAGTAGAAATAATTTCTCCTGAAAAACTCTGGTTTAGAACATCTTCCTCTTAATTTTGCCCTAACTTTCTCTGCTCTAATAAAAGCAAGCCCAGCATCTCCATTCTCTCCATGTAACTGACGTCCCTTGTGCCTCGACAACATGTTATAAATTCTGCTCTGCCTCTGGAATTCATTTTATCTTTCATCATGGAATGCCACATAATTTGTGACATCCATTAGTGTGGCACGCAGGCGCAACAGTAGAGTTGCTGCCTTACAGCGCTTGCAGCATCGGAGACCCGGGTTAGATCCCATACGTTCTTCCCGTGACCACATGGGCTTTCTCTGAGATTTTCAGTTTCCTCCCACACTCCAAAGACCTACAGGTTTGCAGGTTAGTTGGCATGGTATAAGTGTAAATTGTCTCAAGTGTGTAGGATTGTGTTAGTGTGCGGGGATCGCTGGTCGGTGTGGACTCGATGCGCATGTTTCCCACTGTATCTCTGAAATAAAAGTCTAAAGGGCCTGTCCCACTTGGGCGTCATTTGCACGTCATGCAGATGGCGCGCGAAGATTTTGTACATCATAAGAACTTGGGGCGCTGCGCGCGACCTCGCGTCACTGCCTACGTCACCACGCACCATGCGCGTGTAATGCGCGTCATGCACGCATCACGTGCGTGTCGTGGCGCGTAAATGATGTCGCGTAGATGACACGCAAATGACTCCCAAGTGGGACAGGCCCTTTATTAACGGTGTAATTGAAATCCAGGCCCAGGCTCTGTGATGTGAATATATTTAAATCCATTGCATTGTTATTACATTTATTTCCCTTGCCAGCCAAACACTGTGGCAGGTTATTACTTCACTTGGTATCTCTGAACATGTCCCTGCTTGCAGCTGCAGCAGTACGTCCTCCTTCCTATCTTCTACAAAAGCCTCTTGTGCGTCTGCAATAATCCAATAAAGTTTCACTTACTGTATCCTTACAATGCAATCCATTATCTGGATTGCTATGGCAACAGTTCCTGTTGCTGAATTCCCGCTTGGCGATGGAGTTGCATGGGTATTGTTTCCGTCTTTAGGGGTTTCCATTGTTAAGTTTTAAATAACCCATTTTTTCTAATTAAAGTTGAAACTTCCTTCTTCATGTTTTCACTTGCAGATGCCCTTCAGAAACTTGGATTTGTAATAGATTCATCCTCCTGTTTAATGCTCAGTGTCTTGAGAGTCACATGAACTAACAGTATTCTTTTGGTGCCCCAGCAGATTAATGAACTGCCTGTTACGTCAGCGAGACCTGAGCCAGAAACCATCGAACCATCAACAAACTCACCTTGTTACAGGTACTATGTGTGGACCATCGCAACTAAGATTCTTAAGACAGTAGCTACTTATGTACATGACATAACATCTACACAGGGTCCTATGGCCTCCTGACTGAACTAGGTCCTTTATTTTGAAATATAAGGAACTGCAAACATTGGAATCTTTCAAAGAACTCAACGTATTGCATTCACTCAGTGGCTCAGGCAGCATCTCTGGAGGACAGGAAGAGGCAGTTTTTCGAGTGGGACGCTTCTCCAGACTCTCCACCCCGTTCCCCTTTCTGTAGTGGCCACTCCCTCTGCCAAGTGCTTGCTCCTGCAACCGCAGCAGATGTAACACATGCCCCTACACCTTCCCCCTCACCTCCATCGAGGAACCTCACCATCCCTTCCAGGTGAGACAGAAGTTCACATACATCTCCTCTAACTTCATCTACCTCCTGTACATTGGCGAGACCAAGGGTAGGCTGGGTGACCATTTTGCCAAACACATGCTCAGTCCACCAAAGCCTCCCACTCTACCGGCCCCTTTTCTTCCCCACCCAACCCACTCCATCAATATACTATCAATTACTCTCACAATCGCGGACCAGGTCTGATGCAACCTGTAATTGAAAGATTGATAGAAGGTGGGTCTTCACGCAGTGAGCCTTGGTCATAAGTGTCTTGCAGTCATTGCAAAGTTGTGTTGCTTGGTGGTTTGTATTGATGCTTTCAGCATCAGGAGATTTTCAATCACCAACCTGATATAATGTGTTCAGATTTCACATTTATCATGGACTGCATGAAAAAAAAATCTTTATTACTTTCCACCATGTGTTCTAGCAAGGCAATATCAACCCCATATTGCTCACAAACGGTCACAGTCAAACATCTAATGAAGTATTCACTCAGAAGCTCCATGTCTGAATCGCATCCACTAGTGGGAGGGTCTAGGACTAGAGGTCACAGCCTCAGAATTAAAGGACGTTCCTTTGGTAAGGACATGAGGAGGAATTTCTTTAATCAGAGGGTGGTGAATCTGTGGAATTATTTGCCACAGAAGGCTGTGGAGGTCAAGTCAATGGATATTTTTAAGGCAGAGATAAGATAGATTCTTGATTAGTATGGGTGTCAGGGGTTATGGGGAGAAGGTAGGAGAATGGAGTTAGGAGGGAGAGATAGAACAGCCATGATTGAATGGCGGAGTAGACTTGAAGGGCCGAATGGCCTAATTCTGCTCCTGTCAATTATGACCATATGACATCCACTCACACTCACAGATGTAAATACTTGATGCAAGTATGGAAAATAAAAGCTTCCCTTTAGTCATCAGTTTAAGTGGAACACAAATATTTAACGTTGCCCAAACCACAAACATGAAAGAGGAATCATGGTGATGCACTCTGCTACGCCCGACTCAATTATCTGCTTTAAACATATGAATGTAAACTTTTAATGATTGTTCCGCAACTACACCAGCCACATGAACAAAGTTGAAAGAAGATTGTGAAACATAGGAAGCAGAGGTGTTTGCTGCCCACACACAAAGACTCTATGCTGTTGAGTACATGTCCAAACTGCTTCATGCTCTAAACAGGTTTTACAGGAACCTTCTGCACAGAGCTTTGTGAAGCACTTACTTACATCAACATAGAAAATACCGACAATTCCACTCGGATCCAATGTTATATTGAATGGCCGTTGCCTCCGTTTTTACTATAGCCCGATTCGAAACCTAACAATGTTCAGCTGCTGCAGTGTAAGCTCAGCTTGCTGCTGTGCAGTTCGAATATCTGTTACCATGACCCTGGATACCATTTTTAGTGACACAGGTACCCCAGTAATCTACCCTCCAACAAATTCACCTCAGAGAATTGGCAGGTGCTCCATAAAGCACCACTCAGCTGTCCCTCTCCAAAGATGAAGGCACTGCCATTCTATGATAGACACAAAAATGCTGGAGTAACTCAGGCACCATCTCTGGATAGAAGGAATGGGTAACGTTTCGGGTCGAGACCCTTCTTCAGACTGAATGTCAGGTGGGAGGGAGACACAGCGAAAAGCAAGCGGAAGATGTCAAAATGAGACATCAAAAAAGATGAGGATCATGGAAAATGTAGCATAGATCATTGTTAGTTAAGAGAAGATGACAACAAAGCAAAGAAATAAATGTAATCAGATAGACAGTCAGATTAGTCGGAGAACTGGGAAGGGGGAGCAACGATCTATTCTACATTTTCTCCCTTTTGATGTCCCGTTTTGACACCTTTGCCTTCCTTATCTCTGTGTCTCCCTCTCCCCTGACTTTTAGTCTGAAGAAGGGTCTCGACCCGAAACATCACCCATTCCTTCTATCCAGAGATGCTGCCTGTCCCGCCGAGTTACTCCAGCATTTTGTGTCTATCTTCGGTGTAGACCAGCATCTGCAGTTCCCGTCCTACACTGCCATTTCATGGCTGCCCTTGGCATGTTCCAGCCACTCAGCCCGCTAGCCAAAATGGCTGTTACTCGGACCAATAGGTGTAGTCCAACATCTAAATACTGCAGGTGACGGAGATTGTAATCAAAACAGGAATTGCTGGATATCCTCAGTATGTCAGGGTGCATCTGTAAAGACAGAAACAAAATTAAGGTCCAAGGTCATTGACCTGAAATGACAGCTTGGTTCCTCTCTCTACAGATGCTGCCTGTCCTTCTCAGCATTTCCAGCATTTGTGGTTTTTATTTCAGGTTGGAGTGCTTGGTCTGCTGGTTCAGAGTGGCTCAAGGTTGTTTTCCAGGGCCATTTACACTCTTCCACTTGAGTTCAGAGCCTTCCACCTGATCAATGCTGTATTAAAACACCAGCGCCCAGTGGAATATAAGTGCTAAAGGAATACACAATGATTGACATTTTTGTGCAAATCTTCCTCTGCAGCCTTTCCTCTGTCCAGTCACTGTGTAGTAACTTGTTTTAAAACAAGAAAAACTCAGCAGGTCAGACAATATCACTGAAGAGAAAAATAAAGTTAACATCCAAGGTAGACACAAAATTCTAGAGTAACTCGGGGGGAGAGGCAGCATCTCTGAAGAGAAGGAATGGGTGACGTTTTGGGTCAGACCCTTCTTCAGACATTTCATTGAATTGTAGAATCATACAGACCCTTGAACCTTGTGACCCCCTGAAAACCATCAAGCCCCCACTTGTACGAATCTTGCATTTGTTTTAATTTTAGAGATGCAGTTTGGAAATGGGCCCTTGGGCTCGGATCCACACTGACCATTAATTAACTGTTCACACTCATTCTGTTATCCCACTAATCCCATTTATCCCACTAATCCCACTTTATTCTTCCCACCTTCCCGTCTACTCTCCCCAGTCTCTGCCACTCTTCTGAGCATCAGAGGCAATTAATAGTGTGCCCTGTCTACAGATGTTTGCTTGTTGATTGTTGTCTAACCGCTGAAGAGGACTGACCCATCAGGATGGTGAGCTTGTGCAGCATTTAGACGATCTTGGGGACTTCCTCTGTTGAGGAGGGCAGGACTCTTCTGAGTGGTCCAAGCAGTTTATTTATTGTTTTCAACTCATTTCATATGGTCTCAGGTCCATTACTACTGTATGTACATATGTGGGTTTGTGTAATGTGATCAAAAAGTCTTGTCATCAATGAACTGGTTTTGTTAGCCTTTGGCCACTATTGGGTTCTTGTGTGTCTCAGGGGCAAATAACACTGCAAGTTGCTGCAGAATTAAGCCATGATGAACACTGTTGGAAACCATTTTTTAACCTACAGAATAACGGTGTATGAACATTGATGCCCATTGGATTATTTAGTTTAGTTTAGAGATACAGCATGGATCTTCGGCCACCAAGTCCACGCCAACCTTGGATCACCTGTTCACACTAGTTCTTTTTATCCCACTTTCTAATCCACTCCCTGCACATTAGTGCCAAACTTACAGAAACCAATTAACCCACAAACAAGCAAGTCTTTGGGATCAAATTGGAGCTCCTGGGGGAAACTCACGGGAGAACCTGCAAACTCCACACAGACAGCAACTGAGGAAAAAATCAAACCGCTGTGAGGCAGCAGCTTTATCAGCAGTTGAACTGCATCACTGTGGGGAGAGAATTCTCTCTCAATCACTGTACACTTGCAAATGAGCCCCAAAACGAGTGCCCTGCTATGTAATTTTTCAGTGAGGAAGTGTGTTATATACAAATTCATTCACACACACTCTTTATATAAATGTGTGGGTGGGTGTGTGTGTGTATGAGCTGTTTTAAACCAATGACAGACACAAAGGCTGGAGTGACTCAGCGGGTCAGGCAACATCTTTGGAGAAAAGGAATAGGTGACGTTTTGGGTCGAGACCTTTCTTCAGACTGAACTAGTATATCAGTATACACGTACTGTATATGTGTGTGTGTGTGCTTCATCAAAATGTCATCCACTCCTGTACAACTGTAAACCAAGTGTAATGGTCAAGATTGTATTGTCTGTGACCAGCAGGGGAAACCTCAATGTTTCCAAACCACTTGCTCACAGCGTCTGCTCCTCTGTGGCATAGAGAGAGGGAGATATATACTTAACTTTCTTTATATAAAGAACATCGTCTATCAAAGACAAAAAAAAAAGTTAGGATATTAGAAACATCTTCAATTCATTCTGGAAGGATTTCAACCCAGAAGTGATTTGTAGTCTTAGACAATGCAGCCTTTGCCATGACAATAGAGTGGCAATTGTAGCTGGAGCAAATAACATGTAATTCAGAGACACAAGGAACTGCAGAAGCTGGAATCGTGAGTAAAACACAAAGTGCTAGAGTAACTCAGTGGGTCAGGCAGCATCCACAGAATCTGTGAATAGGCATCATTTTAGGTCAGGATCCCCCGACCTGAAATGTTGCATAAACATTTCCTCCGCAGATGCTGCCTGACCCGCTGAGTTACTCCAGCACAAAATATTACTGAAGTACATGCATCTCTCCCATGGTTTCTCACTGAAGTACAAGTAGGGGAACTAGTCCATGAACACTCCCTGGAATAACATCACCTCACACTCGGTCTCATCTTCTTCCCTGCGCCAAATCACTGTGATGGTCAAATCCCTGATCCACCCACTTTCCATATCCCCAAATATTCCAGCCTCCACAGCTCTCCGGGGCTGAGAATTCCAGAGATTCCTTTCAATAAGCAGTTTCTAAATGCCTCCGTTTGAAATGTTTAGGAAGGAACTTCAGATGCTGGTTTCAACCAAAGACAGACACAAAAAGCTGGAGCAACTCAGGCAGCATCTCCGGAGAAAAGGAATGGGTGACGTTTCGGGTCTCTCACCTGAGTTACTCCAGCTTTTTGTGTCTATCCTCCGTTTTAAATGATAGTTCCCTAATCTTGTAACCGTGTTCCGTCGTTCAAGATTCTCCCACAGGTGGAAACTCCCACAAATGGAAACTTCCCCAAGTCATGATGTAGAAATGCACAGTGACACACCAAAGATTATTTCATCATGGGTAGAGGCACCCACAGCAAAAATGTCATTCGCCCCCTCCCAGTGGAAAGCACAGTAAGTCTGGAAAGCTACTCAGATGAAGTACTTCATATAATGAAGCAAATACAATGGCATATTATAAAAGGCAAATTATTAACGTTACTATCAGCAGATGTTATATAGTGCTTTTTTGTGATGGTATATCACAAATATGGTGCAATGGAACCCCAAAGGTTAAACATCATTGTTTCATTTTCCAGCTACGTGACATGTAAATTTATTAAGGGTACGTACCAGCATCTTTTTGTCTACAAACATTCGATACCAATCTAATGAGCCTGTTCTCGGTAGTATTCTTGCTATTGAGGGAGTGCGGCGTAGGTTCACGAGGTTAATTCCCGGGATGGCGGGACTATCATATGTTGATAGAATGGAGCGGCTGCGCTTGTATACTCTGGAATTTAGAAGGATGAGAGGGCATCTTTTTGAAACATATAAGATTATTAAGGGATTGGACACGCTAGAGGCAGGAAACATATTCCCGATGTTGGGGGAGTCCAGAAGCAGGGGCCACAGTTTAAGAATAAGGGGTAGACCATTTAGAACAGAGACGAGGAAAAACTTTTTCACCCAGAGAGTTGAGAATCTGTGGAATTCTCTGCCACAGAAGGCAGTGGAGGCCAATTCTCAGGATGCTTTCAAGAGAGAGTTAGATAGAGCTCTTAAAGATAGTGAAGTCAGAGGATACGGTGAGAAGGCAGGAACGGGGTACTGAATGTGGATGATCAGCCATGATCACAGTGAATGGCGGTGCTGGCCCGAAGGGCCGAATGGCCTAGTCCTGTACCTATTATCTATTGTGACAATCCAATTTAGATAAGTATTCAGACAGTTTGCAACAGGAGATTTAAATTATCTACTCACCAAGGATGTTTGAATTGAGCTTGTGGAATATTTTATCTGCATTTTCCTGAGTAGGCAGATTTTTGAAAAGTCACATTCAGATTATGCGGGCAATGTGCAGATGAAGGATTTGTCAGGAATTTAGTGCCATGCCCAGGTATTGTTAGAGATTTAGAAGAATTAGTATCACTATGCACAGCTTATTAGGAGTAAAGAAAAATATCACGAAGGACCCTACTTCAGACATGGATATGGCCAGTGTTACCATTTCAGGAGCAAATAATAAACAGCAGGAGGACCTCAATGTATCAGGCAGCATCTCTAGGGCCAAAGGGATGGTCAGTATTTCAGGATGAGATCCTGCATCAGGACTGAGAGTGTAGAGGTTAGATGGTCAGTATATAGACGTGAGATAGAGGAGGTGTGACAGAGGCTGGTAGAGGTTAGATGGTCAGTATATAGACGTGAGATAGAGGAGGTGTGACAGAGGCTGGTAGGCGGGAAGTGGAAACATAAGAAAATAAAAAAAATAGGCAGATGGACCCAGGTGGAGAGAGAAGGGAAAAGGGTAGAGGCAGAGGCTGATAGGTGGAACCAGATAAGGGAGAAAGGATGGGCAGATGAAACCAAATGGGGTAAGGATTAGGAAAGATGAACCAAGAGAGAATAAACACTTGTGTTTAAGAAGGAATTGCAGATGCTGGAAAATCAAAGGTAGACAAAAGTGCTGGAGAAACTCAGCGGGAGCAGCAGCATCTATGGAGCGAAGGAAATGGGCAACGTTTCTGATAGAAAAATTCATTCCTATAGCTATCGGGGACTGTACCTTTACAAATGCTTATGCGAGTGCTTATGCAAGCAGAATGCTTACTCTCCATCTTATTTAGCTTATGAAGTTATATTTGCTATTAACCTCCATTTCGTATACAGCATGCTGGTAACAGTTTAAAGTATTGGCCAAGGCTGCAAAAGCATGTGAATGCTGAGCACAGAGCTTGTAAATGACCTTCGCTATCTCAATGAGAATAGAGATAAGGGATGTTCCCGTGCGTCTAGAACTCCAACATTGATACTAGCAAGCTGCATGAAGAAGGGTTTCGGCCCGAAAAGTTGCCTATTTCCTTCGCTCCATAGATGCTGCTGCACCCGCTGAGTTTCTCCAGCATTTTTGTGTACCATTGATACTAGCAAGCTGCATGAACAACAATAGGCCTGTTCTTGCCTTGCAGCTATACGGTTTCACAAACTAATAGCCTAATACTTTGTTTCTTCCTGTTGAATGGACAGATGGCATTTTGGGTTGCGATCATTCTTCTATTCTATAGTTGCTCATCAGTCTCAAAACACTGAATGTCTGAATTACTGAAGTAGCTGAGGGGATCCATTGTGTTTAACTGAAGCCTCTTTGTTATTAACCATGTGTTTATGGCTGTTTTATGAGTATAAAGATATGTGCAAATCCTCTGTATCGCCAGTCTGAATAGCGCCAGCCTTTGGTGTGGATGCTCTGGCTGCTTTTCTCTTTCACCTGGGTGAATAAGTAAAAGCTATTTACAGAGGTTTCTGACTCTTTGATTTATTTGAGCATAGAGAAACTCCCGCAGACCTCTGCACTCTGTGTGAATTTCTCTCATTAAACATTCAAGTTATATCTTAATTACTGTTGCTGTCGTTTGTTGGGAAAAATATTTCTAACAGTTTCGAGCCAAAATCCTTCTTCAGACTGATTGGGTATGGTAGGCATGTGGGGAATGGGAAGATGGAACCAGGTTGGGGCGGGTGATGTCAAGGTAATGAAGGAGGGAGGGGTGGAAAAGGTGAACGAAGGGCGAGAGACCCTGGGTGGACTGGTGGCATTGGCAAAGGAACACAGGGGGAGGTGGCTTGTCTGAAATTGGACCATGTGTGACCATATCAGAAAGTGACTACATGTCATAAAGGCAATAACTTTCCAGTTATTGAAATGCATTCAAAATGAATTGAAGATAGACATGTGTGATCTTGTATGACAGCAGAGTGAAGAAATTTAGATGGCCTTTGAAACTATCTGAGGAGTTGGTATCAAACACTGGACCACAGCTAACACATACAGTGGCTTGCAAAAGTTTTCATACCCCTTGAACTTTTCCACATTTTGTCACATTACAACCACAAACGTAAATGTATTTTATTGGGATTTTATGTGATAGACCAACACAAAGTGGTGCATAATTGTGAAGTGGAAGGAAAATGATACATGGTTTTCAAATTTTTTTACAAATAAAAAACTGAAAAGTGTCGCGTGCAAAAGTATTCAGCCCCCCTGAGTCAATACTTTGTAGAACCACCTTTCGCTGCAATTACAGCTGCAAGTCTTTTGGGGTATGTCTCTACCAGCTTTGCACATCTAGAGACTGACATTTTTGCCCATTCTTCTTTGCAAAATAGCTCAAGCTCAGTCGGATTGGATGGAGAGCGTCTGTGAACAGCAATTTTCAAGTCTTGCCAGAGATTCTCAATTGGATTTAGGTCTGGACTTTGACTGGGCCATTCTAACACATGAATATGCTTTGATCTAAACCATTCCATTGTAGCTCTGGCTGTATGTTTAGGGTCGTTGTCCTGCTGGAAGGTGAACCTCCGCCCCAGTCTCGTCTTTTGCAGACTCTAACAGGTTTTCTTCCAAGATTGCCCTGTATTTGGCTCCATCCATCTTCCCATCAACTCTGACCAGCTTCCCTGTCCCTGCTGAAGAAAAGCATCCCCACAGCATGATGCTGCCACCACCATGTTTCACAGTGGGGATGGTG